>VZRZ01002989.1:32921-132890 GCA_013398175.1 Climacteris rufus
TTTTTTTTTTTTTCTTTTTTTCCCCCTCTGAGAGCACAAAGAAATGTGGTGGGAGGGAGATAACCAGTGTGTGCCATGTGCATGGGGCTGCTCATAGCTGGGGAATCGCTTTAGGGGAACTCCAGTTCCAAACTTGGATGTTCCTGGGAATAATGTTTCCAGGTTCATTGCTGGGAAGTGATGGACGACTGTGACAGAAGCTGTATTGTACATGGTTGCAGTGATAAATCATTTCACAGGAATTAATGCTACATCCTTTCCATACTGTCCTTACCACTGATAAAGAAAAGGTGGAGGAGCTGCTCTTGAATTGGGGCTTTCCAGTGACAATGAAATGTGTAATCACTGGGGTTAGGGGTTGCTCTCCTCTATTGTTAGCATATCAGTAAACGCCCCCCTAGGTATTCTGTGTATTTAAATTTGACTGGACTCTTCTTGTGTCCTTGGGTAACAGCAACAGTGATAAATAATCATAGTGTTGAATAAAATCAGGAGTTTTTAACTCAAAGTGGCTTAAAGCTATTTTACATTGCTTTGCTTCTGACTTGAGACCTTCTACACTCTTTAACTACCGGTTAGAAATGATGGCTACTGCTGAAGTGCATCCAAAAGGATTGAGTCCTCCAACCCTTTGAAAAATATCCCAGGCTTGGGAAGTAACTCTAGGATATTGCTTCAAAGCAGTTGCATGGTCCTCTCCCAAGATCTTGATTGGAAGCACTGCTGTATTTGACACCATATCCTTCACTCCAGTGAAATCCAAATCCACCAAGGCACAGATGTTATGCTAAGCACATGAGAAATCTTGTCCCCATTGGGATAAAAACATTTCCAAAGGAACCACTTCCCTCAGAGTGGCAAGAGGCCAAGAGTACCACTCAGGCAGCTGAAAAATGAGCTGTGTAGAAATTCTCTTGAGATGAAACCCTCCTCTGATCCTGAAGCAAGCAGGATATTGAGAATATGTGCTAAGGAAAGGTTCATGTCCCTCTGGTCTGCTCTGGGAAGGGCTGGACATGCTGCAAACCATGCTGAAGGTGTGGAGCCAAGCAGGGATGAGCAGGCAGTGCAGAGAGACCAGTCCTCCTCCTCCTTGCTTCTCACATGGGCCATTCAGGTCTTGTTTGCTTTAATCTGTAAAAAATTGATGATGGTTCTGTGGTTGCAATAGTCGCTTTGTTAGGTGAAGTTAACTGGACTGTGTTCAGATCCTGTAGCCCAATCCTGCTGCCTTTTCAAAATTGCCTAAGTCGTTCTGATTGTCACGTTAAAACCACTTGCTGCAAATAGCTTGTTTGGAACAGTGGTCTGTGTAAAATGTCCTCAGCCATGCTGTATCACCTGCTTGGCAGGGAAAATAGGTTTTGAAGAATTACATTGCCACTCTGGAACTTTCTGTCTGACCTCTGTGGCCACACCATGACACTGCTGGGTTCAGTGGTAAAATTCCTTGGGTTTTTGGTGAGACACTTGGTACAAGCAACAATTTGCTGTAAGCAAGTGGCAGGGAGTAGCTGGAGCAAGGGCTGCCTGTGTGTGCTGTGCTGGGGCTGCTCTGTCACTGCCCTGTTGCACTCTGTGCTGGGCAGCTTCTGGGGAAAGGATCAACAGTCCCAAAGGTCCCTTCCAGGACAAGGGAGGACCGAGGGAAAGGGAATGCTTCTGAGTCACCATCTGCTCAGGAGTAGTCCAGCTAGATGCTTTTCTTTGCCTAGAGCTTATGATAAAGTCACAGCGTGGACTTAAATAATTAGGAGATGCCTGGCTTTGGAGCAGAGAGTCATTTCTTTCCCTGCTGACCTTGGCTGATTAGCAAATATTTGGTATTATTTGTAGAATCCTATCAAAGCAGCCTAGAGGTATTCATCTGCCTAAAAGCCTCTGGGAGATCTCTTTCCCCCACGGGGGTAGTGCCCATCCTGGCTCTTCAAAGCAGCTTTTTTGATTAGCTGACGGGAGATGCATGTTTAAGATCTTGTGGTTTTTTGATGCCTTTTTTTTTCCTCTCCACCCCCTCTCAAAGAAGGGAGAAACTTAACATCACACTAGTCCCTTTGTGGCAGTTTCGAAGTTAAATTTACCAGGACCATTATCTTTAACAGCTGCTGCTGTCTGACAGATTGAGTTTATAGTCGGTCTTATAGGCACTAAAATCACTTTTATCCTTGTGGGTCCAATTTCAGAGCGATTCAATTTATTATCTCTAACAGCTTAACAGCTGTTCTCCCCACTCCCTCATACCCCTCTGCCCCTCACTCCCTCTGGCTCCCCAAAGCTCAAACCTAAGGGTCACCCCTTAATCCTGGAGGCAGGAGCAGTGATGTGTGCGTGCTCTTCCAGCAACACCTGCAGCTTCACTGGAGACAGGCAGCCTCCACTGATGGAGGAGGCCCCTGCTCTGACAGTTTTTTCAAAACTGGGTGATTTTGGCCATGGCAATCTCAGAAGAGCTGTTCCTTTCTGAGCACCTTGGCGGAGATGCCAGAGGAAATCTCCCAGCCTGTGCCTCAGTTCCCTCTCAAGCAAAGGTGTTAAAGCTTTGACTTTGACTGAGCTTTTGACTTTTTTTGAGCTTTTGACTGGTGAGGGCACCATGCACCATGGCAGCAATTAGTTAGCTGTGTTAATGGACCAAAGGGAGGCTCGTTCGTGCTGCAATTACTCCCTGCTCAGCAATGACACACATTTTCCCTACCACCTTTCCCACCCCCCCATCCCCTCATTTTTCTCGCAGCTCTGCAGAAGCATTGATTTATTGTGTGAGTAGACACAGTGATGATGAGATATATTGTGAAAAATTGCTGAAAATTAGTAGCAAGAATTCTAAGATGGATTTCACTTATTTCCCTGTAATGGTGGTACATGATCTATTACACCTTGGCTGGGGCTAAGTTTCCCTGAAGTTAATGGAAGGCTTCCTGTTGACACATGTAGTCTTCAGATCAGACCTGTGGAGTTTTGGCACTTGTAAAACGATAGCAAAACCTCAGCAAGTCTTGTGGCACAAAGGAGACTATTCAGACCTGTCACTGAGTGTCTGTTTCATTCTTTTCATCTTCTCCTCGGTTCTATTCAAGTTCTTATGCTGCTCTTGTTCCAGTGGTGCCCGAGTGCCCTCCAATGGTGCTAATGCTCCCACAAAGAGATAATAATGATACCCGGCTGCTTCACAGAGTCCCTTTCTGCTCTGCTTCATTTCCCTTCCACCTTGCAGACAGTCTGATTATACCCCGTGGCTATTCCTACTCTCGTCAGCTTCAGAAAGGAAGAAAGAAGTCATTAGAAACCAACGAAAATGTTAATTGTATCATAAATCTCTGAACAGAGCAGCATTTCAGCAGTTTATTCTGATTTGGGTGTGTGGCACTGCAGCTAAATCTGCTTTTCTTTCTCCTGTAAGTCACTGAAAAGATGGAGGAGACAGCCTTGTTTGCCAAAGCTGTTTGCAACATCAAACAGAACTGCACAATTTCAGCATTTAAGTCTTAGACCTAATTTAAAAGCAACATTTAGAGAAGCACTGAATAAATTCTGTATGATTTTCCTTTTTCTTAGGCTGAAAGAAGTGTTTGCATGCTTTTTATTGGTGTGTGTTTCAAGAATGCCTTTATAGGCATGTGGGACTGAGAGCACATCCAGCACAGCAGCCTTTCTTTAGAAGAGTTGGGCTGATGCATCTCCCTAACAGAGGAAAGGCATCAGTAACAGTGTGACCGTGTGGCCATGGGAATTACTCATTGTGCCAAAGGAAGTGCAGAACCGTATTTAAAAAGAGCCTGGAACTATAGCAAGGACTGCTGGACTCCTGGAAGAAAGACGCAGAGCAGAGGGTGGTGCCAGCTCTCGTTGCAAAGGCTGCTGGAGCAGGTCATGGAAACAAGCTAGTGACCTTGGAGAGGTTTTAAACAGTGGTGTAAGGGGTGAAAACTAGGGTGTATTCAAGGGAAATCACTGAAATGATTCCGAGTAGATAAAATGGGTAGATACGATCTACAGAAGCTCAGGGAGCGCTGTTTGCTGTCAGCAGTGTGATTGTGGAAGTAGAGGACGCCTTTCCTTCAGGCCAGCGTCCATCCAGAGCTCCCACCTATGCTGGCACTCTGCTTCTCCAGTCTGGCTGTATGGGGAGCCCCACATCCAGCCTGTGCTGCACAAACTGAAGCAAATGACCTGCTGATCAATCCCTTCAGGAGACCTCGGGGCTCAGGAGCAGCTCACACCTTGCAGGAGGAGGGTGGAGCCCGAGGGTGGGCACTGCAAGGTCTGTGGAGAGGCACAGCCACTGCTTTGCCTTCCCCGTCAGGTTCTGATGAGTTCGGGTCCAGGTGTTCTCCACCATGTGTGTGGGTCTGTGGATGTGCTTTATGCTTCCAGTATTTTTACTTTTCTCCCCATTTCAATCCAGTTTGACTGTGGCCAGTCCCTGGTAGAGGGGAGGAAGGGAAGAGGAGGGTTAATCCAATCCTTTTATCTTGCCCTTTGTCTAATTAAAACCACAACAAATGGCACAGTTTAGGTTTAAATGTAATTGTGTTTAATGAAACATTAAGGGCAATTAAAGGAGTTACCGTGGCAGCCTCTCTATACCCTCCAGGGTTATAATGGTCTGATGAAGTGCTCTTACTGGCTCTCTTGGCAGGGGGCTGTTAATTGCGTTAGAAACTGATAGTGGCTTTCTTTTAATACTGAAGTTTCTCTGGGTATCCATCTCCAAGGTACTTGCTTGTGATCAGTCTCTGAAAGTTGGGAGCAGCACATGGGCACAGTGGCTGCCCAGGAGGATGGATGGGGCCGTGGGAGGCTCCTGAGGAATCCCCTCTCCTTGGCTGAGCCCCTGAGCTTTGGTCTGGACAGTCACTGCCGCTGGAGGCACCCACTGAAGCCCTGAGGTCTGAGTTCTCTTTCTGGCCTAATTATTATCCTGGCTTTATTGTTCATGGGAGGCAATGCCATATTTTTTTTTTTTTTTTTTTTTCCTGGGAAAGGTCATCCTGATATAGTTAAGTTGGTTTGGGAGTTGTCAGCAAAAGGGAAAACATATTGTGCAAACTGAGATGATTCATGCTTGTAAATATTATATAGTTACTATCAATCTCAGACTTTTAAAAGAAGCACCTAGAGGTCATTGCTGGGGATTTCACAAACACAAAAATTTGGCACCTTCCTCCTTAAAATGCAGCCTGAATTTAAAGCCAGTCCCTCACATTTTAAGACTTTGACTCATGCCTGACTCATGCTGTTTTTAAAAATACAGATGGGAGTTGGCAAGAGTGAGATAAACTGAGGCACAGAGGGAGGTTGAGGGCAGCCCCAGCACTGCCATCTGAGGTCAGGCTTCCCCCACCACCATCCCCAAAGGTAACACAGAGGGAACCAGGAGCAGAGCTGGGAACAGGATGCCCAGCTCTAATCGCTTTCCTGCATCTTGAAGAAATAAGCACTGCCAGAGAAGCAAAATAAATATAAGTTTAAAACACTGGTGGTGGAAGTAGACAGCAAATAGTCCTCTTGCAGAAGAAGTGAGGCAGACTGGGCTCTTTCTTTGTCTCTGCTGCCTCTGTATAGAAATTGAGGCTTGAAAACAAGGTTAACTGCTGCCTTCTGAACACGGGGCAGGTTTGACAGCAGCTTTGTGGCAGCAAGGCTGCCTTCACATCCGTGACAGGATGACTGCTCTGTAAATCTCAGTAAAAGATGTCACAGCAACACGTGTCCCCCAGAGACTGGGAGGGGAAGGGAATGATATATGAGCGAAACCTGTCTCCTAGAGTCCTGCCATCTATTTCTCAAGTCTTAAGAAAATGCTGCCACTGAGTTGCCTCCATTTATCTCAAGTAAATATGGAGAGAAACGTCTAAAATAAGAGGCCTTTAAATATTTTTTTTTTAATGGCAGAGGTTATTTTTTTAACACAAAAGCCTGTTTTTTCCCTCTCCTCAGCACATTTTCCAGTGCTTTCATAAATAAATAACTGAATGCACCTCCGTGTCTCCACCTGCTTCCTGCCCCATTCAGCAAGAGCTTCCTGAGGCCGTGGGGAGAGCCAGGCAGTTATCTCGGCCTCCAACAGCTCCTTGGGATCCTCCAGCCTTTCCACAGCCCCGAGGGGAACAGATGGACCCTTATCTCCATCTTGCAGCCAAGGAGCCAGAGCCTGTGGAGATCTGGGACTTACTCAGCCTCACTCAGGAAACCTGTGGTTGATCAGGAGCTAAATCCTGTTCACTTTTTTTGGGGGGTAGGAAATTGTGGATTTGGCATAACAACAACTGTATTTTTGGGTCGTGGCTTCCCTTACCGACCATTGTGGGCTGACTCACTGTGGAGGTTTGTTTTACTGGGGTGTGTTTGTATTCCTGTTTGTGCCTCAGGTGACAGGTGCCATGCAGACCATGGTGAGCCAAGTGTGCTGTGCTGATGAACCATCATCAACTTGCCCTGCTCCTCAGTGATGGGATCCAGTGGAAGGATCACAGCATCCTTCCTCTTTCCTGGTGTTGAGATAAGCAAGGAGGTAGATTTGGGGCTGTCAATATTTTCCATTAAAAAGGCTTTTTCCCCAAACACAAAAGTATTCTGAAAGTGTTTCTACCCCAAACTTTTGTTATTTCTTTTCCAAAATTTGTGGCTGCTAGGTGCTCAGACTTTGTATCATCCATACCTGCTTGTCCCTAGCAGTAAGAAATTAAGGAAAACAAAAAGGTTAACCTGAGATTTTCCTGCCATGGCCCTTGGGGTGCTGTTGGTAGGTCTGCCCATGGCCCAAGGAGGTGTTATGCATAGCAATATGAAGAGTTCTCCTGCTCCCCAATCCTTTCATGCTTGAAGAGGTCTGTGGCAGCAGGAAACTGTCTCTAAGGAGCATTGATCTTGCCCTTCACTTCACAGGGATTAAGGGGCTCTGCTTGGTCTGGGATGAACTCCCTTGCTCCAAGGGAAGCTGCAGGGACTACTGTGTTTTACTGTGATTTTTTTTTTTTCTCCTCCCTTTTGTGGATCCAGAAGGCTGTTCCACAAATCCCTCACATTTTGTGCTCCACAATCCCTCAGTCCACCTCTCCTACCTTTTCCTTGGACCACTGCTCTCCTTATGATACCGGCCTGTAGAACAATGGACATGTGAAAAAGGGACAGGGAGGATAATTAGATCACCCCCACTCTGGGTACACTGATCTTCATCATCTCAGCTGCCCTGTCCCTGGCCATACACCATTTCCTGTGTGTGCTGCTGCAGTGGTGCTGCGGGAACAGGGACAGGGCATTCACACTGCTTAAGTAAAACATAATGATTTAAGTTTTATTTAATTTAAACAATAAAATGGCCATTAAACAAGTTATGCATTGACCACCTTACCATGCCCTCTAGTGCTAATCCTGATTAAGTGTCTTTATTACTTGGCTCAGTTGGCCTTTTTTAAATGACAACGAAACACTTGATAGCACGAGTACAAACTCTTTTCCCTCTTGGCAATTATCTCCCTTCCTACTGAGTTTTGCAGGAGGAAGGAGAGGGGGAGAGGGAAGGAGAAGGGAGAGCGGGTTGGCCAGGGGAGAAATCCAGCAGCACCTGATCCGTTTATCACACAGATATGCCATAGTGGAGGCTTAATGGAGATTTAAATAATTCAGAGCACTCAGCTCCGCTAAAGCTGTATAATGAGCCTTCTGCACTGTGAGCCACTGCTCGGCTGAGCATACGAGCAGGGAGGTCGTGTGGTTTTTCCATGCATAATTAAAGGGATAAAAGGGGATTTAGAGCAACAGTGTTACAATGAAGCATGCGGACAGAGGCTTCACTTTTATTTAACTTGGAAATGCCAAACTGTTTTTGACTTGCAGAATAAGCTTCCCTCTTTCATCTTTTTTTTTTTTTTTTTTTTTTTTTTTTTTTTTTTTTTTTTTTTACTATATATATATAAAAATATGTTTTTTCTTTCTCCTTGCTGACCTGTCCGGCTCCCCTCTGTCCCTTGAGCATGGGGTTGTCTCTGAAGAGGATTCACAGTCATTCTTGTTTCACACTGGGACAGCAGCTCTCAGCCCTGTGGCTATTCAAGGTGGAACAAGCAGGCATGAGCTCAGAAGCCTTTTCCAGCACGTTTCATGTTCCCTTTGTTTCTGCCAAAAGGAATGGCTCCAGAGGAAGAGAATGAAAAGGAAGATGGGAAGAATACTGGGGATCACTTCAACTCCTGTGATTTACCATTTTCAACTGTGTTGTTTACAAAATCTGGGGCAAAATGTGCTGCCTGGATGGATGGGTCTGAGACAATTTGATCACTCACGGGTTTTATTACTCCTTTCTGCTCCTCTGCCATGTTCTTTCGGGAACAACCAACCTTCACAGCCCTTGATATGCTGCTCCCAATATGTTGTGGGTACTTGGTACCTGTCTGCTGCACAGCTGGACCAGGAATGGTGTTTCTCACGCTGCCCTTCATCAACTTGCTGTATCTGATCTGCCCCTCAGCCCGTGCTGTTGACAAAAGAAAATGGCTTTGAATTATCCTCCTTCTAGGAAATGGAAGTGCATAGTTTTGTGCTGAAAGTTGTTCTCAACCACATCTCAAAACCTGTGCAGGTCTAGGGTGGTGGTGCTAATTAACATATCTTTCATGAAGCCCTTATCACAGGGCCAGTCTGCTGTGGGAGAGCTTCTGTAAGCAAATAGATGTGGTTTCATCACAGCTCTTAAGAGCTTGAGTGAGTCTCCCTGCACTTCTCCCTGTGAAGTGGGGGCAAACTGGAGAGAGCTCCCGTGGCCTGGAGGATCCTGAGAAGGTTGGCGAAGAACAGGCATAAACTCACCTGTAATAGGATGTTGCCCCAGGTGACCAAGGAAGATGAGCTCAGTTTGGCACAGCTGCAAAATGAAGTTTTTGTTATGGGTGGAGGGTAAAGAGACTGGACATTCAGGCTAGCAAAGCAAAGGTTGAGAAGGGTTGCTGCTGCTCCTTGTACACATGATGGAAAACCATTCTTGCAGGTCAAGATCAAGACAAAACCCAGTGAGAGTGGTGAGGTCTAAAAACCAAACTGGTTTTAAGGTGATATGTGGTAACTTGGAGAAAGGGATTCTATGATGCTTCTGCCTGCAGGATCATTAAATCAGGAGCTCCTTTCTGCCCTTTGATCCTTCATAACCCCTTTGCCCTGGCTGTCGGAAGTAGTGCAGCAGCTCATGGCTGATTCCCTGAACAAGTGTGTCCGTGTTCCTTGGGTCTCTCCTGCCTTCACAGTCTCCAGGTAGAGCTTCAGAGCTGCTTGTCACTGTGATGTACAGCCAGGAGCACAAACTACTGCCACACTTAATCCCTAGAATTAATTCCTTATTTTCCTTTAGATAAAGAAAACAAGAAGGAGTCTGTGGCCACCGCATTCACCTTAATGGCATGTGGCTGTCAGGTATTTGTTGCTGGGCAGGAAGCCAGGGCTGGTGTGACAACCTGCACGGTCCCCGTAATGGAAACATCCATCTTGTCTCCCTCAATGCACGCTCTCCATTTAGGAATTTCGAAAACACTTCTGTCAAATATCACTCTCTGCACAATCCTGTTAGCAGGGCTGATGAATGGAGTCTCAAATTAAGACCGATCCCTCTGATAACCACAATGCTGTAGGAGAGTCATCTGCTCAGTCAGAGCTATTTATTATATTTGATTAGCTGGGATGGCAATCTTCACAACCCACTGTAAATTCTATTAGGGGCACTCTGAGGCCCAGAAATGCAAATTAGACTTCCCAACACACATCTGCATACATATCACCTCTCTTAGCAAATGGGTAATTTCCTCACATTTATTTCAATGCTCTTACAAGAGAGATGTTGATGCCTTCCCTTTGCCAGGAGGGGAAGGAGGGGGATCAGGGCAACACTGTGGGGTATAGAGACAGCCCCACATTCTCTTTGCTCTTCACTGTGAGACCTTGCATTGCAGGAGCTCCAGCAGATAGGTTTTGTCAGCATGGGCTTTCCACTTCCCAGCTCCCACTAGCCCATATCCTACAGGCATTCCCACCCAAATGGATGCTCAGGAGCAGAAGTCTTGCATAGTGCTAGAGAAACCTCATGGGAGACTGGCCTGTGGTGAAGCTGTAAAGACAAGACAGGCTCTTCCCTCTCTCTCTTTTATTGTTTCTCCTTTGTTTGCTTCAGACAGGCCCCAGACACCTCCAGCTGGCTATGTGACACAAAGTCAGGTTGGAAGTTCAGGCCTGGCCCTCCTCTGGCACAGTGGTGGCAATAGGAGCAAGGCAGGGCAGGATTCTGAACAGCTCCATTAATAATTATTAATCAGGTGCTCTGAGACCTGTCCATTAAAAGGCACATTTTAATCAGGTTGTTTTTCTGGATGACGTTAGTGTGGGTCACTGAGGAACCTTTGACTCCACTGGAGTTGGCATTAGGTGCATCCTTTCAGGGAAGGAAGGCTCTGTGCCTTGGGCTGCTCACAGAACAGCACATCCAGAAGTTACATTTGTTTGTGGTGATTAATTCTGCCAATAACTGGAGGGGTTTATTAAGGGCAAATAGAGCAAAGGTTATTTGGGAGCTAACAAGCAGCACTGCTGGTGGGTTGCTTTCTTCTCCTGGTCATATTTTATTTTAAGAATTGTTTTCATAATGGCTCATTAATGTCTGCATTACATAGTCATTTACTAATACACATTATCTAGTAGTGCACTATCCATTGATCTAAGACTTAGGTTCAGCACAGCTGGTTATTCTGCGATTCATAAGTTTTTAATAAATCCTTTTTTAAAAGGGTGACTAAACCTCTTAAAGAATAATGCTGACATAAAATCTGATCTTTATCTTTTCCCCACCTTTAGTTCTTATACCTGTTCAGTAGGATGCTTACAACATCTGTGTCCCTTTGATGTGCTTCCCATTGTATGCATTTCCCTAGGATTTTTATTAAGGCGAGCTGCTGTAATGCTGCATTGGCTAAAAGAAAATCCTTATAGAGCTGGAGGTACCTGGCAGTGTATTTGAATCTTCTTAAGCAGTTAAAAAAAAATATTTCCCAACACGGTGAATGAAAATCTTATCTGGGCATGATAAGGATCCCTCAGTCCCAGTAATATAATGCAGTTTGTTTCTTCCAGCCTCACAAATGCTTTTGTTATCTTTGCTTTGATTTTTTTCTTCTCCCCTCTGTATTGCTTTGATTTTTTTTCCTCCTTCCCTTTTCTCTTTCATCATTGTTGCTTGTAAATCCTTCCCTTGGTAGAGATTAGAGTAGGAATGAGTGATAGATGCTGTCAGTAACAGGAGCTAATTTTACCCCTGATAATGGCTCTGTGGTTTATACAGACTTCTCTGTGCCAATGCAGACATGCTCCTCAGGGCCCATCCTGTCTGTGCCCACTTGGCAACGGGGTCTGAGCTGCTGGGGAGGAGGTGCTGAGTGCTGGCAAAGCCTTGGACTGGGAACAGTCTCTGCCACTGCCTCTCACCAGTGAAGAATTCCCTCCAAGCACTCAAGCAGAGCAATAGCAATTTTTGGGTTTTCCATGAAGAGTGTTTTGCCTTCTGCAAAAGGTTGGGGTGGGGGTGATCTGAATTGGGTTCAGCCCTGTGTTTTAGGGGAGGATTTTCCTGGCACCCAGGCAGGGATGCAGCTCCTAGCCCAGCAGGGAGGACTTTGGGCTGTCATGGGCAGGTACCATGGCAATGGCACTGCAGGGCTCATGTAGTAACAACACCAAGCCTTGCTCAGGGTGGTACCACACACTGCTGAGACCTCCCTTTGGAGCTAGGACCTGCACATTGCTGGTGTGGTATGATGCCAGGGGTCCCTGTGAGCCACTCTTCATAAACACTGAGCACCAGCAGTGCTGAGGCACTGCTGTCCCAGCCTTGTCTGCCCACCAGTGGCCCTGTACTCTGTGATGAGCTCCTTCTTGCTGCTGCTTTGTGATCATCTTATGCCACCAAAAGGGAGGGGAGTGCCAGGCCATGGATGATAGGAGATGCCACAGCCCACGTGTAAGGAGGGACCTCAGCTTGGAAGGAAGAGGGCTGCAGCAGTCCTCAGGTTTGCTCTCAGTTAGGCAGTGGGGAAAAAGCACTGCTGGACTGGCTTGCCAGTGTCCTTGACCTGCTCCTCCCTGGTCATTCCCTGTGTGGAGGATGGAGCTGAATTTAGCCTCACTCTTTCCCTGCTTTAAGTTGAGACTCGACAGTTCATTTTTCTTGGTGTTCTTGCAAAGGACTGAGTTCTGGGAGGGGATTTGCACAGCAGATGAAAGATGGTTGAAAGGATGTTGGAAATCAGAAGAAGTCTTGAAGAACAGCTGTCAGAGCCAGACTCCAGTGCAGATGGTTGTGCTCTCCTCATTTGAGATTGCAGCTGCAGTCTCCATGAGGGATAGTTGCTCCTCTGGCCTATACTGCTTAGTTTGATTACTGTGGGTCATGTTCCACCCCCAAAGGGTTGCAGGGATCTTGGTTATCTGCTTGTCTTTGGATAAAGGCTGAGTGAAATAGTCTCAGCTATTTATTTTCTTGTCTACTCTTGTATTTTTTTTCAGGTGGTTTTACATGGTCTTGGTGTGCATGTGTATGGAACACATGGTACTCTCCTCCACCATCTTTTCTTGATTGGGTGTGACACAGTGACCTCAAGCCTCTGCATTCACATTACAAAGTACAGAAAGGACAAATAACTATTTAAAGTCTTTGTTTACAGTCCACAATATGTTTCTTTTGTCACCATTACTGTTTCTGGTACTTTACTGCCATTTGATTCCCTCTGGCAACTGGCCTCCCTCAGTTTGTCTTCCTTACATATGAAATAGCCCTGAGATAGCTTTAGTATGCTACTTGTTTTACTTCAGCCCTAATTACTTTAGATGTTGTATGTCCCCTCCCTCTTTAATTCAGGCAATAATTCAGGGAGATCCTGGAGTATGAGGTGATGTCTCCTACAGAGTGGGGTGCATTGCTGAACCCTTTCTTATTTTGCTCCTGCCTTGCTGCCATTTCATCTTCAGGTGCTGGATTTGACTCCCTGGGTATGTGATATTTCCCCCTGCACCAGTGCTGCTAGCTCACATCTCAGCTCCTCTTACAGGTGGTATTTTAATACCAGTGACTGAATGGATCCAGCAAGGCAGCTCCCTGTGGTGCTGTCCCCTCTTTGCTACTTATGAAGCAGAGCCAGGGCATCCCTTCATTTTGAAGTGTTTCGGGTGTAGCAAGGTTTATTCTTCAGGAAGCTGTTACTGGTTAGAGAGGTGGAGGAAGGATAATGGTACAAAGCTGTGACACAGCTGTTCCAGCCCTCTTCCAATATGGGCTGGGAGCAACTGATGGCCTCTGATTGCTGGTGATTTTCTTTATTATGGTTGGAGATAAACAGGGGGTGGATAGAGAGCAGATGCCATCTGTGAGGCCAAGTCTTCTGCTACTTGCAGAGTCTGTGGTAAGGAGAGCTCTGCTATGAAATAGTTTGTGCCTGTCGGGAGTGTTTGGGTGTTAATTCAGTGTGGCTTTGCTGCCTTTTGATGGGGTAATGGTAATCTGTGTAATTACAGGGTAGTCTCTCATTAATAACTGCTTCAGTCGTTTCTCCCTCCTGCCTTCCCCACCAGTTTCTTTTCTTCTGCAACTTAGAATGATATTACTCACAGAAACATGTGTATTTATCTTGTCTAATGGGAATATATGCAGTGGTATGCAAGTAGTTACAGGACCTGAATGCTCTGATGGGTTGGCCACTGGGACAGTCATCATTCACCCCTGAATGTGGAGTCAAATGGAAACTGTAGCTGTGTGAGAGGAGCTCAGGTGTTTTCCAAGCCACAGGTCTTAGCAGATGCTCTCCCTACCCCTATGAAGCATCACCAAAGGCAAGTTTGTGCACCATTTGGTCTTGATTGTGGCTGCTTTGGACCCAAACTTAGAATCACAGAATAGTTTAGGTTGGAAAAGACCTGTAAGATCACGAAGTCCAACTATTAACCTAGCACTGCCAAGTTTTTTATTAAAAGGAAAACAAGATTTTTGACCTCTTTGCCTGTACAGGCTCTTTCCTCCTATGTAGTGTTCTGTCCTTCATCTCCTTTCTCTTTTTATGGTGTCTTTGCATTTTCAATCATATTTTCACAGTGAGCTGAAAAGGAAATCAAGAATCTGCCAAAACATTCATCATGTCTTTTCTTTCCAAAATAGCTTTAGAAGTCAGGCCTGTTTCAGGGCCTGTGCTTTGAAAATTATGCAACCCAGAGCTGGGAAATTGAAAAGTCCTGTGAACATTGGTTTGAATTTTTAACCAAATTCCTGTCAACTGCGTTTCTTCCTTTTATATATTTTCCTTCTATTAATATTCTAGCAAATGGCTTTACAAGAAACAATGAATTTTAAACAAAGCATGGAGAACTTTTCCAGAGAATGAATTTCAAGTCATTAATGTGCATATTTTTGCTGGGCTCTGAGAGGAAACCACCCTTTGCAGAACAGAGCCGTGATATTGATTGTTACACCCCAAATCAACCAGAATATCCTGTATTTTGAATACATCCAGCAAACAGCTAAGGAGAAGATGGGCATCTTCTTTTCTTGTTTTGAACCAGTAAAACCAAAAGAGAAGTGGAGACAGAATTCACTGAATCATTTATGGAGAAAAGACTTTCACATAACTCAATTTCTTTCATGAAAAAAGCTCCATATCCTGACAGATTCTGAAAGGGCTTTCTGTTTCAGGAGGAAATGGCAGGGTGTCTTTCTCAAGGAACATCTGGCCTGTATTTGTGAGCTCCTGGGTGACTTACAAAGCTAAAAGCATGTTGTCTTCAGAGGTGCTCTGCACCTGCAGCTCCTCTGGAGTCAGTGCGGATCAGACTGGTGGCACAGACTCTGCTGTCATCTTGAGGGATCTCCTTTTTGCTTCTTTCTGGTTGTCTCCTGATGAGCTTGGGAGTGTGTGGTTAGATTTTTCTGCTTGGTTTTCATTTCCTTTCTGCAGAGGAACAGTTTGTGGGTTCTACATCCTGCCTCCTCACCGCAGGTTTGTAACAGATTGGTTTGGGGAGCCAGCATCCCCAAAGGCAGGACTGAGAGGGCCTGAGGTTGCTGTGTTGGTCCTGGCATCACCCAGACTTTATTAATTTCCAAACATCTCTGAAGATAATTATATCTTCCCCTAAGGCAGGAGGTGTCTGAAAGGATTGAGGGTACAGCTCAGAGGTGAGGTTTGTTAGGGAAGAAGAGCTACTAAAAGTCATCTCCTTCAGCAGTGGGGCTGAGGTCACCTGCTGGGCGGCAGGGCAGTGGGACATCCTTCCCCACAGCTCTGTGCCCTCTGCCTGAGCTGGAGACAAAAACAATCTGCCTTTAGCAGGACCATGACCTTCACGAGTACAAACCCACACAGACCCAGCCCATGGGATCCAGGGTGAAAGGGTGATGAGGAGAACCAATTATGTCCTGACTCAATAGCAGATGTGAGAGGCTCAGTCCCAGTATTGCAGAGTGTCAGTTCACACTGGGATTTGCAGGCCACTCATATTTCCTTTAGGGACCACTCGTGCCATGGTGCTCTGGGGTGCCTCTCCTGAGGCTGTGTGTTGACATTACAGGTTCTCTCTCCCATGGAAGAGGCTGTGGGTGAACAGTTTGGATACTTCCCCAATGTACTCTGAGGCGCTCTGGGCTGCAGGAGGTGCAGGATTTACCTCCTCTCCCTGTTGCTTTCCCAGGCTGCTCCTGACTTTTTGAAAACAGGCACTGCTGCTAAGGTGAGAGGGGACGGTTGTGTGAAGGAGACCTTTCTCCTGTTTGAGGGATGAGTTTTACTTCATTGTGAATCTGTATAAAACCAACCCTTTCTGGCTCATGTGGGTGGATTTTGGCAACCCCCCTTCCTTTCTGCAGTAACCCCAGCCTGCTTCCTGCTGAGCCAGCCAGGACCAAATGCTCCTTCCCCCCTGTGAGCAGAGGCAACCTGTGCTAATGTGATGCAGGTCCCACGCTGCTGCTCTGCTGCCATTCCATCCGATTTGCTGGGAGTCTCCCTGCTTTGATGGCAGGCGTTTTGTTATCGTGTCAGAAGGTAATTAAATAGACCCCAATTCTTTTAATTACTGCTTGCTCCTCAGTACATGCCTGCACACAGGGGTGAAGTGAAGGGTATGGAAATAATCGCTGACAGATCACAGCTGGAAATCCGTGGCACCTTGGATAAACACTGAAGCGAAGGCGCTGCGTGCAGCCCAGGCGGCTTGGCTCTGCAATTACTGTGAAATCTGTCCAAAGAGATTGGGGCATGGAATTGGAAAACACGGCAGGCTCTCTTCTCCAGGGAGCAGGATGTAACAAGGGGCTGGGTGATTGCGATGAGAGGTGTACCTGGTACACAGAATGGGTTTTGTTGCTGTTGGCAGGACACTTCAGACGGGGGCGAGGTGAAATAAGCAGATTAGTGTGATGCAGCTCACTGGACAGGGGCAGCAAGGTGAAGGAACACTGAGACCTTGCAGCTTATTAGAAATACAGGTCACTATTACATCCCTTGACATTGTTGTGCTGACAGGGCTCTGATGCTGAGGAGGTGGATAAGCCTTGGGTTGGGTGTCTTGGTGTTTTCTCTGCCTGGAGACCAGAGCTGGAGTGAGATGGAAGCGATACCAGATTATCCCATGTGCTGTACTTTATGCTAAGTGATATGAGCATCTTTGGCTTGCACCTATGCAGCTGTTCCTCACATAACATGAAAATGTTGTTGTCTTTGAAGTTGTTGAAGGTTTTTCTCCTAAAAGTCTGGGAGAGGGGGTCCTCTGAAAGTCCAGATCCTGGTGAGGTGTTCAAAGGTGTTGGACCACAGAGTTGAGTTTTGTGGGCAAGGCACAAATGCTCCTGAAACCTCTTGCTGCAGACAACAGGGTGTGTTGCTCCTTGTTCTCTCATGTTTATGCTGCAGTCTTTAGAAAATCATCAGCTGCTGGTATCTAAATGCATTGCTATTGCAGGGCTGGCAGAAACGAGGCAGGCAGGCGGCAGAGCCATAGCTGGAATGAATTTTCAAAGATATGACCAAAAGCATCTTTCTGGGGACTAAAGCCTGGTTGTTTGAGAGCCAATTCTGCTTTATTGCCTTTCCCTTTATCTGTCATTCTGGTTCTAAAAAGGTCTCCTAATGCCTCATGGGGTTAATAAACAAGGAGTGGAGGCAGGAGACTTAATTTTGAGCCCTGGTCAATTTATGAGCTGGGGAAGCTGCTGATTGCCAGGCATCCGGAAGGCAGCAGAGCAAGCGGTGCCAGCAAAGGGCTGCGTGCAGCTCGTCTGCTCTGCTGTGCTCAGTGGCACCAGCCACAGAGGAGTCTGAAGATGTGTCTGTTGTGGTTACAGAAGGAATGAGACAGGAAAGATGGGACTGTTTTCCCCCCACTTACCTGTTGTTTGGTATAAAGGACAAATCCCCCTCTAATTTGTTGCCCCTGTGGTGAAGCTGTTTCCTCCTCTGGAAGATGAAAAAGCCTATTTTAAGCTCTGGAGCTCACGGGGTTAAAATAGGACCATATCAGAGAGCCAATGGTGCCAAAATGGACAACAAGGGCAGGTTTAGCTCCTGAGCATTCTGACCAACCTTGCTTGCCCAGGTCAGGTGGCCCTGGTCAGGAATCAGCTCAAACTCTCACCTCTGGACTGATACCAAAGCCTAGGATGGGTGGTACCAGCGTGGCTGCCCGTGAGCAGAGCTGCTGGTGCTCATGGGTTGTGCTGGCCAAAGCAGGGCCCTTCTCTGTGGGATGCTGGTGCGCTCCTATGTTTCACAGGAGGTGTTTCCTTCCTTGTGCTGTAGCTGTAGTAGCCTTTTATTCTTCTGGTATTGGTATTACTCATGGCCTCAGAATACTCTTCCAGGCAAAGCATATGGGACACTTGTGCAGGATATGGTTCCCTTTTTTAACTTTTTTTTTTCCCTGTGTTGATTGTATTCTCTCCAGTGTTCTCTCTGTGCTTGTGGCAACTGAAACACAGTACCCGAGCCTGAAAGGGAAAGATATCAAGGATAGAGGTGTCTAATTCCCGTGGGAAGTCAGCTTGGTATTATGCCTTGGAATCCTGCTAATCTTAATGATCTCTCTGGGTTTAACGGGATCTGATCAGATTAGGGCTTCTGCAGATCATGTTGCTGTGTGCACAGCAGGGGCTTCCTTCACACACTGCCCCTGCTTTTGAACCTGCACCCACCCCACCCCAGCATGTGGTCCCTGAGGGGCCTGCTGTCTTGGTGAAAATTTTTCGTCCTTCAGAGGATCTTCTGGGATCAGGGTGAAGAATTCCAGGCATGAAGTGTCATGAAAGCAAACCCTACTTCTGTCTTCTAATGGAGGCCACATTTTTAAAATAAAGCCATTTTTGGAGCAGTGCTTCTGGTTCAAATCATTTGGGATTATACCAGTAGCTATGGCAAGAGAAGGAATCCTGCATTTTCCTTGGTTTTGCCACCACACCCCTCCCTGGTTTTCAGGCTGAAGGAAACAGCCTGATTCATGACAGTCTCACAGATCACTGCTACCAGCCAGGACCCTAGAGGTGACCCTTGGCACTATTGAAAGAATTCCACAGCTTGGAAATACCATGGAGACTACAGACAGAAAATGGCTTTAGTCTGTCTGACCCCTCACCCCCTGTCTAATTTTCATGGGTATTATTTACTGCTGCAAAATACTACATGCTTAAGTTATAAGCTGATTTTAAATCAAGGCAATTCCATGGCCATCTGTGGAACTACATGAATTTACACCTGCTGGTGATCTCAGCCAGTGTTGATATATCTTCTTAAGTTCCATAAAAATGATTTTTTCAGAAGCTGACTTGTTAGCTAAAGAAGTAGCAATGATCTTTTAACAACGTTATTATGCTGTTCGATACAGCATTTTCATTGATCAATGTTCTTAATGTGGCAGAAGGATGGCTCCATTTTTTCATTACTTCTGCATATCCAACCTGGCCAGCCAAGCATTTGGTGTGTGGCAACCATTCCTGCTTACCAAAACCTGTTGTTATGCTACAGACTGGTGTGCCCATAGCAACTGTAGATGGAGGGTGGAGATTTCCAGTTGTGACTGCTTTTTGTGCAGTAGCACAGAACTAAAAACAGCCATGGTGTGATGACCCACCCAAAAGGGGAAGGAGGTGCTTCCCTGCCCCACAAGGGTGGGGTGTCACACACGGTAACTCTCTTGCTTCTGCTGTCTCAAAGCAGAGAGGGATGGAGAGTGAATTAGGATGGGGAGAGAAACATTTGCAGTAATGTCCCCATGCCTCACCAGTGAAACAGAAAAATGTTTGGAATAAATCAAGAAAATAACAGTTTTAACCATTTTGGGCTGCCATTTCTGAGGTGTTCAGTTTTCAGCAGAAAGATTGTTTATCCTGTCTGGGCTTCCATCTACACACCAGCTAAATGAGTCTAATAATGGCTCCAGCAAGGCCCTTATAACACTGTGGCATTTCCAAAGAGCTTTGAGGTCTCCATATGAACACACAGCATGGGAAGGAAGTGCTGCTGCCTTATGGCTGCTGAGCCACTTCTGTGTTTGGCTCTGAGGACTCTCAATTATTTCAAGATGCTGAGATGGGAGTGTGTTCTGGTTCAGTGCACTGCTCGTGGACATCAAATATCCTCTTGTGTCAGGGCAAGAGGTTGTAGACAGCAAATATCTCTGGAAGGAAGTACTGCCTATCCTCCAGGTACAAATCTCAGGGAAGCAGGTCTGTGCTTGGGGTTAGAGGCTGTGATTAGAGTGTAATGAGGCCTTCCACACTAGCAACACACTGTGGTGATGCTGAATTTAATGGATTCCTTGGGGTCTTTGCATTCTTTCTGCAAACATTTCGTCCTCAGCCAGACATTCAGAAAGCACAGTATATTTCCTCTGTCCCTTTCCTGCTCTGAAGGCATGATTTTTATATGGTTTTGATGGGCTTTGCTTAATGGTTTCTTCATGCTGTTTAAAGGATTTGTGTGTCATGGGTTAATATATGTTAGTGGTGTCATGGATTTGTACCAAGAGGGCTTTTATTCTCAACCTTGGTCTCTAGGAAGCCTCTGAGTAGCTCTCAGATGGCCTCTGGTGTGTCGTTGGCAAACAAGCTCTTCTGACTCCTTCAGCTCTGAGGTTAAACCTGAGAGTAACAGCACCTTATAGTAACAGTGGAGCCCTGTGACAGGCAGCATGTCCTTAGATGGAGGCTTAACTCTCCAGTTAGTGAAATACTGGCAGCCAGCAGTGATTGCAGAGAAGCCATGTAACTTAGGAAAGTCAATATGTGCTTACCAGGTACAGCAGCCAAGTTCCTGAGGCCTGAACCTGTGGTAACACGTCCTTTCTCAGGCACAAAGTTGACTGCCCACCTGCCAGCACATCTTGCAACATTGGCAGACTCCATCTATTTTTCTTCCCTTTCTTCTCATCTTGTTTTTCTTTCTCCTCTCCTCTCCTCTCCACTCCTCTCCTCTCCTCCTTTCTTCGTCTTCCAGAAGCACATAAGGTTTATATATAATTCCATCAATGCCTCGAGGCAAACTATTTAATGATTATAATAAAAAAAAAAAAATCTCATTTTGCTGTAGTTTGTAGAGGGAGTTTCATTATTGCATGTCACTTGGTTACAAGATTTTATGGGACTGTAACTCCTAAAGGACATTTTAAACATACACTTTTTATGGCAACTAAACTCCACGATAAACGAAAGCATNTCTCCTCTCCTCTCCTCTCCGCAGGGAAAGCATGAACTGGTGCTACAAGGGCCAGGGATGCTCCAAAGGGTGTCTTTCCTCTAATAGCCCTGCCCTAATGCAGAGGAACATTTGCCTGCAGGTTGGACGGTGATGTGCAGACCCGCTAAGACTTGTCTGTTAGCTCATGACAGCACTTTAAGCTGTTTCTTCATGTAGAAAAGACATACTGAGTGCTAGAGGGATTGAGGCAAAAACGGTGAACCCAAAAGTTACAGATAGCTTTCAGAGAATCTTGTATCTGTAGGAGTCATTCCTGGTCTCCTTGCCTCCGGCGGCCGAGCTGAGATTCTCTTTCCCGTGCCACCTGCTGACAGATGCAAATGGCAACTGTGTAGAAATAGCCTGGGGAATAGTAATTTTACATTTCTGCTCCAGATCTTGCAGGAAAGCTCTTGGATGGTGATCAGGGATTCGTTTTCTTTATCATCCATCTGTCCTTAGTGCAATAACAAAACAGAGCCTTGCTCTGACCAACCTTGTTCATGAACTGCAGGAGTGGCCCTGCTTTGTAGTGGGACAGCCACAAGGATCCAGATGAAGATGATGTACTGGGAAGATGATTGTTGTTTTTGGTGCCAGAGATATGGTGTGAGCCACTTCAGAGGGATCTTGTTGGATTCCATCTTCTTCCACTCAGCCCTCTTGGATACACGTAAAGATGGGATTCACTTTGCAGTTATGATCCGACAGTTGTTAGAGAACCTCTACTACACCTTGGAGGGTAAATGAAAAGGCAAATGTCCCCCTTTCCTTGGTGACTCAGGTATTGCTGCTGGAAGACAAACAAAGCAGGAGCAGGTAGAGTCACAGACCTGCCCCTGTCTGCCTGGAGCCATGACTGTGTCCTGTGGTGTGGGAACATCTCCTGCCACCTGATACTGATAGTGTGGAGAGGTGGCTTGCTCCAATGATAAATACAAACTTGTGTCTTTTGGGTTATTTGCTTTTAATGTAAAGGATGTAAGACTGTATCTCCAAATCTTCCCTAAATCTTACACCTACAGCTCCTCTTTTCTTCACCTGTTCTGCAGAGGAACCCTGTGGAACTGGGTCCTCCTCTCCCAGTTCTTGGACATTCATCGTGTAAATTTGTAGCATGGCTTAGCTAGAAGTTCTGAGATCCAGGGATGTGCCATGAAATCAGGAGCCCCTCTGAAGCCAGAGACTGACCAGGACTATTTAAATAGATGGAAGAAGGCTTGCAAAGTGGAGACAGTTTCTAGACAAAGGCGGCATGCAGTAATCCCTGAAGAGTAAATGGAAAACAGATTACGTTTGTTCTCAGTTCTGTTCAATAATGGAGCAGCAGGCAGCTGCTGGCCTGCCTCCCCCGGGTCCCTCGCAGGAGCAGACAGCCACTACATTATTAATTGTCTGCTGCTGGCAGTCCAGTGGGACACAGCGGGGCTGCTGCAGAGTAGCCTGGTGCTTTGGGAAGCAGCCCCTTCCTCCTGCCTCCAGGGTTCTTTTAATAAATGTGTCTCTTCCCCCAAAAACTCTTCTTCATAGTATGGTGTCCACAAGCAGTGTAGCCACGAGGCAGGGAGTTCACTCTTCATTCAGTATTCTTCATTTCCTGTGGCACTGCAGCACCTCCCATGCTCTGGACATTGAGTGCCTGCAGTGAAAGGCACTCTGCCCCAGAGAGCAGCTGGACAAAGCAAAGGCTGTAGCCTCATCCTCTGTGGGGGAAACTGAGGCACAGTGTTACACTGTCACACGGATACAGAGACCATGCAAGTGCAGCAGGCATCTGCTTACAGTATTGCTTTTTGTTAGAGCTTATCCTGGTCACTGGGATGACATCTGGGGGTGGTCACTGTCACAGCTTGATTTTTAGCAGGGCTGCACCAAGTCCCATTTTTTTTTCACAGTTCCAGTCTTAAACTAGAAAGTGTTTCCCTGCTCATAGCTCCAGGTCTCTGTCAGCCAACAGCTGGCCTAAAGAACTCTTTCTTTGGCCAGTGTTTTTCCTCATCACCAAGATTTTCTGCTTCATCTTTTGCTCCCATGTCCAGTATTTAGTAAATCACTTTGGCTGCACAGGTATTTCTTGGTGGGACATGCGGTATGGTTGTGTCTTGGGTGAAGGGCAATTTATTTCAAAACTCCAGTCTGTAAGGAACGTTAATTGCTTTATCCATTTATCTTGAAACAATCACTGCTGATCTTCCAGCCAAGGAGTGTGCCTTGGCCTCTGCCCCCGCCTTTATGGGAGCACTGTGTGCTCACCTGATTTAAAAGCTCAGTTGTTTTAGCCAAGTACATAAGTCACACAGTGGAGTCTGTCACCCCACCATGAGCTTAATTATTGAATTAAAGGTCAAAACACACATCTGGCGACTTTTACATTGTGCCCCCAAACAAAGGAAAAGCTTTATTAGATGTCCAAACAGAACAATGAAAAATTATTGTAAAAACCGGGAGCATTCTTTGGCTTTTTCTCTTCTTGTGTCCCTTTTTGCTTTTGCACAGTCCCTGAGCTGATAACAGTGGATATTTGTGTGAGGAATTCTTGATTTCCCTTCCACAAGATTTCACCTGCCAGTGCTGCTTTCTTTTTCTTTTTTTTTNTTCCCCTGTACTTTTTCAATATAGTATCGCCTCACAGTGGCTTGCTTGATAATTTTTGCATGAAACACTGAAGGTGCCTCCTGTGAAAGTTGGCCTTCTTTCAAGAAGCTGCCTTGTTCTGGGTTATTTGTTTGTTTTGTTTAGTTTTTAAAGTGAAACCAACAAAAGAAAATGTTATCTTTTCCTTTAGTCCTGGGTGTAATTGGAATGTTGCTGTGCTCATAGTGGGATGTGGACTGCCTTGGATTGCAACTATACCCACACGTATTTTTGACTGCTTCTCACCTAAGCAGTAGCTCACGCTTAGAAAGCCTTAGTGACAAGCACACATGGATTTTTTCCAGCTAGAAAAAAATAGTTTGTTTCTTCTGTCTTTTTAAATTGAGAACGTTTTCCCTCTGGACAGGGATTTTCTGTCATTGTTGTGCTCCTTTCTTGTCATGAAGTGACAAAACATATCCTGCTGCCTGTAGCAGACCTACAGCCAGAGGGGATTCTGTTTGGAGCAGGTATCTGTGGAGAAAGAATTACCCCACAGAAAGGTGGTGGGAACCAAGTTATTGATGTCACCCCAGCACACTCAGTGGGGCAGCGTTTTGTCATCTGCAGTGCCTCAGGATTGAACCCCAAGATGCAGGACCAATCCTACCACAACATGACAAACCAATATCCCGGTGCCCTTGTACACCTATGGGAGGTGTTCTGGCAACCTCAGGAGAAAATCCCATGGAGATTACTCATCACTTCAGACCTTGGGAATCTGGGAGTTACTAGACAAGATTTTATCTGTTCTTTATTTCTGTAAGCAGCTATTTTTTTCCTCATTTCCTTTTTTACGCCTTGTTTCTTCAGTCTGCTGTCAGTCTCTTGTGTCTGCAGCTTCCCTGCAATGAAGGAGGAGGCAGAGTCAGGCTCTTTTTATTAGAAGGGGGAAACAGGATCCACAAGGATGTTTGTGTTCTTGAAAAGGGTGTGCAAATCCATGAATGTCCCTGGACCTGAAGGCTGGATGATCAGTATTTCTTTTTATTCTTTACTGGAAGTGTGCAGAGCACAGAAATAGAAGTCAGAGCACTGAACAAAAATAATCTTCTGTTCTGATAAACACTGCATTAATGATATGGTAAGAAAGCAAGGGCCACTCATTATTTTCAGTTCTGCTCCCACCCTGGACAGATTACTGGGCCCAAGCAGGGACTTTTTATGAGCCAAAGAGATTTTTACACAGCTCCCAGTTAACCTGGTGATGGAGAAGGGAAGAAGGAGGCAGCTCAAATGCTCAGCTTTCTGCTGTGCACCTCCAGGGAGAAACAGTTAAATGGAGATGTGAGGGCTTGCCTTGCTTCACAAGGAAATAGTCTCTTTTATGTGTATCTTGCCTGTGTTGATATTTGAAAGCTATTTTGGGCCACAACAGCAAATTTAATCCACAGTTTGTTCTCTCTCTAAAGTATTGTACCATAAAAACTCAGATCAATTTTGACAGCTCCAACTATTTAGATTGGAGCGAAAAGCCAAACAATGAATCACTCTGAATATTTACAGTTGAATTCATCCCAGGGTACCTGTACCCACCTCACTGAAATGAAAGTGTTATCTGAGATATGAACAAAGGCTTAGAGGCTCCCAGCTATTCTCCCAGCTTGTGTGCAGCAGCATAGCTGCACTGCCAGGGCTGGGATGTGAGGAGCAGTCCAGGGCTAATCAGGGGATGAGTGACCCCTCTGTGAGTTCAGAGGGGTCCAGGCACTCCCTTTGGGAATCTTGGGGATTTATTCTACGCTTGCTCTGCTGAGAGTCAGAGCACTTGAGGCACAGTAAATATAGTTTTCTCACCTCCCTGGAGCTGGCTGAAAATGTGGGAAAGATGTGTTCACAAATAATTATATAGTAGTCAACTTTCAACAGTCCACAGGAAAAAGTCACCAAAAAAAAAAAAAGCCCTCACAGTAAGCTACTGAATGAATTCCCTTGGATATCTTATCATGTTACAGCCTATGGCTATGACTTGATATGCAGGAATCAGTGTTCAATTCTCAGCTCCAGCCCCTTCCTTCTGTGGTCTTTACCCGAGATGCTCCATTTCCCTCCTGTCTCAGCTGGAAAATCTCTTTGCAGGTTTTTGCCTGTTGCCCATCACTGCAGCATACTCTCCATTAAATTGATGGCAATTGCAAAGTCCTTTGCAGCTTTTATGGGCTTCATAATACTTCCTCACAGGGAACTCAACAGTCTATATTGGCTATCACTGTCATCCTCTGAAATATTGCTGTCATCCACATACGTAATGTCCCCAGTCCCAGAGGATCTGCAACCACTGTGCTAACTACAAATAAGTGCAGGGATTGCTTTGCTGTTAAAATGCAGCTGTTTCCTGAGTGTAGAGAAGGATCTGCATGGCCGTGTTACCAGCAGACAGCTTTTTGCTTGTTTCTTGGAGAGGATGATCCATTTTTGGTCAGAGACAGGAGAAACAACTCCTTTTACAGGGTTCTTATCCCTAATGAGAGCAGGATATGGTGATGTGCTGATTTTGGCCAAGCTATCAGGGCTGTATTAGGTGTTGTACCCCTGACTTGCTGTGTGAGTTTTTCACCCTCCTCGTTTTTCTGCTTCTGATTCCTCTCCCAGCCTGTCCCTGTGTGAGCCAGTACAGTGCATCTTTGGGGTTACCACTGTTTGTGTCAGTCACTGTCTCATACCGTGGTCCTCTGAGGTCCCTGATACCCGACTACTACCAAGTTCTGCCTTGAAACAGTTGTAACATCTTTCAAACTTGTCTCCAATGTAACTAAAGGCACATCTGACCCCAAAGCAGGGATTATAATGGTTAAACTGCGTGGAGACAGAGTTTATAATGGTTAAACTGTGAGATGTACCATAGTAGCAAAGCTTTTCCCTTAATCCAGTGCCTGCCTGCAAATGCCATGGATAGCACAGGCAGGAAGAGGAGGAGCAGGACACTGGGGTGGGGAGAGTAACAGCTCAGATGAAAGGAAGAGGTGTGGGGGAATCCCTGAAAGCATGGGTGAATTACTGCTCTGCTTATTCTGCACTGTTTATGTGGGGAGAGGGACTTGTTCGACTTCCTGGTGTTGGTGGTTTATAGGAGCTCAGGTCTCACCTCTGCACTAAAGTGCCAAAAGGGAGACATATACACGTTACCAGGAAATCATAAAAAGCACCAATAAAGGTCTTGTTGCTCACACATTGTGAGGGTGGGAGAGAGGGGAAGCATCAGTGTGGGTTGAGCAGGGCTGAAGGTGTTTGCGTGGGGGAGAGGCCAAGGTAGCAGCACCAGTCCCATGAAGGGCTGGGAGCAGAAGCAGGGTGTGACCCCACTCTGCAGGCAGAGGGGTTGTGCCAGTGCCAGCTGGAGGATCAGGCTCACTGGTCCCAGTGTTAGGGATGTTGGTGGTGGATGCTGCACAGGTGAATCTCTCCCTGGGGAGGGAGTGTCTCATGTCAACCACCGTGCCACTGACATCCAAGTGTGGGGGCAGCGGGCTCTGTGTCTCCTCTGTTTCTCCTTGTTTTCATGCTTGGAGCATCCCTGCTCCTTCTAATTGGGTTGAGGTGGTGATGAGGGAGTTTCTTGTCTGTCAACAGCTTCAGCAAAGGTAGTGAGCCTGGGACTCGATGGCAGAAGCTTGTCCCCTTTCACCTTTCCTCTTGTTCTCTTTGCTGCGAGCATGGGGATCCTCTGTGCTTTCCTACGGCCTCCCAAAAGCAGCTGGGGAGAGGCAGGGAGGGAACAGATCTATCACTGTCCCTGGGAGCCTTCCAGCCAGCACTGAAACATGCCCGAGCCATCAGCAGAGGGCTAATTGCCTGGAGCAGGACGGGAGCAGTCCCGGGGATGGATGTCCCCATGTCACAGCACCTCACAGGGTGGCACAGCTCCCACACCAGCTCGCTGTGCCAGGCAGCTACTCTGGGCACTGCTCACTGATGCTGGCATTGCATCCAGGGAAGAGCCTTGCTGTGTGGAGAGTAAACAAAATGCTTAATTTACAGCCATTGATTTATTGTGCTGTTTGCTGAAATGATATTACAGTTGGCTGCAAACTGTTTTTCATCCTCTGGTAGCAAGCTCCCATCACAACAGTGGTGCTGCAGAAGCTTTTGCTGCCCACGGAGAGCAATGCCAGTGGGAGGCTGGGAAATGCCAGCTGCAGCTGGAGAGGAGGGGACACAGCCTCAGCTGGCACGAGCCAAGGCAGCACTGCACCAGCCAGCATTTGCCCACGCCTGGTGTGCTGCACTGGAGGGATCTGCTCCTTGCACTAGCACAACACACTTGCAGGCCGTGTACTGAGAAAATTCAGTGTCGCTCCTTTCTGTTGATGGATATTGAAGGAGAATAATTGTCCTAGATGCAAAGAAATGTGGAGGAAGAGGCGTTTGCATTTCTTTTGTGCACTGGTGTAGAGGGTTTTGTTCAGTAGAGGTTCTCTTTCTAAGGTTCATGGAGGGACCTGCTCAGTCCACGCCTGCTCAATCCATGCCTGCTCCTTGTTCTACCTGCTCTGTATTTCCAATTTAGTCTGTATGTCATTGAGGGCAGGACTCCATGGGCAGCCCTTTTTGTTTCTAGTGCCCTCATCACTGTGGAATCCTAAACCTCTTGTCCACCCTGTGCATACAAATTAAATGAAGGGAAAACTCCAACCTACTGTGTGTGGTTGGTGATCAAAGGTAGGGAGCTTGCAGCCCAACAGGCATTTAAAACAATTGAAATTCTCGTTGATCTTTTATCATTGCTGGCTGTGCCTGCCAGCTCTCTGGAAAGCTCTGGTCTGTGTATTACATTTATTGTGGCTCCACTTGTGACAGCTTCTTGGAGACAGACAGGGAGCTCGTGGGGCAAACACTGGATGGTGGCCAGAGAAAGGCAATATACACCAGGAAGATGCTTCAACTCATTCAGTGTAATCGTAGCAGCAGGAAAACAATGATGGTGGGAGAAAAGCCTGCTGAGGTCAGTGATGAGAGATGACTTGGCAAACACAGCCCAGTTTGGAGGTAGTTTCTTCTCCCCCTCCCTGTGTGGGCATTGCCCAGGTGTGTTGATCTCTGAAATGTGCTCTTCTGTAACATGACAGATTTGCCTTGAATGGCTCTGTAATGGGATACCTTGGAGAAAAATGGCATTATCCTTTGAAGCACACAGTGCTGGATTGCTCAAGGGAAGTCCTTGAGCTGCAGCTGCACTCACTGAGCATCCTCCAGGCAGGTGGGCAGGGGTTGCCCTCATGTGAATGAAACTGGGGGGCTGGCCAGTCAGAACTCCCTGCCAGCAGTGCAAACTGCTGACAGCTCAGTGCCAACAACCTCAGCCCACAGGTAGCTGTTCTGCTGCTTTTTTACGAGTCTGCTTTTATGAGCATTAGGATATCCCTGGTGAATGGAGGGGGCCTGGAGGGCAGGCAGACCCCTTCCCTTGCTGCCTGCCTTTGCCCCTAGTCTGTCTGCTGTCCTGAATCCAAGCGTGGGTGGATTTATCATCTGGGCAGGATGTTACCTTGGCATTTAGTCCTGCAAACCTCAACCAGATAAATGACCTCGGTGCCTGTCCTGTCGGTCGCTGTCCCCGGTGCTGTGTGGGGGAGCAGAGAGGCAGCAAAAGCCTCCTCTCCCGCCTCTGGGAAAGGGCTGCTGTGAACCAGCACCAGCACCAGCAGGCCTCCAGAAAGCTGCTCTCCCCTTGATGCCTTTCCCTCGCTGGGAGGCAGGTTCATTAAGTGAAGGAGCTTTGTGGCAGCAGGGAGCCTGGCTGCTGCAGCAAGAGGATTGCCTGGCACTCGGCAGCGCCGAGCAGGCTGCTGCTCTTAAATCTCTGCCCTGTTAAACGGGGTTGGCTTGTCTGCGAGCAGGCAGAGTGCCCTCCAAGCACATGGGCATTAGTGAGAGCGGGTCAGGCTGCCAAGACATCATTGCTGATCATTAAGTGTGTTTATAAAGGCGAGGCCAGGAGCCAGGCAGGCCCTACTGATCCAGCCCTGCTGCTGCAGCAGAGCCAGTGGCAGGGGATGCAGCCTGGGTAGTTCTTCCCCCAGCTAGATTAATTTATAAACTAAAAAAGCCTGATATGTGTCAGATCTGAGCGCTGGCTGTGCTTGCAGCATTTCTCACTGAGCTCCTGGAGAGTGCTGGCCATCACCAGATTGGGGGCAAGTGTCCTGGTGTCCTCATGGGGACACAGCTGCACTGACAGCATCAGTGCCAGGGCTCAGGGGAGCAGAGAGGTGCCTTTAGCCAGTGCAGAGATCCTCTGCCTGCCCACTGTGATGCACATACCAAGTGCAAAGTTATTCCTTATCTCGTTGCAAAAAGGGAAGGAAAAGCACTTGTTTGCCTCTGTGACTGGCAGTGGAAATCAAAAGCTCCTTGGTGAGGAGGTAGTGTGGCTCTGTGCTGAACAGCTGTGAGTGATGGATGGCACTCGGAGAAAAGGTGTCACAACCCATCACATGCCTGAATTGTGACAACAAAGGGTTTGTTCTTCCATGCCTGTCTTCTCTGCTCTGGCAGTGCTTGTACACATAGTTCCTGAGGTTGAGATCATTCATGCTGGAATAACTTATAAAGCATCAGTGTACCACTGGGATTTAAATTTCTCTTTCTCTGAAGCCTTAAAAGGAAGGAGCTCAAGGCAGGATACACAAACTGATGAAAATTACTGATTTTATTCACTATTTTTACCATACTTTTTTCCAGAATAAAATTGTATCTGGGTGATTTAATAATCTTGAAGTATTTTGGGCAGGGATGCAGAGCTGAAATGCAGTCAGCACTCAGCACTTTGGAGAACCAAGCTATATTTTTGGTGTCTAGGGACTGGTTTAGGATTGTAACTTTAGTTGATTAGACAACTGGCTCTGACACATTGCTCCTGCCTCATTTTCTACACATTTTTCATAGCATTTTTTTTCTGCAAGCAGTGTAATGTAAGCAGCTTGTATTCTGCTATTTACTAATGAGTGAACTTGCAGAAATGAGACTGGAGCACAGTGGTCTTTCCCCATCCCTGCCTGAGCAGTCAAGGGACAGTATTTGCTGTCCTTAGAGCATTTGGGGACTGAATGGGGCCAAACATCTTTCCTGGCAAAGTGAATTTCTTCTGCTAGAGCCTGGTGGGATGCCAGGATCTAACTGAAGCTGCAGATCTCCTAATTTGTGTTAAAAGAAATAGGAAGATAAAGTCAGATAGTGGTGTTGCCTGAGGCTGGGCTGGATGGTACATTTCAAGCAATGAACTAATGAGTCAGGAAACCAAGACAAGTGAGTAGCCCAACTTGGGGGGCTCCCAGCCCAAACCCAAGCTGTCATTTCCTCATTCCTCTTGCATGTGCTGTGTCTTGTCACTGCTGCTGCTGCTGAGTGGTGTTAAATGCTGCTGCTTCAGAGTGAGTGGCTTGGCCTCTGCAGGGGGCAGGTAAAATATATATTCTTCAAGACACACTTGCTGCCAGCCACCTTCCCTGAAGGTGGACATTTGTTATTATCCCAGGGAGGTGAAGAATGTGCTGCTGCAGGGTGTAATTCACCCCAGCAGAAGCCTCCTTCCAGAGCCGTCATCCCTGTGGTGTGGCAGAGGAAGGAGCACAGTCTTCAGCTGTAAATAAATAGGCTGAACCATCAGCCTCTTCTGGGTGGCATCAAAAGAGGGCAGTGCCCCCAGGCTGGCTCTGCATTAGCAAACAGTGAGGAATGGCTTTGGCTGGGATGTTGGGAACCAGGGCTGTGCCTCCATCTGCCTGGCATGGCCAGTTCTCAGAGCCACCCCTGCTGTCACTGGAGCAGGGACTTGCCATGGATGTTGGCAGCTAAAAACCTTAAGGTCGGGTGTCATTGGGATGACTGTTCCTGCACGTCTAAATCACATTTTAAAATGTGGCTTAAGTGAATTACTAACCTCAGCACTCTTGTTCCACGGTAATCCCTGTGTCTGCTTGATTAGTGAATAGGAAAATGATTAACTAAGAGATAATTTTCCATCATATCAGTGTCTTTTTTGGTTGGTTCTTTTTTTTCTTCTTTAAAAATCTAGTCCTGTGGATTATCCTGGTTCTCTCAAGGGCAAGCAGCTTCTCATGTCCTTGAGAGTAAATGCCAAACTGCTCGGGCTTGGCTGCAGCATTGGCTTTATTTGCCAAGGACTTCAGAGCGTGCCTGAAGAACAGAGCAAGAGGGAAGAGAGAAAACAGACAAGTAATTCTGACACACTTTAGTATTCCTGGCGGTGCTGCTGCCATCAGCTGTTCTATCAGCTTTCACAGCCCATGCTATAATTAAGATCTGTCAACACTGATAAAAGGGAGAACATTCAGTCAACTAATTAAGTATCGCTTTAATACTCTAATATTTAAATTCAGGTTCCTAAATCAGCGGAATAATAAAGTGTTTTATGTCTGCTTAAATGGCAAGGGAACAGAATGTGAATATCTCAATAGTGGATTTAATTATCAATCTGCCTTTCCCCCATGGAGCAGAGCGGATCTCGGTGCCGGTGCAGCAGAACCGGGATCCCTGACAGCTGTGGGAGGCAAGTGCAGAGCTGGCTGGAGGGCAGGCCCTGAGCTGGAGGGAGCTGGGGAACCCCAGCAGCATGGCTGAGGTGGTGAGGGCTTGAAACAAACCTGGATGCAAATGTTTAACTGTAGTGTTGAGAGATGCCTCCCTGTCCTTTCCAAGTGTGCCATGACTGGCAGTGGCTCTGCACGATGGGGAGGAGGCAGAGATGTGCAGAGATGGATCAGGGCATCAAGGGGAGCATCTGGGAGCTGGGATGCTTTACTGTATTGTCCATGGCTCCAGGTGTGTGAAAAGAGCCGAGCAGGGAGAGTGCTGCCTGGGCTGGAGCAGGTGTTAAGTTGAGCAAATGCTTCAGCAGGCCTGGCTTCAATATTACCTTTCTTTTGTCCTTTTTGTGTTTGCTTGCTGTGAATATTTTAGTGAGCACGTTTACTGGCAGGACTGTTCGTGGGGAAGGGAAATATTTGTTCAATTAATCTCCAAGAGGACTGCAAACTGAGATATTTGAAGTATTTGCACTAGAAACTTGATGGTGACTGCTGCACTCGTCCTGGCAAGGAACACAGGCAGCCAAGCAGCTCATGAACACCATTAAACCAAGCAAGGGAGTTGGGGTTGTAATGAGGGGGCTGCTGCTAATGATGGCTCAGGTCTGGTGGGGAGCTCTGGCCAGGCAAGGATGCAGGGCCTGGAGTTCTTTTAAGACTTATGGTTGTTCTCAGAAATTGCATGGGATGGAAAAAGGCTTGGGAAAAAAAAAATCAATTTGGAAAATCCAGCTCTGCTCACACATAATTTGCCAACTGAAAAAGAGGTGAAATTCATCAAGGAAATGAATCGTTACAAATGATTTGTTCAGCTGTTGTAGGGAGACGATTTATGAATATTGATCTATTTGTAATTGTGAATAACTCCCTGTGGAAGCTGTGTGCTGTAGAAGTGTTGGGTATCTGAAATCGACAGAGTAAGTGCATTTTTTTAACATTGCAGTTAGTCCAAAAGGCTTTAGTCAAGATTGCAGCCTCCTTGTGCTGCACTTTGTAGAGGTTACTGTATGAATGGATGCTTGGCCAAAGAGTTTTCAGAAAATACCCTGACTTCCATTTTCCAGCAGGGCCCCTGGAATACAAAACGACTTGCCCAAGGTCAGTTAGAGCCTTTAGCAGATTTGGGGAAAGAATCTTTTGGTTTATTTTGGTTTGCTTTGGATTGTATGAAATAGTCCCAGAGCAGGAATTATTGGCACATCTGCTGCAAAAACCCAGCTTTGCAAAATTGAGGATTTTTATTGGAACACTTGAGTTTTGAGGAGGTGGTGTGAAATCCTGTGTAATTCCCTTGGTCTGTAGGAAATGGAGTGTGGGTCACCTCCAAAAGGCAGTGCAGCTGCCAGGGAAGTGTGGGAAGGTGCCCTACTGGATCTCACCCGGGGGTAGGCATGGGCACCTCCAGGAGTGATTTTGAACTGAGCAGCTAAGGAAAAAGCATCTCTGGAAGAGAAATGCCACAGAGGATTCACAGTTACAGCACTGTGTGCTGCTCGAGGCTTTGTTGCCCTTTCTCCTCCTGAAGCTTCATGATGCAATTGCTTGGTGGTGGGTCGGGGCTGCTGTTACTGTGTGACTCTGGCACGGTGCATTATAGCAAGTGATTTTCTGTCCCTGCTGCCCAGTGTTTCAGTCCTGAACATGCCATTTGCTAAGTGGAAAGGGATGACCAGCAAAAGCATGGGTTATTTGTTTTAAAATAGAGAAATGTGACAATTTTGTACCCTGCAGTTCCTTCCTGACAACTCATCCTCCCGCATCACATTGCAGTGAGTGACAGCAACCAGAGGCTATTCATAAGGGTGGCATCTCAGCATGTAATAATCATAATTACATGAAATAATAACTATCTAAAGGGCAGCACAGTGAGTGACAAGCCAGAGAATATACCTTGACACCTGCCAAAGATGTACTAAACACACAGAGAAATTTTCCCCAGGATCCTGTCACTTTGTCAACCAACAGAACCAGCCAGAGTTAATAAAATTACTCCAACAAAGTCAGGCAGGGCTTTTTCCCTTGCTGTCAGAGACTCAGGTTCACAGGTTCACAGAATCATTGAGGAGCCTGATCTAGGTCTGGCAATGATCTTGTTGTTGCTATTTCTGGCTGTAATTAATTGGAGAAGTTTCTCTGCATGGAGTTTAATCTGATAATTATTAAAGATAATAATTGATAAAGTACAGGTGGCAGCAGGCTTGAGGGACCTGGCTAATAAAAAAAAACCTGGAAAGGTTTGACATTTCCTTAGCTACTATTCCTTCTGATATTTAAATCTGCCTGTGGGTAAGGGCTAGACCCTGGGATGTGGAGTCCTGCGTGGCAGCTGATAACACACACAGATTTTATCCTGAGGTGCAGCAGCAGGTGAACTTATACTGTGCAGTGTCTAATCCTTTGTGTAAAGCAAACATGGAAACTGTCTGGGCAGACCCCCTTCACTGACAAAATGGTTATGGAAAGACAGGAAAGGAGGGTAGGGGTGGGAGAAGATAATGTGTGTAGATAAAATATTGACCACTATAACTAGAGTTAAGGGTTAAGAACTTGATCTTTTTTAAATCATCTGTGAGTTATCCCAATTAAAATGAAACAAAAATGGTTGTCTGAGTGCTTCTCTTCCTGCCCAAGATCCCTGGTTTGTGTTGTGGGTGGGTTTGGAGCAGATATTCCCAATCAGAGATACCTAACAGGAGTCATAACACTGGAGATGGGACTGTGCTTCCCTTCCAGAGTGTGGGAGGCACTGAAGGAATGGAAGATGCAGGGCCAGTTTTTGAATGGTTCGTTATAATTAGATTATGTGCATTCCGAGTGTCTCTTTAGTGCTGTTCTTTGACACTTAAATAACAACTGAAATTGGTGGTAGGGCTGGTTTTTTCACTGTGGTTGTGAGATAAGATGTTTGACCGTGTGTAATGTTCCCTGATAAGGTCCCTCATTTCCTGAGTGTCCGACCTTGGCTGGTATTTAGGTACATGGGGGACGAGCAGTGTCCATGCACCACAAACACAGAGGCACCTGTGTCCCCTGAATATGGGTGTGAGACATCAGGGCTGTAAGACAGCACATGGGCTGAAGTTCATGTGAGAGGTTTATTTATACTCCTGGCGGGATGCACCAGTGGTTTCCATGGGAATGGGAAGGGCTGCACAGTAGGACGGCTGCTCTTATTGCACATGATAGAGAGCTAATGGGGAGGGCTGCAGCCTCCCTGTGCCCTCATTAATCCAGCCCCCTGCCAGCTTCCTGGCTCTGCACACCCTGCTCCAGCAGCCCGAGGCAGGGCCCTTAGGGGCAGGTCACGGGGCACGAGGAGAGAGGTGACATTTTTAGGAAACAAGTGTATGTTCCCGTGACAGCCAAGGGATAAAAATAAATTCTCTGTGCAGCCTTTTGGTGGTTATTATTTTGGAGAGTAGAGGTGAGGAGGGCTTACTTATTTATTTCTTTTTATTGCCATAATGAAAGCTCCATGGGGAAATGCAGAACTGCAGGTGGAGGTTGCTTTGTTATCACGGGGTCTCGCTGCTGTGTGGCTGCACAGAAAACCTGGGGGAGAACACAGGTGAATTTGGCATCGGCTGCCGTGTGCTGGTGGAAGCTGTCTCCCCCCTAGGGCAGCTGCTGGCCAAATCCTGCTTCTGGGGCACAGTTCCCTGCAGGCATTTTCCAAGTCTGTAGCACAATCTGCCCCATGCTTGATTTTGCAGGGGAAGCATCCTAGAGGGAAGTAGTCCTCGGTGGCCATGAGCTGGACTCTTCCTGCATCCCTCCTCTTAATGAAGTGGCAGTAACACCTCCCCTCTTAGTTGTCTGTGCAGCTTTTGATGGACAGTACAAAATTCACCCCACTTCACCCTTCCTTGCAGGCACACACCATCCCCCATAGCTCAGGCTGGGCTTCCTAGAGGGGTAGGGGTGATTGCACATCACCCACCCGAGGCCAGCAGCCCTCCTGACAGGGAGGAGCTGCAGCCTCAGCTTTCCTTGGTCAGCCCTGGGGGGCTCCCAGGCTTGGCATCCCTGAGTTTGTGTCGGCCAGACACAAAATCTGAATTACCCCACCATTTGCTCGGAGGGCAGGGATTCCTAGGGGTGTGTGAATTTCCCGGGAGCTGCTGAGTGCCATCTGCTGGGCGAGGGGCTTTGCTCCGGGGGCTGTGGCTGCAGAGAAAGCATCCACAGGGAAACAGAGATTGGCAGGGAGAGGCCCAGGGCTGTTAATAATACAGTAGGTAGGGGAAAGCAGAGGATAGAACACACCAAAAATTGCATTCAGACAACACAGATGACAGTTATTTTGATTTGTAAATGTCTACCTAGTTGGAAAAGCTGCCATAAATAATACCCAGCTGTCAGGCTGTCCTGATCCGCAGGCTGTGCGCTCAGGCGTGGTGCTGATGGGGGGCTGTATTTTTCTCAGTGCATGTACAGGATAAACACACACTCTGCCTGCACATGTTTGTCATTGAGAAATCCCCGCTGCACCTGCCGTGTTCAGTCGCTTGAGTCTTCAGAGGCAGAGTGTTGCTGAATTTAACTTTTTTCTTATATAATTTTCCTTCTTGTCCCTCATTTAAGGCAGGAAAATCCCTCGTCCCACAGCTCTGTTCCTGTTGTAACACAAATTGACTGCTCACTTTGGATTTGCTGGAGCAGGCAGCAGCAGCATCAGGGCCAGGTGACAATCTCTGGGTACCCAGTGCTGCACTGCACCACACATTTCTTCTCCCCAGGCTGGGAAAGCACATAAACCTGAGCCATTTCCAGGAAGATACTTGGCTGTTGCCAAGATTTCACCTGTTTTTTGGATAAACAGAGCACTTCAAGGTTATCAATATTTATGGATTAATCTGTTTGAAGGCTGAGAGGGAGCATTTATCATTATCCACTCTGTCTTCTGTAGGCTGTGGAACAGCATTGGCCCACCTGCAGCCCAGCCTCTCCACCAGTGCCTGTAGGCAGTGCAAACAAAGTCGCGCTTGCTGTCGATCCTGACTGCAGTTCGGGGTATTGGGTTCGATTTCTTGATTGGAGCAGGAACCAGCAACAAGAACAAATGTTTCCTTGGTGGGATTTGCCTGAATTTAAGGTGTCTGCTAGCCCTCGATGTGATGAAGGCAAGCTGCCTCTCTCCAGGAGCACCCCACACCACCACTACAACCACCTGTCAAATGCTTCTCTGGGCTGCTAATTTTTTCCCAGGAAGCAGCAACAACCTGCAACCAAAGCAAGTCTGTCCAACAACATCAACTGGTTCTTGAAATTGCCTCCTGAAGGCGCTGGTCAGTGAGCTGGATTTATGTTCAGGTAATTGGGGAGAAGGAAGAGAGAGTGAGGAGGATTTTTGCTTTTCCCCATCAGCTTTGAAAATGGCTCAGGATGGTTCTCTCAGCAGCCTGAGAGAGTCACCTTAGCTCAGCTGTGTCTTGTGTTTAGAATCTTAGAATGAATAGCTGAAAAGTCACCTGAAGGTTTGGGAAGCCTTTGGGGGCAACCCTGAATGGATTTATAGCTTCCTGTCAAGAATCACATGAGATTCATGGCTGTGTGTGGCTTTGCCTGGATATTTGACTGAGTTCTGCTTTGCATTCTAGGCTCAGACAGATTTGCAAGAGAAATCAGGGGGAGACAAAGTCTGCAGCTTGGACTGAGCACAATGTTCACATGCCCTGGGGAAGCAAAGCATCTGGGTGTTTTGCACAGCTGTGACCTCCAGACTTACAAGGAAATTTCCCTGTTAAAGAAGCACAAATCTTCTCACAGTCCCTTTGCTCAAGGTGCAAACTGCCATCAGTAAATGCCACATCCTGAAAATACATTTTGCACTGTAGTTGGCTTTTGTGCCCTGTTCCAGCTGGTCAGCCTTCCTGGGATCACAAAGCAGAATTTTGCTGTTAAATCATAGTGTCTTTGTATTTTCTTTGCCCCGTGATTGATCTGTCTCATCATGTCACAGAACTATATATAGCTTCTCCCTACCAGCTGATGTAGTGGCTGCTCCTGGCCGTGTCACCTCAGGTCGGATTAATTAACCCTGACATCATCCATTTTCATGGACAGAGATCCCATTCCCTGCTGCTTGTCAACAGAAGCAGCTTACAGGGTGAGTGCAGGCGGGAGGCACCGGGGAGGCTGTGTAAACACCATCGCTCTGCACTGAGCCAAGGCATTTCCAGTGCCTACTTAAAAGAGCAGAAGCCAACTTTTCATCTCCTTGTTTTTCTTAGGGCTTAGCAAGGAACCAGTAAGTTTGCAGCAGCTCTGATTACAAATATTTGCTCTTTTCTTTAGCCCCCGATGACTCTGCTGTTGGCTTGGTGACAGCGTTTATCCAGTGTCGGTGCTCCAGCCGCTCCACAGCGCTTGGCTGTGCTTTCCCAGAGCCAAGCTGTCCCCACAGCCTCGGAGGAGCAGCGAGGCTGGGATTTCCTTTGTAGGGGCTGTTTTGGGTGCACTGTCAGCTGAGGGTGAGGAGCCAGGAGCAGGCAGTCAGTGGAGGTGCAGCCACCAGCTCTGACAGGCTGTGCTTGCTCTCCCAAACCTTCTTCAAGGGTTGAGGCCACAGGGCACAGACAAGGGGCAGCTCCAGCTCTGTAACACCCCTTTGTCATTAGGATGCCTCCCATGCAAGTGGAATCTGCAGCACTGCTGCTGATGGGGCACAGTTGTACAGACTTGTGCTGCTCATCTGTACTGGCACTGAGTGGCCTTTTTGAGAGCAAAAGAAAATCTGTGCAGTTGCAGGGGGAGCTCAGGCAGCTGGGGCTGGGGGTTTAGATCTGGGTTGGTTTGCTGAGTTGGCCCTAACTTGCCTGGTTTACCTTGGGATAACTCCTGCAGCTGACCCTGCTCTGGCATTACTGAGCTCTGGCTTGAGACTTTCAAAAAGAAGTGTTTTTTTTTAAGATGGAGCACTTCTTAATGGAAGCACAAGTGCTTCCATTTTATTAGGAAATACTGCTGAAGGATGGCAGGGGGAGAGAGCCTGAGAGATTAAGTCTACCCATGGACTGAATCAGAGTAGGATATTTTGTCTCCCACTGTGTTACCAGCTGTATTAGACGAAAATGTCAGAAATCCTGCAGCAGGCAATTACAGTCCAACGTGGGCCGCTTGCTGCCTGACCTCGGGTAGCTTGCGCTTGGTTTAGATCCTGAAACAAGGAGCCTTTCTCCCAAAGCTCTTTGCTTTATGCTGGCTCATTAAAAGTCTGAACTGTCCTCGTGTCCCTCACTATGACCTGTGGAGAAGCTGGGGATAGTGGGAAGAAGGAGAGAGCTTAGTGGTACTGTGCTGGCCCTTGGAGAAAAGGGGCTTGTGTCAGCTCAGAGCATTCCCCTTACTGTGCCTCACCAGCATCTTCCTTTTCCTCAGACTGCTGCACATGAGATTTATTTCTCCAGCTTCCATGGTATGCTTTAGCTCTGCAATTTTTTGGCTGGAATATAATTTTGCTACTTCATGCTAATATTTTGTGAACTTCACCAGGCCTGCTATTTTTCTTCAATTTCTCTTTACAACACTTTCCATTCTGGAATGGTCTGAGCTTAATTCATGTGCCATTTGCTCTTTGTTCTACTTTCAGCACATTAATAAAAATAATTTAAATTGTATTAGGCTGCAGACAAATCCCTGTAGTATCCCATGAGTATCTCCCTTCAAGCTGATGCATTTCTGGTCCTTATTTTTCCTCTGTTCATTGTGCTTAAGACAGCTTTAAACAGGGATGGAGGCTTGTGTAGCTGAGCCAAACTGGAAGCTGATGAGTGATAAAAAATTGCTCTACATTTGTGAAGTGAGGAGTAGAGTAAAATAGCCTAAGGTGAGAACAGCCATGAGGAGAGGGGACAGCTCATGCTGGAGTTGCTGAGGGCTGGAGCTGCCAGTCCTGCCCCTTGTTTGCTGGCTCCATGTCAACGTGGTGAGGCAGGAGCAGCAGTGGGACAGCAGGGTGTGGGACTCAGCCACTGCCTGGGTGCCTGTGGTGTGTGGGCCTTGGCACAGAGGTGTGTTCATCCCTCATCACCCTGCTGGGGGAGGAGGATCAGTCCTGCACTGGCACAGACTGTGCCCCTGGGAAGCATGGAGTGTGTACTGCTTTGCAGACAGTTTCCTAGCAGGACTGGTAGCAGAAAGAGCACCTTGTGAGGCAGATGCCTCTGAGAGGTCTGGCTAATGGTCATTAGTGCTTGCCCCAGGAATACCCTGACTGGTTGCTCTCATCAGAGCCTTCCTGGCACCGGTGAGGACCAGACATCCCCATCTCTCCCAGCATCACCCTCTTGTCAGAAGACATCAGCACATGTGTTTGTTGGTGGGCTGAGGGGCCTTGCCACCAGGCCAGGCTGTGACATGCTGCTGTCCCCCTGCTCCGTGGTCCCCTCAGTGCCCCATTCCCTGCCCTGCTGTGAGTTCCAGGGGAAGGGTTTTGCTCGTGAGCCAGGGAGGGCAGGGAACTGCTGAGCCTGTGCCACCACCAGCCCTGAGTGTGGAGAAGGGTATTTTTCAATCAGCATGTTTTCTTTATTTTTACAATGTACTTCATGGAAAGCTATTACACCTAATTTGTTCTGGATTACTACACAAACACCATCCAGATATCACTTGTCACCTTGGGAATAGCAGATGATACATAACTAACCAGCAGCAGCATGCTCGGGCTGAAGGGCCTTCTGTGTGTGTATGTTTTGTCTTCTTTTTGTTTTTAAATGTGACTTGCAGAATAAAAACACACAGATTTTAAGCAGGCGCTTCCTTGCACAGATCTGTTTTGGTTTAAAACATTAAGTGTGTTCCTTTAGTGGATCAATGTTGTTTTGCTGCTCTTCTGATGCAGTGCCAGTAATGTTTATTTTCTTAGCTGAAATTATTTCCTCAGCAGATTTGCTTTTGAAAGGACACTGCTCTGTGCATATCTTATTTAAACCTAAGCTCTTCTAGCTACTGTTCTCTTCTGATAGATATCTTGCAGATAGGACACAATATCATTGGAAGGCAAATGCTCATTTCCAAGCCATCTTAGAAGTACATAAAGATCTGTATGAATCAGACTTGAAGCAAATGAACTCTGAAATCCTGGGTTTGATTATCTCAGAGAATCCCTGCTGAAACTAATAAGGCAGCATCATGCAAAAGGCATTCTAGGCTCAATGTTACCAAGTATTAATTATTGTTATCTGTTTGCTAGCTGATAGCAGTGGTTGCAGCCCTGCAATTTAGCTTTCCATCAGAAAGAATGGTATTGGAAGAAAATGAAAAAATAAAGCTCAGTATAAACACACCAGACCTGAAACAAAAGCTGTCCTGCTGCACTGTGGTTCCTTCCCCAGACCACAGCCTAACATGACTGCTTTAAACTGGCTTCAAAGCCACCCAGAGAGCAAACTGCTTCTGCTCCCCTTGTAGAACTTTCCCTTGAGCTGCTTGAGGGCGAGGAGAGGCCAGAGGGTGGAAAGTTCGAGGTGTCTTTTCAAGTCTGCCATGTGCTCTCCAAGAAAAGCATCTTGGATGACTTTGTACAACAGTGACATCTGGTGATACCCATCAATATTTACTGTTTCTCTCTGCTTTTTAAGAGGGTGGAGGTAAAGTCTGCAGATTCCTTATTGCTTGAGAAGTAAGCTGGAGCAAAGCACTTGGCTGGGCTGCTCGTGGCAGCCAGCTTGCCCAGTTTGGCTGAGGAATGTGGGTGCCCCAGCCTGCTGATCATTCATGGGATGCAGAGCAGTGTCAGCAGCAGGGAAGGGTGTGCTGTGCCCCTGTGGGAGGGGTGAGGCTGATGCATTTCCACCAGACAGTGGTGGAGCATGTTTGCTGACCCATCTGTCCTCACCTGGAGGTCTGTGTGCCACAGAGGTGTATGGTGCCTCTTTCCCTCCTTCCTTACCAGTATTGGTGCAAATTCAAACCATTTTTAAAAGAAGTTGTCTATGGGTTGATTCAAATATGTGAAGCGTTAAACAAATCAGATTGTTCTCCCCTTCAATGGATTCTAAGTGGCCTCTGGACCACCTCCCAGGATCAGTGCTTACCTGAACACTTGATGCCTGCTGTTACATCTCTTGAAAAAAGACAGAGCTGTGCTCCTCAGGGCAGGGTCCTCTCCTGTGCTGCATCAAGCATTTATATGATGCTTAACAAGAACTAATAAGAAAAACAAAGGTTTGGATATGCACACATGGGGGACAGCAGGAGAGGTCTGTAGTGAGACTGAACTCAATTTCTTTAATATTAGATATTATACATGCACAATAAGCAGGGATGGTGTGATTATTCCATACCTATTTCTTTCCAAAGCATAGAATGTGAACTAAATCACCCCTTGGAGAGCAATAGAAAGATAATGTTTTCACACCATTAGTCAGATGCTAAAATACCAGCGCAGTTTTTCTTTTCCCTGGTAACATAAAACTAGAAACAACAGTCAGACACAAAGGTAACACCTTGTATGCTGCCCAAGGAGGGTTTTTTTCAGTTCTGGAAACTTGGCTATAGTTGAAAGCTTCAGCCACTGTATGTTGTTTCCAGAAGGTCCTGATTCTTCAAAGGAATGTAGTTATGGTTGGACTCCTCCCAGGGATTCCCCATAGAGGCTTTTCAGTGAGTTTTCAGCAAGGACCAGAAACCTTCAAGCTTGCTTAGGGGAAGATGGGGAGGAAAGTGATGCAGCCTCTTCCAGGAAACTGCTCATTTATGAGAAGTCTATCCTGCTGTGAGCTCTTGAGCATCCCCTGGACTCCAGCTTATCTCCCTGGCTCCAGTTCTGAGCTGGGGTTGGAGGTGTTTGGCAGGGCTGCCCTAAAGAGCTCCCAGCCCCCTGGGCCCCTCTGCCATCTGCAGCACCAAGGGACAGTGACTTGTTCTGCCCTCTTTGTACAAGTAACCCTTGTACCTGGATTTCCTTGGGAGCCTCCAGAAGCTGTTTCTGCTCCTGGGAAGCTGGGCCTATCCCACAGCCTGTGCTTCCCTGTATTTCATCTCCAAACCCACGGCTATGCTGGAAACCAAAAGTTCCCTCATAGTCCCTTAGGGATCCTTATTGACTTTTATGGTCTTTAAAAGACCTCTGCATGGATTTGTAATCATTCTACGTGTACACCGAGAAACACTAACATAACTGGTAATTAATTTGTTTTAATTGTTTTTATATAATCCCCGCGAGCGACCTCATGTTTTGTTTTGCATCTGTTATGTTTCTGACTCAAATTTTAATGCCTTAATGGGAACAGTGCCAACTGCTGTTACACTGAGCTATGAGCAATCTCCTGGCACACTTCCAGTCCTTTATTGTGGAACTAACTATACAGCACTGTAATTTAACTAGCAAAATGTGGCAAATCACTATTATTAATAACAATAAATCTATTTCTGCAGGTTGACAGCATTAAAATAACAAATTATTCTGCAAAGAAAGCTGGTAATTTTGGGTGATTTCCACTGTGATCATTGCAGAAGTATAATATCCATTATTAAGAGCCTTTTGGTGTCTCATGAAGGAGCTGTTTGCACATGACAGTGCATCATGGTACTTACGGGGGAGGATACAGAGGCCTTGACCATGGCTATTTCAGTAATTCATCATTTTAATTTAAATGTTAATGGCAGCATGGGGCAGGTTAGGGAAAATTGCTTGCCTCCCCTGCTTCCCGTTTCCACTTTTTTAATAATCTTGTCTCATTCAGTTAGTCAAATCTTAATGCCCAAGATCTTAATTTCTCTTCCTTTCTCTCCTCATTCTGCTGCTGTCTTCATTCTTGGATCCACAGTGCCCTGCAGTGTGCAGGTCCCCCAAGGTTTAGCCAAGTGCTTGGCTTGTGCAAGGTTTCCAGCATGAGAGCAATGCCCAGCAGACACTGGTGGGACAGACATTCTAGTGAGCTTAAAAAAGAGATAAAATACTATGGAAAGGAATATTGGAATATTTGCCTCATAAATTGCAGGCACCAAAGTGTTCTTGTAGAGTCTGTTTACAAAGTTACTGTTTGTCCAAGAATTTATAATATACCCAGGGGTTTTACTCACTTTCTGGTTATTTCAGGGCAGTTTTTATCCAAACCCACATCAGGTAATGAAGAAGTTGTTATGACCATTGCCTCAGCCCCTTTGCTCATAGAAATCCTCCAGGTATCATAAATGAAGAGGGACTGGGACTCAGGAGTGCCTGTTCCTGCTTTCTGCCAGCTGTTGAGCACATTCCCTTGCTCCATAAGCTCTCCCAGCCTAAGTGGGCAGGTGTCCATAGGGTCTGGAGTGGGACTATGCTGGAGACCTGCTGAGTGCCTTCTGCAGTCTGTCATCTGCTGTCAGCTACTCTCTGGGTGATGCCAATAAACTCCTCTGCAGCCTCAGCAGGGGCTACTGTTAGTGGGTAACACGGGTGAGCTGTAACTCACAGCCCTTTAAAATACAGCCTGGGGCAGGACAGCACATGCTTTAAACAATGTCAAGAAGAAAGGGGGCAAGGGGCAAGGTGAGAAGGAATAAATATGTGTTGTGGAGATAAGTGGATGCAAAAAAATAATAAGGGAATAGAAGCAAAAATATTTGTGGGGAGTGAAATTAAGACACATGCAGAGAACTGTTGATAGAACTTTTAGAAACTGGGAATCAGGGAAGAGAGAGGAGTGCAGAACTTGGTCACCATGTGTTTGCCTCTGCACCAAACTCCATGAGTGTGGAGCCAGGGTGCTGGAAAGTCCTGGCTAATCAGGAAACTGGCACATCTTGCAAAGTGGTGTTTGAACAGAGCAGTAGTGAGCGTGAAGAAGGAGCTGAGCCACCTGAAAATCTGCCCCTTGGTGCAGCTGAAGAAGCCTCCGTGGGGTGGTTTGCAGTGAGCTGCTGTGTTCCTGCTTAACTGCTGGCATGTGAAAGAAGTGGCTTAGAGCTGCTGCAGCAGAGGATTGCTGTAGTGTTTTGATCAGTGGTTTTCCTTATTTTTCTAGTTTCAGTTTTTCAGGGGGAATGAGGAAGTGGGGAGACTGGCAGTCAGTCTGACTCTTTCTGCTTGTTAAAGATGGAGGGGATTAATTTCCTCACTCAGCTGGCGTGCAGCAGGATGGAGCCTGCCTGCTTCTCCAGGGAAACCCACGGCTGTGTTTGGCTGTGTTTGGCTGTCTGTGTTTGGCTGTCTGTGTTTGGCTGTGTTTGGCTGTCTGTGTTTGGCTGTCTGTGTTTGGCTGTCTGTGTTTGGGTGGTGGCTGAGCTCCCCTTGCAGAGCCCAGGCTCGCAGGCTCCTCGTGTGGTCACTCCAAGCACTCAGTCAGTTTTCTTAGGGATCAAAGTCTCTCCTGGGTAGCTGAGTGGGCTCTGCAGGGTTTAATCCCCAGCTGTCTGCAGCCGAGGTGCTGCTGTGCCACAGGGAGCTGTGTGCAGGGAGGCAGCCCCTGGGAGCACTGATGGCCAAACAGGGCTTGGAGCTGTGATCCAGCCTAAGCTGCCACTCAGACTGTGGTCATTCGAGCTTACAGAGTTCCACACCAGCTGCTGCTCTCCCACACAAATGCCCACAGCTCTGAGGCCAGCTGTAGGGATGGGTTTCTGAAGGGGTTTCTGGGCCCCCTTTCTGCTTAAAAAAAAATTTAATCCTGGTTTATTCTCTGCTATTTTTTGCATCTTTGCATCCTACCCTTTGCTTTCAGCCAAAGATCCTATGGCACTTGACAAACAAGAGGAAGGCACTTGACCCTTCTGAGTGTTTTCATCCTCTTGATTTGAAAAGCTGCCAAATTCTTGGTCCAGCACGACAGGCAGTGCTGACATCCCCAAGCCTTGCTCCACCACTGGAGCATTCCATTTGGAGCGTGCCTCAGATTTGCTAGTTTTTGAGGAGTCACGGCAACTTTAAAGCATGTGTTTGCAACAAGAGCCTGGCCTTGGTGATCCACTTGGTGTTTTACTGTTTTCCCTTTTTGTTCCTTTTGGTCTGTCCCTGCCATTCGGAGGCAGCACTAGGCATGGCAGAATAGGCAGTTGTTTTGGCAGGCAGACTGCTGGGGCCTATAAAATCTCCATTCCTAATAGATCTTATTCCTTAATCCATCTGCCCCAGGAACTTGAAACAAGACTGTGCATCTCTTGGGACCATCATAGCTCTCAGATCTCCACTATGCAGAGCAGAAAGGTCTGCCAAGGGAATATTCATGAGATCTCCTCTGCATGGAGCCAGCACAGCCCACACTGTCCCCTGGCTGACAGTGGGCTCAGTCTTTTCATGGACATGGCTGGTTTGGATCCTGTTTGGCAGCAGCCTGGAGAAACACTGAGTGCGTGGTTTGTAAGGATTAGGAGCTGGCAGCCAGAGCTCTACCTTTTCTGTGAGAGTTTTTTAACTTGTTCACTTTAGTTTCTGTTGCAAGTGATCAGAACAAAAAAACACTGATTATTGTCCTCTTTCACTTGGTTTGAAACTGCTCTGAGAGTGCAGGTCACGGTCCTAAACAGACTGTTAGACTCGAACAGCCTTTTGGAGAAAGAGCACAAATGTGCAGAGGTGAGAAATGAAGCACTGATCTGCAGTTGCCTGGGAGCAGTTGCCATGGGTTGAAGCAGCCTAGTTGAAAGTGGACGGGTGAGATAGCAATCGAAGTGATTAAAGTCTGGACTCTTTCATCTGTAGATGCTTGAATAACTTTCCATTACTTTAAATTGGGTTGCAAATGAACATCCCCTTTGATCTATAATGGGACTTTCCAATCAGTGAGACCTGAGCTCAAAACATGAAAAGCAGTTTACATTGATGAGACCAGTACAAAGATCTGAACCCTTGAAGAACAACCTGCTCCAGCACTGCTGGAGATAAAAGAAGAGTGGAGGTGGCTCTTCGGGGGCCAGGAGGGTCAGAGGACTGACCCGGATTGCCCAAGGGCAGAGACACCTCTGTGGTTATTCAAGCTCTGAACTCTGTCACATGAGCCTCATTCCAGGTCTAAATCACTAGCGAGAGGGTCTTGACCAGTCTCCTGATTTGCATGATGAGAGTATTTTGGGTGGATAGAACGACTGTTTTTGTGGGTGGGGTCGGAACATTGGGTGGGTGTTTATCGCTCCTGTTTTCGTTAGGGAGCATCTCATGCAGAACCAAAACAGGAAAAACAATTTATTTCTCCAGATACTGACATTTTACTGGTTTTTTTTCTTTTTTTTAAATCCAAGCACCTAAATAGTGTGGTTTATTTTATTGATTAATAAATATCTAGATGATGGTAATATCTAGATGATGTTCCTTATCAGGTTTGACAGGTCAGCTTCTCGGCCTAAGTGACTTACTTAACAGTGTCTCTTCAATGCCGAGTTCCCAGCTTTTTGTTGGTCTGTCTCATAGCCAGGGTGTTATCTAGCGTATGGAATTTGATTTATTTCTGTGCTGGCCTGTCCAGAAGACTCCGTGTAAAGAAAACAAACTGCATGTCCCCTTCGCAGGAGATCTTGGCTGCTATTTCTCTACCCACTAAAAGCTTTATCACTCAGCCTTGTTATTACCATACTAAACGGAACACTTCAGAGCTTAGCGGCTTAACAAGATAAAAGCATGCTTTGTGGTTAATGTGGTTACTGCAGGCATGCACGGGGCCGGGAGGGGAGCTGCTCCCTTCCTGCCGGGGCCGCTCGCAGCGCCGGGAAATGCCGGGCCTGATAAAGCCCGTGAGCGCAGGCAATCGGACAGAGATAGCTCAGCTTTATCGGGCCAGCGTGCTGAACACTGACCTAAGGGAGAGGAAGGTGTCCCTTCCTCCCCGGCTGTGTGATTTGTATCCAAACCAGATCTGGGTCTGTTTCTGTAATGCCTTCTCTGCTCAAGTGCTATTGACTGCGAGAGTGTTTTCCAGTTCACAGGGACGGACTGGGATTCCCCTCCTGATGCCAAGTCTTGGAAATAATCCAAAGGCTTTTTCCCCCTCTGAGTAGTGATTGTCTCGTGTTGTCTGAAATGTGCAAGTTTAGAAAACTTCCCTTTATCACTTGCTTTTTGGAGAGTCGTGACTTCGGGTAAAAGCTGAAAGCAGATGTCTGGATCCTCAGTTGCTGGAACCTCACAAGTTCTTGATTTCTGGTATTTCCTCTTCCCAGAGATCCAGTTTTACTCCTCAGGATAACATCAATGCACACACCTTCTCCTGAAATACTTCAGAAGTAAATTTGCAAGTGTAACCCTAAGAGCCTTTTCATGTACCTTCCAGAATGTCTCAGTATATCTTGGTTTTATTTAAAGCATAAAAAGACAGTAATTAGACAAATCTGCAGATAATGCCCAAAGTCAGCTTTCTTAAACCCAGAAAACAGGACACATGTTTTGTCTTCTGGTGCTGTTTGATTCAGTGTTCAGGAGGGATCTGATTGGTACAAGAGCACAGTCAGTCCTTCTTTCTCCTTCCCAAAACTTCCTGGTCCTGGCTCCCTCATGAGATCTTTTTCAATCTTCCTTGTCTTTTTTTTTTGTTGTTGCTCTTAATTTTCCACTTTTATTGCTTCCTTTCTTATCCCTACACTGTGTTCTCCCTTTTTTTATACTGAAGGATGAGCTGTCCTCCCACAGTGCCAATGAATTTACTATGCTAAGGCTCTTTGCTTAGACAAGGACCCATTTTTAACCAAATGTTTTGTAAGCAAAAAGAATATTCGTTTTCCAGGACACTGCTAACAGGGACATTTTTGTGGTTGTCATTGCTTAGTGACTTCATATCAACTGGAATTGCTGTGAGCCCAGAGATAGTCCAGACTGTTCATGGATTGCACAGCATTGCTGCTCTGATCCTTCCATCCCTTCTCAGCCTGGATCCAGGACAAGCAAATAATGGTGGTGGTGACAAATTATGTCACATTGTGCAATCACCTCCAGTCTGTGCTCTGCACATCAGCTCCTTTCATGCAGATACACCAATACCTTCCCTTACCAGCTCTTGTACCTTAACACTGTTGCTCCTGCTAACAGTAGCAGTGAGTTAAATACTATACAGATGTGATATATAAGTGTATGAATTAGTATTTGGAGCTATAGTTCAGTTTGCTGTGGAACATGTTTTGTTCCACAGCACAGTTCCATCCCAGTGGTTAGGGCAGTACTTCACTCACCAGATCTTTAGGCCCATTCCTAAAGGTTCCATTGTTGAAGGTGTAATAATCAATTAACAAATATTTTTGATGTTTACAGAGAAGGCAATGTGTGTGCTGTAAGCATCAGGAGCAGGTGTTGCAGGTAGGAGGAAGGGAATATTGATGAGCATCCTTTGGAATCTTCTGCCTTGTGACCTGAGAGTTTTAACTAAAAATTTATTAGTGCTGCCATTAATCATCTGTTAGTGCTTTAGATGACACTTCCTTATATAAACAGTTTATAAAGTATATTCAAGTGATTCATTATAGCTCCCATGCAGTGTCATGATCCTCCTCATCTTATTCTCCTGTGGTGTGTCCTTGGGTGGGCTTGCTCAAGCTCTGTGTGTGAAGGCCAGAGGTGCAGTCCAATCCCTTGGGTGGTTGCAGGGCAGCGTTGTAGGGATGGGAGATCTTTGGAGTGATGCTGTGTTACATGTCAGACTGCCTCTGTTCACTCAGAGATGTACAGCTGGCATGCTTAGAGCTTTGGGGTCCTAGGAACACTGTTTAATAAGTTATTACATCTGCCTGTGTAATCATGAACCAGTTTGAGAGGGAGCACCCATTCTAATTCTGGTAGATCCATATAACTCCCATTCCTTCCTAGGGCTGTAGGTGAGGAAATGGAGATCTGGTATTCCTCAGACCTGCCCATAACCTTTCTCCAGCACTGTCACGCTCTCCCATAGCTCTGCAGATCTGTTTCAGGCCTGATGGCATCACACACAGGGAGCAGGGGTGGTGTGGGGAGTGACAGGCTCTGCTCATTGCTTGTGGCTCCAAAATTCACAATCACAGGTAAGTCCTGCCAGGGATGTGCTCACCACATCAATATCTCCAGTTCATGCATTATGCAAATTGTTTGCAATAGAGGAGTGCTTAAACAGATGAAAACATTTAAATTTTGTGCAAAATGTATACTTTGCATTACCTATACACATTGCAATGTATCATATTTTAATTAAATAAGTATGGAATGTAAATTTTAATAGTTGATCTGCAATATTTATGTAAGCCTCACATTTTGTAAGTATTTGAATTTCTTTTTTTTTTTTTTCCTTTGGAGGCATTTTTTGATATACTCAATGAAATTTGTCTCACTAGTTGAAGACAGAGGTGATCTCTGTTTGCGTTTAGCTACAGAGAAGTTGTTCTGGCATCTCTGGAACACCTTACAGAGGATGTGACACAGGAGTCAGACATTACCCTCTGCCCACAGTGGGTAGCATCCCAGTTAAGCACACAGAAGGGTGGCCTTTGGGCATTGGCCTGATATTCCAGAGCTTGATACTCAATTATCAAACCTACATTTGAGACCTTAAGCATGTCCCTTGAGCTGTGCTAAAGCCTCTATTTCAAGGTGCAGTCAGCTCGTTAGACTGAGCTGAGTATGACTGTAAATTTTGGGTTGATCAGAGCCCACCTGCAGCTCCCATCCCCTGCCCACTGGAGGAGAACTCCAGGAGCCCCTCAAGGCCCTTTCCTTCCCTGTGTTTCACCTCCAGCTCACTCAGGGCCTCGAGGAGCTCCTGCAGTGAGCACTGTGGGGCATTCAGGTGGTGTAAAGGTCTGGAAGTGCCTTGGTGGGGTGTCAAAAAGAGTTTTGAGTCAGAAGTTGAATGTTTAATAAAACAGATTTCTCAGGACAGGAAAAAAAAAAAAGGGCAGCCTAAAATAATATAGTGAAATAATTGCTATCTCTGGAAGTTTCAATTATCAGTCAAAATATCCTGAAATCAAAACCTTACTGACATTCAGCCTCAATTATATAAAAACCATTGGGGATATGGAATATGTTCATATAAATGAGGTCTCTGATAACTGAGGGAATTTTCAATGTACTTAATGGATGTCAAGAGACTTGACCCTGTTTTGAATACCAAGGAGTTTTGGATAATTGAAGTTTGGATAATCTAGGTTGAACTGTAGAATTTAGCAAATTAAGATAACACTGAGAATCTGTGTGAGTTAATTTTAGTTCTGACAAATGAAACCAGTTTAACTAGCTTGGAGACTGCAGCCAGCAGACAACACACAGGGTGCCACAAGCTGCAATTATCCGAGGGATCACGTACAGCCTCATTAACGCTCTCCTGCCCAGCCTCTGGAAGGATCCACGTGCACAGATGAAGGATGATTTAATTTCTCTGGCTTGTGTGTAGCTCATGCTGTCAGGAGGGCTTTGGGTTGGTATGAGCATGACTTCTGTGATGGGGATTTGTGTCTGCCTGGAAGCGAGCAGAGCTCAGCAAACGCCAGCAGAGCAGGGGGTGTGCAGGGGCTGTTGATGGTGGAGCTGATGAGACACCAGTGCAAGACAGAAAAGTGTCATCCTCCCAGCAGTGCTGTCTGATGTCCCTAGTGCACCTCTCTCCTCTCCTCTCCTCTCCTCTCCTCTCCTCTTTTAAATTAATATTCTAATATATTTTGAGATTTCCAGAAAGGGGGAGGAATAAATTATGGAAAATGAATTAGAGTGCTTTAAGAATATAAGAGCTGTGAGGTTTGTGGGGAAGCAGACTGTCCTGCATTAAATCAGCTGCCGGCACTTACCCAACTCTGATAAGCTCTCAGAAATGTCTTTATCTGACAGGTCTGAACAGACTCAGTGCCTGGAAGTTTATTTTCTCCTGTCTTGTCATAACAAGAAGCAGTACCTCCCTCTCCTTAACACCTTTGGCTTGAGTACTAGACCCTGGAATATTTCAGAAGAGAACTGCCTGGGGGCAGGAGGGATGTCCATGAAGTGACAGACCAGAGAACCCCTGGGAGCTGTAACCAGACCCTTGCTTAGCTGTAGCTTTTCTGTGAGGCAATTGACATCAGTAGGAGTTGCCCCCTAAACTGTTTAAGCAATCTGGGTCTTAACTGTGTCTTTGAGTGTAATATTGAGGTGTTAATTCTTCCTTTACTAGCTGCAGAGGGGAAAACCTTAGACAGTGCAGTGTGTAGAGAGTACTTAAAGGAGGATTATATGAGAGGCAGTGGAGGAATTTTTGACACAGGCATGTCTTAAGTATTTGGCCAGTACATTGTGTATCACAAAATCTCATCTTTCAAAAGTATGTTCCCATTCTTAGTATAAGGCCCTTTGGCAATAGGAGGGTGGTGGTAACCAGTTGTTCTTTGTGAACATTTGCACTTGACACAGGCTCCGTGTGTCTGCAGGAGTGTTTATCAGAGAGCATAACATCTACACAGCACCAGGGAGGGATGCTCTGCAAGTGCTCTGTGCTGGGTTTATTACACTAACAGCTGAAAACCCCACATCACCTGGGGCTCCAATGTGCTGGGCTTTGTATAACCCCTACCACCTCTAAAAAACCCCAAACAGACTAAATGAAAGCATTGTCCTCTTTTATAGATGAGAACCATGGTGCTGTCAAGTGACACACACACATAAGGTTAAACAAGAAACTGTAGAGAAAATTAATCTCCCCAGTTCTGGTGTAGGATTTTAAACTTGTTACTGTCCTCCTCTCTTGGATCTCAATTTGAAACCCATTGCATTACAGTGGATGGAAAATTAGCCAGGAAGGTTAATCCTGCACTGGAAGAGCAAAAAATGCTCAGTTGTGGAGAGACTGAAAGATAAGACACAGCACAACTTCAAACAAGTGCTCTAGAGGATCCTATCCAGATACCAGAGACTTGTTGGAGGACTGATAGGAGAGCAGTGTGTATCAAGGCACAGAGGGGAAACACGAGGGTAGTCTAGATCAAATGTCAGGGGGGTTGTTCAAAAGAAGCAAGGTAGAAATAAAAGAAGCTGTATTAATCTGTAGGGGGGTGATAGCTGGGAAGGTATTCTCACCCTTACAGCTTTATTAGTGATAGCTTTCCTTGCAGACAACACCAAAAAGGAGACCAGACAATGTCAGCTCTTTTCTACAGCAAAATTACCATGCAGAGAACCACAGGGAAAATGCCTGAGACCACGAACTGTAAACAAGCTGAGCCACTGTCAGGCTTAAAAATCAATGTTTTTTTAAAGTGTATGTTAAAACCAACTTTGTTTACTTAACTGCAATAGAACATTGTATTTTCCTTAAGAGAAAATTGAGAAAACCTGGAGGGTGATTCAGTGGTTTGCAATAAATAAACACAAATGTGGAATTGAACACTACCCAAATTACAAAAGCTAAGTACATGAAACACCCCCAGTGCAGACTTGTCACTCAAGTACCAACTGTCAAGGGTTGGATACTTTTCATAAAGCATAGTTTTAGCCTTTATCTTAATGTCAGTACTTTGTTATGATTGACCTTCTTCTGGCTGGAAGCCCACTTAAACTAAACAATGCTATTCTGTTCTGAAGAGGGTGAATAGAGAAAGCATTGTTACTTGGTAAAATGCCTTTGGACTGAATCCCAGATGGGAAGGAAGTGCTGTAATTACTGTACTCAATACACAGCACTGTAGGGGCACGTAAGGCAACTGGTCTGCAGCAAGCAAGGAGCAATCCTACACCTCTGCTGACTGTGAGGCTCTACTAACTGAGCAATTTTCATATTACAGTTTTATTTGTTCTGCCTAAGCAAAAAAATCTGCACTCGATCACTGGAAATTAAAAATTCAAACCAGGCTCCCCAGGCAAATAGGAGAAAAACTTCAGAGCTTCCTCATCCCCCAGTGCCTGTTTGGCAGTGGTGAGCACAGTCAAACTAAGCTGGTTTAGGTTCTTCTTTACCTGTAGAAGGTAATCCATATTTTGTTCCAAATCCCACAAAATTTTCTTGTGATTACAACTCCATTAAATATAGACTGTGCTATGAAATGTGTCTGGTCCCAATGCTAGAATCTCTGGTTTTGAACTTGTCACAAAGTAACATACAAATGGCATTTTAACACGTGTATTTATCATGATGTGCATTTCCCTGAACACTGTTTTTATAAAATAGCATAGGAAGCATTTTCATTACAAAGCTTTACAGTATTGTGATGAGAGACTTCTCTTTTAAGTGGAAAAGCAACTCACTCACACAATTGTGATTCAGTTTTGTCTTAAAAGCATCTCAGCCGACAAGTGGGGAAGGTGAATTATTCCAAATGCTGTATCTGCCACCCCTTGTGAGAGATGCTCTTTGCCATGCACAGCTCAGTCTTAATAGCAATGGGCAAAGGAGATGGGAGGAATTATTATTGCTATTTTACAGAGGGGTAGCACAGACATGCAATTGCTCAGAGTTGCTTGGGAGGCTTGCCATAACCAGGAACTGAATGCAGCCTCCTGATGTGCAATCCAGCTGCTTTCCTCCCCAGGAAAAACTCCCATTTTGGACAAAGGGTCCACTGTGCTAAGTGCCGTCCAAAAATGAGACACAGGCGAGGTCCCCATCCCAACAAACCCCCTGGGGCAGAAGACTGCAAACCACCCTGTGTGCATTCAATTTTAGCTGAGGAGCTCTGCCTGGTGATGTGAACCATATGAAATGAAATGGAGCTCACTTGTAGGATATGAAGTGCAGTGTGTTCAGGAATAGTCTGAGTATCTATGGAAATTAGTAAATACACCCTAAACATGCCTTTCCCTAGTCTTATGGGGCTTGATTCCATTGAAGAGCTAAAACAGCCTTCTCTTTAGCTGCACACTTAGGTTTTTTGGTACTCTAGTTAGTAGTTTTGCTGCTGGTTTGTACCAGCCCCGTGATGTCTTACACTGGTGTGCTTGGGGTGGCTGATGGATTGGGCAGTTCTGTTAATCATATGCATTAACATTTATCTTAAGTTAACACCAGGGTCTGTCTATTCTTCAGAAATACGTAAAAGATGGTTTGTAACCCTTACCTGTCCCTGGAATCAAATGCATCCCCTGGCTCTGTAAGTTATTCACACCCTTCTGGTTGGAAATATGCAGCAAAATCTGGAGAGGCTTTGCCCCTTTTTTATGCAAAATACAGCTTGAATAGGTTAACTTCATAGAGCATGTGACCCTGTTGACAAGAGCTTCCCAACCAAAATAATCTGACTGCAAAAAGGGTTGAGATCTAGTGAACACCTACAGCCCTTCCTAGGGAAAAAGCCAAAGTGGCCACAATCCAACTTGGTAGAAAGATACTCTGCCATGTGTGACATCTTCTATCCTTTCTTATGCTGAATCCATAGGCTTCATTAAAAAAAAAATAAAAAATCTCCCTGATTCCCATTTGTTTTTCATGCAAGTTTATCCTTTAGAAGTAACATGGAAAAATGGAAAATACCATGTTTTGAATGGATGCTTTGTTTCAATGTGAGAGCGGCAGCTCCAGCAGTTTTCTGGATCCCTGATGTGTTTTTGAATGGCATCCAAAGTTTGGGTCAGGATAGACAGGAAGCCAGATGGGGATGTTTCTGTATTTTCTGAGTCAAATTGCTTCCCATGCTGTAAGGAGTTTTACTCTCTGGAGAACCCAGCTGTGATGGAGTCGGAGCTTTTAATTCCTGTGATGCTGACAGATGTACCCGGCTCTGCGATGCAGACATGCTCCTGCCTCGTGGAGCAGCCAGTGCTATCCTGTGTGTTTGGATGGGAGTTCAGTCCTGGAAAATTTCTGAGAAGACAAATGTGTGGTCCAGCAGGAGTGAAGGGTTTGGTGCCATATGCAGAAAGATGTATGTTTTCATGCATATGGTGATTATTTGAGACAATCCCTGGCTTAGTGCTTAGCTTTCCTTGGGGACCATTTTTTCATGATATCTGGTATTTTCCAAAGGCCCCTGCACTTAGACAGAGGAGCTGGAAGTCAGCCATGGTGATCAAAATGAAATGGAAAAAGATGCAGGTTTTTCAGATTTATTTCTCTAGGATGTTTATTTAAGTGTAACAGTTTTACAGAGGTCATCACTGATGTGCACAGAGGCATTTTAGCAAGGAAGCATTCTACCAGCATGGCTGTGTTTTATTGTTGGTGGGATTATTATTAGATTAGGGAGAAGATTGCAGCTGAGGGAAGGGGAGTTCTGTGGGATCTGGAATTTGGATAGATCTGAAGGGGATGACTCACTGCTTGAATTGCTGCTGGTAATGAAATTGCTCTTGACAAGTCAGAGGGAGCTGCTGGCCTCCCATGTGCTGACAGTACCTGCAGTGCTCGGGCTGCTCTTGGATGAAGATGAGAAATCCAAAAGGCTTCATCTTTATTGCTTTTGCTGAGGCTGTAGGTACAGCATGCAGAAAGGATGCTCCTAATAGCAGTGCTGGGGCCACCGAACACCTCACTGGCAAATCCTGGCAGCCAAAACAGAGATGAAATTCATTGAAAACACTACAGATTGGGAGGATTTGGTGCATTCCATGCCTGTCCTTTGCTTTTCCATGGGGGGTTGCCTGCTGCCAGCTCTGCTCCCACCAAACCCTGCTTCACCTGGGCCAGCCCAGCCCAGCAGGGGCAGTGCCCTGTGTGGCTGCTGGGTGTGTTGGGTTTGGCTCTGTGGGCTGTGCTGCACTGGGGCAGGAGTCCCCAGGTGGGGCTGCTGTGGGTGAGAGGGGCAGCCAAGAACTCTCCCTCCTTTGGGTGCTGAGGGCTCTAGCAAATCTTCAGAGTTCTGGAGGCTGAAAGCACCGAGTCAGTGAAGATTTACCAGAGCTTTGGAACATCATGTCCTGCTCCCTGACTGTGACTTGTGAGTGCTTTGGGCTCTCAAAGCAGGGTGGATCCTCAGGGAAACAGGACAGTGCTGTCCCATCCCTGAGCCAGTGCTGCCCCATCCCTGAGCCAGTGCTGGAGCTGTGGGCAGCTGATTTTCAGGTGCCTTCTGGGTGACCTGCTCCAACCCAAGGTACAGGATTTGCCATACATGTTCCAGGCAGGGAAACACCCTGGAGTTTGGGCAAGAAGCTGAAGGGCTGGGTCCAACAACTTGCAAAATATTCTATCTCTTGCTAGCAGTCTCATGCAAAAAAAGATGAGGTTTTAATTACTGCCCCCTCTTTCCATACTGGCCCCTTACAAGCAGCTCTCCTTTTTTGAATGGAGAGCATTGCAGTGTGAATATTTTCTTTCTTCTCTTTTTTCCCCCCTAACCTACTTTAACTAATTTTCAGGATGCTGGCAATTGACATGCATTATTTATACTGCTGCAAACCTTGTATTTGGGATGAGAAATCCTACTGTCAGGCTTCCTGCTTCTAATAAGCATTCCTTTCACTGCATTATCTCCTCGCACAGCCCAGGGCTGCTCTTGCCAGGGACCCAGCTGCTGTTACTCGATGACTTTGTGGCGTGGGGAGCCTGACTGGTGTAGCAGATCTGCTGGCTCGTGTGCTGCTCATCAGCACAGAGACACAGGCTCCTGCACCAGCAGAAGGAGGGGGATGAGGCAGAGGCAGAAACCACCCTGGCATTGAGTGACAGAAGTCCTGATTTTCCATGACCTGCTGTCTTGTGTTGCTACTCGAACCTGTGCAATCTGAATTTAAAATGCTTCCATCTTCCTCCCCCGCCACTGAGTCTGGATGAAAACAGAAGGTGAAACAGGAGGACAGCCAGTGCAGCCCCTGGAACAAAATGCTTTGAGGTTCCTAAATCTGTCTCTGTCACACTGGATCAGTTGCCAGGGCCTGTGCCTCCACCTCTTTTTGTTCATTTGAAAGATAACTCATTCCTTAACAGCTGAAATGGCTTCTGACAAACCTCCCCTTTGAAAATTGTGCTCAAGGACACTGCTCTTCCACTGTTTGCACAGTCAAAATATTCTGGGGAGGAATTTTTCCCCCTCTCTTTTATCTGAGGCAGCATAATAAAATACCTTAGATAAACAAATTTATTCTTGGAGGGATGTTTATTAGGCGCTGGCAATCCCTATGATAAATAATTTCTCTGGGAGGAAAAAAAAACCTAAATAGAAAGTAGGCCAAGGAAATGATGTGAGTGCAGGGGATAAGGCAGGGAGTGGAGGATGCAGAGGCTCCTGTTGGCTCTGGGGTCTCAGATGCTCCTGCAGTGCCATCTGCAGGGAAGCCCGTGGAGAGGGGCACAGGGGCCTGGGGAAGGAGTAGGACTCCCATCTTTGCATGTTCGTTTTCTGAGGATTTGGGAAAAGCAGAGACAGTGGGTGGCACCACATCTCACTGCGGGAGACACTTTACAGACACATGGTAAAGGGTCAAAAGCAGCTTGGGCTGTGCATCACCAGTTGGGGAATGGTGCAAGAAATCAAGCAGGAATGTGTGAGAATTGCTGATCTTTTTGTGCAGAAACCAAAGATGGGTTTCAAGGTGGGGTGTGTGGGAAAACAGTTCGTGTCAGTTTGAGAGAGATATTTTTTGTTTCCATTTTTTTTCCAGTAAAATTTAAACCACAAAACTTTCATTTCAGGTCAACCTGAAATGTCAATTAGGTCAAAAATTATGCAATCTATTTTGATTTGGGGTTATTTATCTCCTGCTTTTCCTCTTCATTTATGTGACTTTAAATATGAGGGGGAAAACATTTCAAACTGAAAAGCCAAAAAGTTTCCTTTTGAAAATATTATCACAGAATCACAGAATATTCTGAGTTGGAAGGGACCCACAAAGAGCATTGAGTCCAGTGAATGGCTCACATGAACCCATGACCCTGGCATAACCAGCACCAGGTTTTAACCAACTGAGCTATGTATTCTCAGGAATACATGTCATCCTTCCCAAAATGAGGCCTTTGATTTTAAGAGTGTCCTGAAATACAGTAGCTTGAACTCTTTTATTTTTTTAGATTTCCCTGCTAGGAGCAACCTGCCAGCCCCTTACCCTCTTTGCCAACAGCAACAACCATCCGCCAAGTTCATCTGCCATTCAGTTGCATCTCTTTGAAAACTGCTTTCTCAGAAAATTTATTACGTGTCAAACCTCTGTTTGCTTGAATGAATACAACATTTCACAAGTAAATAAGTGAGTTACAAAGTGAAATGTCCCTGATAATGTGAAGAAGTGTGTGGCAGTCCCCCTGGGACTGGGCCCTCCATCTTGCCTTCCTGCAGCCCCTCTTTCCCCAGGCTCTGCCAACCCTAGAGCCTTGGTGAGCTGATGAGCACTAAAATTCAGCTGTCATCTACCAGGGCTGTGCAAGGATGTGATGTTCTCACTGTGGAGGGAAATGGGGTGAATTATTTCTTCTTTGAGAGGTGACCCTGCTAAATTATATTTGCTGCACAGCAGAGGTCAGCTCTGGCCACTGAAAGCAGCCAAGCTCCAGGGAAGTTTTGGAATGTGAGAGGTGAAGAAGATCCTTTCAGTTTTACTGTTAATGACTGATCTTGAGGTTTTTGTATAGTCTCTGGGTGGAGAGAGCTCCAAGCAGGTGTTTTAGCCTGTGCATAGAAGAGATTGGTTAGATTTGATAGAGAACGTGTGAACTCCAAGGAGACTTAGATGAGCAGAAGTGTGGTAGCACCAGGACAAGGCTTTTCTGTGCGTTTTGGGATTTTCAAAGAGGCTGATGAGATACCAAAACCCCACTGACTCTGGTTAAAGCTATGCCTAAGTGTAAAGTACAAAAGGGAAATGGTTTTGGTCAGAGGGAAAATCCAACTTTACAAGAAAAGAAGATGAAGTTAGAATGCTTGTAAGTGAAATAGGAACATGGACTGATTTCATGTGAGCGGATTTCAAATACAGAACAATTTGCTTTATGCAAACAGTATCTGGGGTTTCCTGTGGGTCAGGCTGGGACAGGTCCTCTGGGAAGGTGCAGGAGCAGCTCCTGCTGGTGAGCAAGCACCAGCTGAGGAGGCAGCTGGGGATGCTGAAATGCTGCTGGTGATGCCAGCACTTTCGGAAGAGGGCTTTCTGCCTCCGTGTAGATGTGAAGCAGTGGGAGGTTGTTATTGCTGCTGAGAGACTGCAAGCAATCTTAGCTCTGGGAGTGTTTTGAACCTTCAGGTATTGAGTTGGAGAGGAAAAGGAGAGAATCAGAAATGGAAGGAGATTAATTCTTGAAGACTGTCTGCATTTTTTTACATAAATTCTGCTCTGCATCCAGACGTGTAAGGCACAGGCTACAAAAATGCCTGCTTCTGCTGTAGGCAGAGCAAAGGATAAATATATATGGATGAATAAACAAGGCAAGTAATCCAATCTCATTGCTAGTATTCAGTTCCTGCACTGTTGCTCTAGGCAACCAGCTTGAGTGGGGATATTGTCTATAACCTTAAAAACTGATTATAGGCTACTTCACTGCCTCATACGGCCTTAAAGAGGATTAGAAGAGAGTGTAAAGCTGGCTTAGGCACTATGTTAACAAAGCCTCAAAGGCATCTGCAGATTTCCTTGTTCATGAAGTGATTAACTTATTTAGTAACTGTGGAAAAATGTGAACATTCGGGGAGCCAGGCTGGCAATAATTAAGAGATGTAAGTGTGCCGCCGTGAGCCACGCTCGGGCTGACAACTGTCCCTGCTGCACACCAGCACACCCGGCTGCCCCAGCTCTGGGCAGGGGCTGTGCTCGGGCTCCTACAGCTTCCCCCGTGGTTTTTCAGGAGGGGAAGGGTTTGCAGGGTGGAGAGGAGGAGGTCCCCGCCTGTCAGCAATGCCTTTCACTGCTCCGAAGGGCTGCGGTGTTTGGGTTCTGCCCTCGCTGCTGGGGCAGGGCTGGTGACCTGTGCCTGCCAGAGGAAGCACACACCAGCACTCTGCTTCCTCCTTCAGCTGCTTTTAAACTACAGAATAAAAATGACAGTGAGAAATGCCACCCTTACCCTAAGCTGAAGTGTGCTGATTGGGGCACACACCAAGCAGCCAAAGGCCGGGTGTCAGTGGTTGTATGTGGAAGGTGAAGCCAATCCTGGTTTTGTTTCTTTGCAGTTTGGCAGCCAATGTTTTTCTTTGATGATGATAAAGCCAGCAAACCCAGCAGAGAGGGCTGTGATGAGGCCCCCACCTCAGAGGATGCTCAACTGGATCCCTCAGCAGGAGTGGGTGTCACAAGTGTCAAGCGCCCTGTCTCTGACAAATAAGGCTTTTTAGAACTGAAAACATGCAAAAATGTTGGGTACAACTGGTAGCTTGGCTTGTAGCCATCCTGAAAGTAAAACAAAATAAAAGTGATTTGAAAAAATGACAAAACCAAGTCTTTGACTTCCGTGGTTTCTCCCTTTGTGAAAAATCTCAGATGTCACAAGGATGAATGAGAGTTCTTGAAAGCACAGGTAAACATCATCACCAGTGTGTGGTGGATCTGATATGGAGCCTTCCTTTTTGTCAGACCCGATTTGGATGAGCTGTAACAACTCTTCTATTGATGCACAGCCCATATTTCACTTAGCACTTCTAACTTTCATTTCCGGTCCAAGGTCAATGTGTTGTTCTATCATAAATTCATACAGAAGTTCAGTCAAAATCTGGATTAATAATGGAAAAATATGAGAGAATACCCTGTGTCTTTATAACACACTGTGGTTAGCACTCAAGCTCTTTACCATCCCAAGCTTACATGTGTGTAAAGTGACAGGGAGACAAGAATTATGCTTTCAGAATGGAAAGCAGACACTCTGAAGAAGTATCACAATAACAGTTTCAAATCAGGAATGATTTAAAGAGAGGGAATTAAATGCTACATATTGAATCATATGGAAAGGTCCAGGAGGTCTGTTAATAGTCCACAAGCTTTCTGCTAGTGAGTGGAGATATGTTTTGATCTCAGAAGAGTGGAATGACGCTTTGTGTCTTCCATCTCCCCTCTTGTTTTCCCATCATTGCCTCAGTCCCAGATAATGGATGGGATTTTCAAAGTCACACAGCCTTGACCTGTTCCCTTTGTCACCAAATTCAGCTCAAATGTTGAAAATCCTGCCTGTCCTTCTATTTCTGGCTTTTCCAGGAGAGGGGAATTCATGAGAGTAAGTGGAAAGGCAGAACTATTGGTTTAAGGAAAACAATTACAGACCTGTGTGTGCTTCCCCACTTAGCTTCTCCTGGAAAACAGGTGCTTTTGAATGCTGCTCTCGTGTTAACAGCTCTTCTGAATCTGTCATTGTAGCTACCTGTGTTTCATTCAGCATCTTAGGAAGAGACCAAAATAGCATCTTATGGATGAAGAATCTCCATTTTAACCTCTACAAGTGTCAATTGTTCTAAATGTATATGCAGCACTTGGCATCGGGGCTTACTCACCAGCTACGGAGAGCATCCCTTGCTGTACTTGAAAATACATTCTTAATACATGTTGGCTGGAAAACAGCTTAAGTACTTAGTAGTTGTTCCAGTCCTATTTGCTTTCCCCCCCTCCTCTTCTCTCTCTCTCACCACTGTGCATTAACAGTTTTCCCATAACAACGTAATTTTATCGGCTTTACAACAGCCCAGAAATACTTAATATGTTTAGTGGCTCCCAGGATATGGCATGAATTTATCTGGATTAGTTGATCTTCATCTTTAAAAACCTTGTGGTAGGCAAGGTGTCAGATTTTTCCATCTTGCTTCAAAGGAGTTGTATTTGTTGCAACAAAGACCAGTCTGCGCCTTTCACTTGGGTCTGGACAATGTCGAAAGGCAGTTTCGATTTTGATTTGGTCTAAGAGGTGATGTGGCCAAAGGAGATTTCATATCTCATTATCTGCTTGTGTAAGTCATGTCCCTTAAATTAATTTGCTCAGGATACTGGTGGCAGTGTGCACTGGCATGGGAGTTGGTGGGGGGAATTCTTACCTCAGGTAAGGTCCTCCACACGTTACCCGAGGAAGTGGCTTCACACAGAATCTCTGGATGTGCACTCCGTGTGTGTTGCACACTGACATCTCCTGAAGAACAGCAGCCCAGAGCTCCAGGGATGCTCAGCAAAGTGAAAAAGCTGGGAGTGGCCTTTATGTGTTTCATTATGAGACTCCTGGAATAACACTTTAGGCCTGGTTCGAAGCCACGTTTTTAATGAATGAGTAATCTCTCTTCCTTTGGTTCTAAACTGTTAGCTCCTCCACACATGATGAGAAGAGGCAGGGAAGTTATTTCTCTTCCAGCTGGAGGACCAGTGGATCCAGAGGAGCAGGTTGGCAGGTTGAATATGTCACCAGCCACTTAGGCAGGGAGAGACATCCTGCTCCTTCCTTTTGAGAAAAACAGATGTGGTCCCTCCACCTGCAAGGACAATACCAATGTGAATCACTTCATCCCTGCTCCTCCTGAGGGTCATTTACTCTGAGTTTTGAAGCCATTCCATGGCTGAAACTCAACCAGCCATCCATGTTCTCCTTTGACTGTGGATGGAGCTGTGGGGGGAACTGGATACTTTTCAAAACAAACTCATTCCCGTGGTCCAGCCAGGCTGCAGCAGCTGGGGCAGGAGAGGGGGAATATTAAACCCATTGACCTGAGTTTTGATTGAGAACTGACAGCTCCTCTTTGGGGAGGAGCTGATGCTCCCCCAGGTGCACCCATGGATCTGCACATGGCACAGCACGTGGAAAATGCTTCCTTTGCTGCTGTGCAAAATCTCTCTTATGAACTTACCACAGAGGGAATTCCCGCATTTTCCTGGAATGTTCCATGGGAAAGAGCTGCAGCAGGAATATTTAGGTGCTGTATTCTCTTTTAGCCATACTTTCATCTCATGTGCATGCTCTGTCTATTCAGTATTCCTTGAAATCTTCAGATTAGCTCATTTGTAAGCTGTGGCAGCTCCCCAAGGAAAGAAGTAATTTTGGTAGCTGGGGTTGCTTTGTGGCTGTATTCAACAATGCTGAGGCCCAGAGTCTTCAGGCTGGGAGAGATGCCCATCCTCTCTGAGCAGGTAGAAAATCTACTTTTATGCCCCAGGTGTGCAGGGAAGGAGGTCTGGATTTTTTCCATCTATAACAGATTTTTCATGTGGCATTGGGCAAATCATTCAGTCTCTCCTTACAACATTTCTCCACTCTGCATTGTTTATTACAATCTTTATCCATTTTTGTCAGCTAAAAATATGTTCTTTAGAACAGGGGATTTCTTCCTATGTTTATGTGTAGTTGTGTCATAATTAGGGTTTCTGTGTATTGCCTTAATTCCCACTATAACATCACCAAATTATACTTGAATAAATTACACATCGTGGATATTAAATGCTCAGCTCAGTTTCAGTGCAAAATAAAAAGCTGAAATGACGGTAACTTAAACTGGCAATAAAATAGCCAGCATTACGCCTGTAAATACTTAATTTGCAAATGTTTAGAGAATTAGGCACCTGCTATAAATCTTTATTGTGGGCTTTGCACCCTGTTGGCAATCGGTGAGCTATATCTCACTTCATTATGCATGAATGTGTAATTTTCCAAAAGCATAAATGTGGCCTCCAAGGGCATGCACATTAATAGCGTTCGAATGAACCAATTTGTTTCCTCCCCAACGTGTTTATCTTCCAGCTCTTCGTTGTGAGTGCCAGTGGAAAGGTTAATGGCTCACAGCTCCCTGGCAAATGATGCACTGGTTTAACCTCTGCCAGGGCTGGATTTCTCATTGTCTTTAGCCCTCAGCGTGTTGAAAGTTAGCAGCTGCACCCTGTGTGCTGGCTGAGATGGAAGAGGGTCTTCTTTAAATTATTGCACGTGTCCAGGATGAAATGGGTTCCTGTTTCCCTCTTGCTCGTTGTGGCCCTGATTCATCGGGTACATGGTGCTTTGGGAGCACTTGTGCTTGCTTCAGCAGAGTCTTTATGCCATTTTAAACACACAAAGAGCCACCAGAGCAGCTGGGTCTGGTCACCTGCCAAAAAGTCAAGCAGTTTTCAGCTGAATTCATGCACAGCATTCCCAAGTGGAAATACCTGGGCAGGAGTGAAAGGAATATACAGCCTGAAAGGTAATAATCTAATGAAATGTTGGATGTGCTTTCAGTGCTATCAGAACCACTGGACAGCACAAGTTTATGCTAAAGTTTGCATGTTTCAGTGTTAATGAGGCTCAGTTTTGACAAACTGGGGGCCAAAGCATGTGCTTGGAAAAAAAAAATTGTATTAATTTTTCTCAATTCAGATGAAAAATCAATTGAAATGTGCTTTTTTCCCTGCACGAAGATATTGGTGTTTGGTAAACCTGGAACTTATAAATCACAAAAGGAAAGTCCAGTTAAAAAACTTACGATCAAACAAGATTTCCCTCAGGACTGAATAAACAATTGTTGGTGTCCATAATTTTTGAGGAAGAAAATTACCTGAGAGCCACTGTGAGGGCTGCACATAACAATCATGTTCCCTGTGAACCCAGTAGCAGTAGCTGTAGTTTTTCCCTCTCCCCAAAGAGGAGGATTTCTGGATGTAGGAGCAGCTGTATCTGGGATCATGCGATGCCACTCACAGCAGAATTGTTGGCTGAAGTAAATGATTTAAGCAAGAGCTGAGAATACTAAATGGCTCAGAAAAAGGAGGCTTAGTGTTGAGTGGTGTGGAAACAGGGGTAAAAGGAAGTGAAACACGTGAACATCATCTTCAGATAGAAGCAATATTTTTGTATGCAAGTGTGAAGAAAGCCATCTAATTGAGGATATACACTTAAAGGTGGGTAGAAGTTATCTGATGTTCAGTGATGTCAGACCCAAGCTGTACTGAAATTCTTTTTCAGCCTCTCCAAAAAGGAAGATGTTTCTTTAGGTGCTTAAATACGACTGCAAGTGTGGCATTTTCAAGGCAATTAGAGTGAGTTAGGGGCAGAGCCATGCTCTACAATAATGCACCTCCTTAGGCACTCACATTTAAAAACTACAGCCCAATTAGAAATGCTCCAATTATTACTATTATTTGCTACTTAACAGCTGTCATTGGAGGCTCAGGACAGCTTTGTGCTGGATGCTATGAATACATAGAAGAAGAAAAAAAAGAAATAACCTGAAGGTGCTTAAAATCTCTGCCTGAGAGACAGTGAATAGATTCGACTGGCTGGGAAGCCAGAGGTGGTGGGAAATAGCTGTGGAACATTTCATCAAGTCTCAAAAGAATCCAGTGTTGTCTAAATCTGGACTCTGAGCTATTACAGCCAGTAAGTAGCATTAAGTAGGCAGGAATGGCTGTCTTTGAGCAGAAGGGATATTTATTTCTAAGCTTGAGTAATAATTACCGTGGTGAAGTCAATGAGTTTTAAAGGAAATAATTAGGCCACAATTACAGGGGTGGGATGAAAAGCCAAACCATGCAAGCTCCCTCCTTCTCCACTAACCTCTCCCTTTCTTTCCCAGTTGTCCACTTGCTGCGTTACCCTGGAATTCCAATGAAACTTTAAGTGTATCTAAATGTAGCCTTGCCCCTGGGAGAGGGAGTGGATCTGTCATCAGGGATCTGTCAGAGTCAATAACATTTCCCCTGCAGCCCCAAGCCCTGCCTCAAGATCTAACATTTCTGTCTGAATTATCAGCTAATGCTCTGACAAATTGCCTGTGATTTTCTTTTTTTCTCCCTGAGTGGATGTGCCTGGTCTGCAGATTAGGTAAACACGGCCGGGCTCTGGTGTGGAGCAGCCGCTGATGATTTCCAGGCAGGCATTTCTGCCAAGCCGGGGAGCGGGCGGGGGCCGGGCAGAGCCGCCTGGAGCCCCCGGGCTGTGCTCGGCCCCGGGGCTCTGGGAGCTGCAGACCCGACCTGGGAGATGCCCACTGACCCTGCCAGCCAGAGGTGATGGACTTGGACGGTCAGAACCTGGCAGAGACTTTGGGTAGCAGGGCTGCAAGTGAGGCTTTGCTCTAACTACGCAAAGCGGGGCGGGTTGTAGCATAAACTGTGTTGCTAAAACGGGTGGCATTGCTGGATTTATTTATTTATTTATTTATTCCTGGCAGAAGGAAACAGCTACCAGTGGCTTAGCCCTTAGACACTGAGGTCAGCGAAACATCGGACACTCGTAAAACGAAATCATCTTGGAGAGGAAAAGCGATGGCAGATGCCACGGAGGGGCACCCAGGGGGTTTGTTTCTCTGGCTGCGAGATTCCAGCACCTCTTGGACGAAGGAAGCCATCACCATCACCCGCCTCTGCCCCGGCTGTGGGAGATGTGAAACGCCTCAGTGTGTGCCTGCTGGAGAAGTGATTTTCCTTGAAGCATGAGCTGGTTTTTAAACACTGTGGGCGCAGTGGCAGCCTTGTAATACTGATCATGAAATAAGATCATGAATGGGGGAGAGGCAGGAGAAATTCTCATCTGAGCTGTCACCATCAAGATTTACATTCGCTGTTGCAAGTCTCTTCTCTGTGACTCGGGTGGATATACATTCCTTCCCCGGCCTTCTCCCAGTTCCCCTGTTCATTTGCAAACTCCAGGCACTGTAAACACCCTTTTCTCCTCCCTGGAGGAGCCACCCAGCCCCTCTGCAAAGGTCTTTCCAGTGCATTTCAATTCCAGCTGCAAACATGCTTTGCCCAGCCCTTCCCCTTGCTCGTTATTAAGTAACATGATATTATTATTAGTTCTGATATGAAATATTTGGGAACTCATCAACACTGCAATCTTCCTTTAGGCTGACAGTACTGTTCTCCCAAACCATCAGTAGGATTGGGTGCTGAATTCCCTTAGGCTCCCTTTGCAAATTTCAGTCTTTTACAGGACTGTGAAGTAGTAGAAGCACTTTGGGATATATGACATTTTCCACTGCCTTCTTTAGGAGCGTGTCTAAAAGAAAACAAAACCTCTGGGAGGACAAGAGCTGTGGGACTAGAGACACACACACTATAAAGTCACTGAAGTGCTTGACAGATGAGCAGTGGCACCAACTAGAAATAGTCCTGTATAGTTCTAGGAAGCCAAATGACTAAAAGGTAGAGATATTTATAATCTTTCTCAGACAACCATATAAAACATGTACAGCAGCCAGGAAAAGAAATGCAGTTCTGGATTCTTTCTGAGGAATTTCAGGCTAGGCATGCTGCTCCTTTATTACAGGCACTCCAAAGATTTAAAGAGGAAGGAGAGACAAAGGCCCTTGCAATCTAGAGTATCCCACTTAAAATAAGTATTAGTCATAAGTCATTAGAACAAAGAACCTGTCATCAGTGTTTGATAATTGATGGATAATATACATCAATGAAATTATTAAAATGGAAAATGATTGCAGAAATTACCATTTCTTTGTAAAAAACATTTTTTGCCTGAAATGCCAAATGTTCTATATGTGATGTTTGAAGTGCCCAGAATGAAATGCCTTTCCTTTTCACGTAGCAGTATGTGTGGAGGCACAGAGATAAAACCTTTAATGCCATGGAAGATAGATTGTGTTTTCGACAGGCTGGAGATTTGGCAGTTAATAGATGCAGCAAAGGCCACCTGAACAGATGAAGGTCATTCATTCTGAGAGTCCCTGTGTGTGTCCATATTTTTCTGAATATAGAAATAGTGGATGGTTTGGACTTGAGCCTTCTGTCCTATAGGGCAGCTGCATCCTTTGTGAACCCCACCTGCTGGGAACCTCTTCCAGAAGCAGACCCATAGTGGGTCACTGTGCTGAGAGAGAAAGTTGCTGGAGAAACCTCTGAGCTGGATTGCTTGGTATTTTTTTTCATGAAGAAAATATTGCGTTTTGCTTTGCTAGAGTGTCCAGTTATCCCTGATCTAGGGGCAGGCAGAGGTGCTTGGATGAGGATGGGAACTGAGTCAGCAGGTGACTGCTGGTGTTGGAAAGCAGCCCCTGAATCCAAGCATGGACCAAGAGGGATAACACAGGACCAGTACCAGGTTTTCAGGTACAGAAGCCTTAAGAAAACAGAGCTGTGAATGCACAAAAGAAATTTTTTTCTTGATTCTGCTACCTACTTTCACATTAAGTTAGTGCAGGCGGGAATGCAATAAGGTATTTGCCAAGTGCAATACATTAAGGCTATTTCTCTTGCCATTAAAGTTTCATGAAAAAGTTCCAGAGACAGGTCTTGGTCCTATTTATGGGCATCTTTCTTACCTTCAACATTATTATTAAACTCTTCTGTTATAGAAAGCTAGTCTGAAAATGAGCTGGCCTGGTAAATAAAACTCTTGCTTTTGCCAGTGTACTTATCTCCACAGAGCAATATACCCAGGAATATTTTCCTCATATGTTTTTGTCAACACTTTATTGCATATGCCTATTTAAGCAGTTTTAGTACATTCCCAGAGCACTTGCTTTTCCTGTCAGTTTGAGGTGGAAGTCATGAGCAGGCATCACTGAACCAGGCATTCCTGACCCCAAAATTCAGGAGGAATGAGAAGAAGGGAAGTTTATTCCCCATATATTTGTAGGCAGCCCAAGTGTCTGCCTGGAGCCTTGTGCCTTGGGAATGCCTCAGAGCAGGTGCTTCAACCATACCCTAGTTTTTCCTCCACTTGCAACAGTCAACCTGCACTATTCACTAGAATGAAACATGCTATCAAAAAAAATTGCTTTAAATGCTTGTTAATTATTTTGTCAAACAGGGTTTTCTGCTCTGTATTATAAACAAGGCAAATTAAAGCAGGAGTCTGTGATGCCCAAAAAACATCTGCTCAACAAAAATGAAACACTAAACCCAAAAGCTCCCCACTGTGGCTTCTTTACATCTAGCTGTGCCTCTTTCAGGATGCCTCTGCTCCCCCAGGGTGTACCCAGGACAGTTGTGGAGAACACCTTTCACCTGTCTATAGCAAGAGTGAAAAAATCCCCATGCAGAAAATCCCAGTAATTCAGGGTACTTGCAACCCTAATTTCTGTACCCTTCTGAAAGTTTTTCCACAAATATGTGTGAAAATATATCTTCAGTCAAGTCTGTAGCCCTTAAAAACAGACATTTATCAGCTTGTCCAGCTTTTTATGCCAGGAAAGTATTTTGGATACTTTTGGTGTAAGAAACCATTAGAAGTTTTTGATATTTTTCTATGTTTATAATATGCATTTAGTAGCTTCCTCCAAGATGTTTGCAAACAAAATTCTTTCTCTGTTTGCTTATTAGGCTCTTTCCTTATCTGGCAAAGGGTGGACAGTCTACCCCTGTTTCTCTCCTGGCAGATTCAGGAAGCCTGATGGAGTGTGTTGACTCTGGAGTTGCTGGAATGGAACCAGATGCAGTAGATAAGGTATCTTATCTCCCAGAGGAGGATATAAACAGCCTTACTTCAGGGCATACTCCAGCTGCAGGTTAGGGTGAGAGTTGGGCGGGAATGGCTTTCCTCTGCAGGTTTAGTGTTTTAATTTTTGTTATTTCTATTCCATTCCTTACCCCCATGTTTTTGAGAGATGAGACATGAATTTACACAGACCCCTCCTACACTACCTACACACTGGTCCATTTTGGAAAGGCCTTGCACTGGGTACTGGCTGATGGTTTGTTGGGTTGGATGTGGGAAATGGCAATGCTGCTTTGCAAAACTTTAGTGAATTAAGGTTCTGTGTAGAAACAACATTTTCCTGATAGAAGAAAGTATGTGAGGAGCTCAAACTTGGCACCAGAAACATCCAAAGGAAGTAACTATGTGGGTCACCTGGAAGTGTTTCTGGATTTACATCTTTTCACAGCCCCTCCCATCCCTGCTTGATGGGATGAAGCAAAAACCAAAGAGCAACTTGAGCAACTCATTCTGCTCTGCAATAGCTCAATTACTGCAGCAAGTGCACTTCCAGATGTGGGCAGAGCAAACTTGCAGCCATTAGAGTAATAAAAAGAGCCCATGACAGCATCTAATCTAAATCAGATCGTGAAGGATCAATCAGTGGTTGTCCCTGTCATCAGTGATAACCTTGTCTCACTCTCACTTGCTTTGATGCCAGGGATAATCTTGACATAAGAACCACAGAACTGAATTCAAATGGGGGAATCAAGAGGTTATTTCTGCCTTGATTTTCCCCCTCAATCTAAGCCATGGATATATTTATTAGAAACTTGTTCCCAGCTTCCTTGCTGGCACCTCAAAACTCCCACTGGCTTGGTGTGCTCTGTGCCTCTCAGAAGGTTAAAACAACAATAAGAAAACCACATGAGAGACACTTGGGCTGTCTGCCCATGTTGGCCAAGCCTCCCTGTCTGAAAGGAGCCGCTTTCCAGGCCTTTTGCTGCTCTCTTGCCCTGTGTACAGGCTGCAGGAGCAGCCCTGGACACCCATCACGAGCAGCCCTCACGCCCAGCCAGGCTCTCCAGCACAGGGTGCCAGGGCCCCTGGCTCAGCTGCTCACGGGCTGTGCCTGCTGCCAGCAGCACTCTGCTGTTCTCAGGGGTCTCCAGGAAAAAGCCTGAACGTATAACCACAAGCACAAAAAAGTTACCGAGTGCCTGTGCTGTTGTTTATACATTTAGATACTGTGATTAAATTACATACATAATGCATAGTGTTTGTAATACATTATTAATAATAATAATACTGTCTTGTGTTATTCGGCTAGAAGAGACATGCTCTGAGTGATGGTTCATTGGTCTATTCACACACAATTTTCATACATCTCTAAAGATTACCATTTTAACAGCTTTCTGTATGGATACTGCCAGGCAGTTACATTTAACAGTGCATAAATCTAATTCCCTCCGCACTCAATTTTCTCAGGCAGCAGAATCAATTTGAATCTGTCAGGATTTTATTCTAAAGTCTATTAATGCCTCCTGCCTTTTTCTGTATTTCCTCCTCTCTCTCTCTCACTTAACAATCTCGGTCTTTCATGAATTCATTCAGCTGCAGAAAAAGATGCCCCACTGATACAAACACTCTTTTATCTCTTTACAACAGAAACCTAATTAGGTGTGAAGGAGACACAAGGAAGGTCACAATTAGCCCTCCAGCAATAAAGGTTAGCAGTTGTAAAATCCTATAATAATGCTGTTGAACTTTGTTATTATCAATAATGACGGCCTTTGACAAGGTCAAGTTCATTATTCTTAGCAGCTATCACCGAGCTGCTGAACATCACTTAACATTCCACCTCAGCAGCCCCATCCTTTCCCCTCCACACTCCTGCCCCGGCTCCTGCCAAAGGACCTCTCACACCTCATGTGGCTCTTCGACCCACTGGGCACATTTCAGGACATGCTTTCGCATTTTTTGCATTGAGCTGTGCTGAAGGATCACTTGCTGAGCTTTTTAATTATTGGTTAAAAAAAATAGCCTGTGGGGTTTTTTCTCTGTGCATGGGTGGAATGATTCTGCCTAATTAAGAACTTAAATGGAGATGGTAACAAGAAAGTAATAGGAAATGTGTCCTGGTAACAACATTTTTGGGATGGAGTAGAAACAATTACATACTTTGCCATTAAAAGCCCATGGATCTCTGACATCTTCAGAAGGCTTCTGGGGAATGATGCCAATGTTGTGCACCTGTTGCATCTGCAACCACTCTTAAATCTACAGAAAGAAATAGACTGTAAACCAACCATTTTAAATGACTCTTCATGGGATTGCTTTTCTGCCTGTTGAAGAGGGCTTCCCAGGAATCTGAACCCACCAGAGATGTTACTCCCTGTTCCTTCTTAGTAGGGCTCTTGAAGAAGCAGGATGAGCATGCCTTCACTCTTTCACCTCCTTGTTCTTGAGTTTTTAAGGGTCAGGAATAATATTTAACCTTTATTTTCCAGTTCATCTGGAATTTGAACAACCAATGATGTGTAAGATGGGAAACTCTCATTCTAGGCTACTCCCAGACTCAGTGGAGGGACAAAGAGAGGCAGAGAGGGCAGCAATTCAGATCCAGGTGGGCTGAGAAGTCCTTGGAAGTTGTGTCCCTCTTTCCCTGTCCTTGAGGGAGTTTTGAATAATTACACTTTTAACTTAGACACCCTGGGAAAATACTACTGCTTAACAGGAAGTGTTAAGCTTAAATTGCAAAATGAAACCAAAAAATGGGTATAAAGGTTACAGGGCTAAAAATACGAAAATATTTGATGTACATATTAAAAAAGAAGGTACAGATGAAGATGGATGTTTAGTTCTCTCGCTTTTACCACTTCTCAAGGCAGATTCTTGTCTTCTCAAGTCAGAAGGCATAGTATCATTCTGCCTCCTGCTAGATCTCTAGACAATGCTGCATTTGGACTTTTACTGGTGTTAAGCCATATCTTACTTGGTATTTAAAAATCCCTGTAATTTTAAAAATACTCTATCTGACCAGCCTGCAGGAAAGTTATCAATAAATTAGGACATTCTTGAGATTATTTATGCTTTATAGAGAAGACTGAGTTCTGGCATAGACAATAGTACAGTTTCAAAAGCTTGTGTGAGCAACAGCTCAGGTACAGAAGCAGAACAGCATCTGTGCTGCCCACAAATTCCAGGGCTCGTGCAGTGCTTGACAGGAAAAAGCATGGGCTGAGAATAGTCCTTAATTCATGGCTCAAGGCTGGAGTTCAAACAGCATTTTCAGAGAGTGCAGACACAGATCACTGGACTCCTTAAGGATGTTTCTCCAGTTATCTTGCTTCATTGCCTCCCTGCTCCCAAGTGCCCGAGCGCATTCCAAGCTGGCCTAAGGTGGCCCTGCTCCTCTGACAGCCCCAGATTTCTGCTCACTGACACCAGGGCAGGGGCTGGCTGGGTAAACACCACACAACTGGAAAAAATACCATAGAAAAAGGGCATAATAGAAGCCAAAGCTGCTGAATAACTGAAACAATTGCCAGCAACTGTCCTATTATTAAATTTAAACTAGGAATTAACAACTGCCAGAAAAACAGAGTATATAATATAATATGATATGCTGATCTGAAATCATAGCAGTCTTGTTGCCTGGATATAAAATTTGGTAACATGGTTCTTGGTACTTTTAACTTCCAGTTCTGAGAGTAGCAGAATATTGCACCCCAAGCACATTAAGTGACGAGAATCCTCCTGTCTGCACAACTGCTCAGACATCCCTGTCAGCTGTACCTCACCCACGGCTGCACCCTCCTGCCCTCCTCTCTCTGACAGAGCATACAATATGCAAAAACTTCCAGAAAGGACATGTTACAGCAGAAAATTGTGACTTTCATTTGTTAAGTGATTCAACTATAGGAGGAAGATTAAGCTCTTTAGCTTCCCTGTTGTCCTCATAGCACTCACTGCGCATTTATCTTGCTAATGTTTCTGTATTGCTATTACTACCCAGTTGGTAGGAACTTTTATTTGCATAAGGCAGCAGATTTTTCATTTATAAAGCCAAGGATACGTCCTTGTACTTCAGCAAGGAGTTTATTGACTGATTGACATTAAATGCCAATTTTATCAAAATATTGATTGGAAAAATTCTTATGTTTCCACTGTATCCTATAGCTATCTCTAATCAGAGCTTTATCCAGCCAGTGCAATATGTTGTTTGCCAGACTAGAAAATGATGTATGAGCCATCTGGGCAATGGGCCCAACTCTGGGTAAGATTAGTGCTTCAATTAGCTGCTGATAGCATTCCATTAGAATATTGGTTTCAAAGAGCACTAAACAAGAATGTTGTGCTTTGATTTTCAGATTTAATTACTTCCATCAGGGCTATAAATGAACTCATTAGTCTTGGTGGCTCTAAAACCCAGAGACAATAGAATGTTATTGCTATTGTTCCTATGGTCTGTGCAAACACTCCTTTCCAGAGGCTATTAGGAATGGCCATCAACCTTCCATCCCTTCCTGCCAGGGCTGACCCTGCTCAGCTGCTCTGGAGTCAGCTCTGCTTCATTATGGTGATCTGTGGTGGGATCCAAGGGCATCCAGGGCCTGCTGGCAGCTTTTGTTTGGGGGCTCATTACATACTCACAAAGGTACTGTTGATGAAATACCTTGGCAGTACTTGCCTGCTTTTGTTTTCAATGGTTTTTTTTGTGTTCTTGGTTTCTTCCTCTGTTTTGTTTTAAGGTTGGCCAGAGCTTCTAGGAATTCTTGAAGCTTTTTTTTTTTTAATCCACTGCATCAGAATTTCATGACACCTTCTTCCCTAATTTTGCAGAAAAGTTTTCCTTTTGTTTCATTTTATAGTCTTTGTCTTTCCCTCTTGACCTAAGTGACCTAAGTGTTCCACAAGCACTAGGTTTTTCTTTGAATGTGATTCTTGCCCTATTTCTCCTGAAACAGAAGGGAAGAAAAGAATGGAGAAGGGGAATGCAGATGCTGACAGTCACTCCCAGTGGCTGGGAGCCCCCAAGCTGAGCAGTTTGTCCCTGGTAAAGAAATCCTGTCCCAAGCAACTCAGGCTGTCACTGAAGCCAGCATTGCTTTGGGCAAGACAAGAAGGTCCCAAAGTCCTTCCAAACTAGATTGTACAATAATTGTGTAAAGAAAAGGGCAAAATGAACAGTCAGCTCTGGTGGGGAAGGGGCAGTGAAAGATTACCAAATCAGAACCTTGGTATTTATGGAAATTAAACCCCCCAATACAGTGTTTCCATTAGTTCAGCAGCACATCATATTGTTTGTTAAAAGCTTTAATTTTGCAGGGTTTTCTTTAATCTGATTTGAATTTCACTTGGTAAAAGTTGCTTTGTTTTTTCTGGTTTCCTTCTTCTGCAGAGGAAGGATGCCATGTATAAATAAAGGATATGATGCCCTGCACCACTGACTTTTATTAAATTAAAGCTGTAATCATAATCAGTACAGTATGTCTTAACCATAATATTAATGTGGCTAAACCAGTAAATGCTCTCGTGTTTAAAGCCTGACACCTGTTTTATATTAGCATCTGGATAGCTATTTAATTTTTCATTTTTCATTTCAATAGAACAGTCTTTGATGAAATCCATAACTCAGTTGTAATTTTTAGCTCCCAACCCTGCTCCAATCCCAGAATATGATTGGAAAAGCCTACTCTCACATCTTAAATAAGTTTCTCCTAAATTTTGCCAGACAGTTGTGATAATGTTGGGAGTTTAGGGAAGTGAATAAAAATGCTGAATCCTTTGACATCACTCAGAATTTTGCCCTTGTCTTCCAGCAAGCACATCCTCTGCAGTTCAGAACAGTGGAGGTCCATCTTTTTGGGCCTTCTGCTGGTCACACATCTCTCCCCCCTCTTTTGCTCTGCCCTGCAGTTTTCTGGGAATCTGCAGCAGGAAATGCCAATGTCCATAGGGCTTGGTGGCAAGATGCAGCAGAAGGGGACAGCAGCTGGGGCAGCAAGAGCTGGATTGCTGTGTGGGGCACAGAGATGAGGCAGAAACCAGACTGGGCAGTGCAGCAGCCTCCTCTCAGGTCTCAGCTCCTTCCTCAGTTGTGCCTGGCTGGGGACATGATCCAGCCCATCGAGAGGGAAAGAAAACATCCCTGCCTGGTCTGGTGGAGGGCAAGGCCCATGGTGGACTCAGTTGGAGTTTGGATGTGTCTTTGGGTGATTTTTGTCTATCTGAGTGCTTTCAATGCCATTCTCAGTAGTTCCGGAGCCATTCTCAAGTGTTTAAAAATAGAACAAAGTCTCTTGCTCTTTCCCTCTCACCCTCCCTTCTTGCATTTCCCATCTTCAGGGGAATGGTCTGATGGATAAGTTTATTTTTCTGGTTCTGTTATGCTGGAGAGATGGGAAGAATGAGGGTGAGGAGTCTTCCCCCATAGTGACTGTTTTGTCTAGTCAACTTTCTGTTCTCTGATGCCAACTCCTGTAAAAGCCAAACTACTTCTATTTTAAAGACTATTTGGACTAGAGAAAATCAAGCAGATTATACACAGTTGTCAGAGTTTCTGTCAGCAGATGAAAGCAAGATCACTGTTGGCTTCTGGCAAGTGTTTCTGACCTGATTCTGTTCTGCTGCTGCTTTCCTGATGTATCCTTCCCCAGTTGTGCTCCTGCAGTCAGACCTCACCAGGTTCTCATTTCCCATCTCGGCCATACCTTGGGGTGAGTTGTGCAATGGAGAGTTGAGAATGGTTGTATTGGGATGGCAGGAGGGACTTGTTTCCTTGGGAGCCCAAGCCTGATGAGTTCTGGTGGCTGGCTGGTGCTCACAGCAAATTTCACATTCCAGAAGGGAGACGGGCTGCCAGTGTTTAAAGTGTTACCCTACCAGGAATGGGAGAGCACCATGAACACAGTGCAAGTACCCACCTCCTGTGTTTAGGCTTGCCTGACATTAATGGTAGCAACAGGACAGGCCTCCTTCCCATCACTCTGCTCAGCCTGGCTGCTAATCCTGGCCTTGAAGGATGACACAAGTCTAACTGAGTGAACAAATCAACAGAACACCTGCATAGCTCATCAAAGACCTCAGAGTTAGCATTACCAATGCTAACCGGGGCAGCATTATCCTAAAAACCCTGTAATAAACTAGAACAAACCCAAATTCTAACGGGCTGTCACGTTTGATACACAGATTGTCCAAACACTGCTCCCTCTCAGCCTGTCACCAACCATGCGAGACTGAGGAATAAACAGCACCTGTTTATTAAAACAGGAGAATGGAGGTTTTTCCCCAGCAGGCTGCTGCTCCTGATCGTGTTCAGCCCGAGAGCTGGGCCGGGATTGCGGCTCCAAGGCCTCTCCAGTGAAGTCACTCGAGAGCTCCTGTTCCGTAACGACGATACAGCAGTGGTTTATTTGAAGGCTGAGCCAACTTTGTATCAAAGCCAAATATGTCTGGCTTGGCACTGTGAGCTAGCACGGGAGCCAAGCAGCTGGAGCAGACTGTACTTGTATTTAAAGAGAACTAAAACAGAGAGACTCTTAAGTTATCTCCTCCAAGAGGTCAATCAGAGTGCCAGACTGCAGTGCCAGGTTTTGCATCAGGCTTTCTCTGGTCTATTCCTGCACACCTACAGACCCAAATCCCAGGCTAAGGCTTCATTCTCCTCTGGCTTCCCACCTCTTCCTGGCTTTCTTTTCTTCATACAATCTGCTAATTGCAGGAATTGCAGCCCTGTTGGTATCTTGCCCCTGCACCCACATTTTTCCTTTTGGGGCCAGGTCCAGTTCATGTCCTTTGCAATCCACACCAGCACAACAAAAACCACTCTAGGATTTCCTGCATGGACTTGTCTCAAAGCTGTGTCCATCTGAGCACTAAGTGGGTAACATTTCCCATCACACAAACAAGCAGCAATAAGTCTTTGGCTTCAAGATTCCAGTCATATTCTGTGAGTCAGGGATCTGCTGCTGGTCCACCAGCTCCACTAAATGATGGCTTATGGGATCATTAACCATGATGAAGCCTGTGGCTGCCCCAGCAGACTGCAGTGGGAGAAGCTGTGTTCTCTCAGCTCAACAGCAGTTGGCTGCTGATGGTCTTCTCCTCCCAGCACATGGAGAACCATCCTTCCCTGAAAAGTGGACATGCTCCCAGAGCAGAGAGGGCTCTAACAGGGATGCTCACAAGTGGGACAGTTGGCTGTAGGTGTCTGCTCTGCTTTACCCATCTCCCAGAGCTCACCTTTCCTGCTTCTGGGCTCACCTCTCCTCTCAGTCACTTGTGGAGCAGCTGCTGGGATGTTGTTGCAAGGGACATGTTGAGGCCACAGGTACAACATCCCGAGCAAAGTTGTGCCATCGCCCGAGGGACATTTCAGGCATATGCTTTCCATTGCAGTGTAGGGATAAGCACAATTACTTTGGGCTTCTTTCATCCTTCAGTCACATGCTGATTTTCTGTTGTATCCACTTGTCACTGGGACAGAGCAGCCAGGAAAGTCCTGTCTTCCCAGTCACATCCATTGAAAAATTCAGGTTTTCTTAGTTAGAAGCATTTCAATTTGAAAGAACATAAAAAGGCTTGCTTTCATTCCTTGAACTAGGATGTGTTAGATGATGGACAAGATAGATCCTCTTCTCCCCTGGGCTTCAGATATGCTTCAGGTCTCTCTGTCTGAACCATGGACTGAGAATGAGAAGGAATCACATTGGATCACAAGATATTATAAACTCAAATTATGAACAATTTTTCTTGTCTAATTAAAAAATTTACTGATGATACTAAATCCATGTGTGCCCACAGCTCACCACAAATGAGAAATCTGGAAACCCATTTTCAAAGCATTTTCCATTATGCAAGTTGCAGGAGATGTACTGTAGTGTTTCAGTAAATTGGTTGGTAAATTGTTTTCTCTCTCATCTTTACTACTATAACAAAAACACTTTAGGTCTGCGTCTCTAGGTTTTTTGGTGGGGATTTGTTTGCTTATTTGTGGTCCTATCCATTACCTTGAATCAAGGATGTTTGACCTGCCAACAACTGTGTGAATAAAGGGCAAAGGCTGTTTACTGAAGGGAATCTTGGAGAGATTCTGGTGATGAGGTAAATTGTCACATCCAGTGGCCACTCATAATCTTGCTTCTACACATGACTACTGAAACTGCCCTTGATTTTGTCCAAAATATCTTGGGGAAGTGCTCAGCTGTTGGCTCATTCCATGCCCTGAATTCCACAGGGAACTGAGGTGCAACCCAGTTAAAGGTAATTACCTCTGACCGGTTTCTGTGCTCTCTGAATTGCCTGTGAGATTCACAGCCCTTGAAATGAGAAATCGGAGACCTTTACATAAAATGTTTGTTCAAGACTCTTTATAAATGAGGGAATGTAACTGAATTGGAGCCCTGGTGAAGGTGGGCTGGTTTCAGTGGCACTGCATTAATTTTGCATCAGATGAAGCCTTCACTCTGCCCTGCTGCTGAAGAGCTGACACCCTTGCAGCTGAGGGAAGACTGGAGGATGGGTTTGGGGAGCACTTTACAGGTGTTACCTCAGGTGTTTGTAAAGCCTGAGCTGCTGGAGCGATCCTGTGCAATGCTTGGTTTGCTCTGGCACTCCTGTCCAAACTGGGTCCAGTGTTGGTTTGTGTCAGCTCAGGTTTTTTCACCAAATTCACACCAAATCATCTGCGTGGAGAGATTGAGCTCTGGGGCTGGGTGAGCACCTGGACCTGCATCTCTCACTGTGCTCATCTTGAGTCTTGTTACCTTGGAAGATAAATGGAAATGTCACCAGCCCCACGGTGCTTAGGAGGTGAAATGCCCTTTCAAGGTTCCTTATTCTGGCAACAGGGGCCTTTTAATGATCACATAGATCTGCGTGGGAAAACAGAGGAACAATGTGTGTATAGTGGGTGTTGGGCCTATTATCTAAATATAGGTAGCGTTGTGTGTATTATCTCTGTTTGTTTAGCCAAAGTAAGATGGGCATTAACATTCTGTTTCAGTCGTAATTAGTGGCTGATAAAAGCACAAGGTGATACTTAACAGTCTTGACAGTGTAATTCATCTAATATTTCCTAATAATATGGTTGCAATAGTCTTGGAAGGGCTGATTTAATGACTTTCACACACTTAAGGTTTGGTACCAACAATATCCAATATGTTGGTTGCTTAGGAGACAAAATTAAACAAAGCTGAACACATTTCTTTTCCCCTTTTTTACTGCACAGAGGATTAACTTATTGCAATATTTTTCTCTATTAAATGCCTAAGCTTTAGGTGTTTAAATGAATGAAAAAACCCCCCACCAAACCAACCTAACAGTCCAGATCCCCTATTAAATCAGCAGATGGCTCCTCGAGCCAAATTAGGGACCTGTGATAGAACCATAAAAGCTCTGCTTTATACAGTGCACATGTTCAGAGTTGGCAGTGTTAAATGAGACCTCCATGCAATCTGCTCTGAGAAATAGCCTGACTGGCATTGACCCCTTCCTTTGTATAATTCAACACTGTGTCATCAATTGCAATTGCACAGACGTCTCTGCAATTTAGCAGACCTTGTAAGGACTGACTTTCCCAATATTTGTTTAAGATGAACTGTATAAACTTGTTATTAGTAGTCTGCCAGAGTAAGGGAGATAACAGTGTTTGCATTAGGCTACATAAAACACAGCACCTGGGCAAGGTGCACCCAGCATGTTCCCAGGAAATGTTCTGGTTTCAGGGTCTGCTGCTGATCCTGATGAAGGCAGACGTGAAATTCCTGGCAGCTTAAGTCAGGGCAAGGCCATTTCATGTCTGGGTTGTGCAGAGGTTCTGAGTTTGTACAGTTGCCTTATCAAATTTCCTAATTTAAAAAAAGTCTCTAAATTCACCTGAGCAATGCAGGCAGCAGAACAAGGCTGCACTGGAGTCTGGGATTGGGAGGAGTGAGGAAAAACCCCTGGAACAGCACGGCTGATGGTAGCAAATATATGGGCACTATTTCATTTTTCAATGAGTTTGTCTTTTCTCTCCTTGCTATCTCTTCCTCCCCACAGTATCTCTGCATTGATTTTTCACTCTGCCTGTTTATAAATGTTTATAAAGCATTTAGGGAGCCTGGGGAAGCCAAGTACTTAGTGGAGAAAGAACTTAAACACTGGGCTGCTCTATTCCTGCTGACTCTGGGCAGTATTTCATGCCAGTCAAGTCCTGCTCCAGGGATATGGTACTGCTTGGGTGGGGATGGCTAAAGCAGGCAAAATCTTGGCTCAGCCTGTCTGCAGCCACTGCAGAGCAGCCACTGGGGCAGAGAGCAGGACTTGGAACAGCACTGCTGTTTACAGCTTGGGCAAAACCAATGCAGCAGCAGATGATAAAGGAAACAGGACACATTATTCCACATTTACTGTTTGCTTTGGGCAATGAACTTTATTGTCTCCTTGTCTTTCCACCCTCTGAATGAAGTCTTGATGAAATAGGAACAGAAATGTTATTAGGCCAATAAATACATTTATTGATACTATCATGCTGTTCATTAGAGAAATGAAACAGATCAGGGTCTTCATTTAACTCACAGGAAAGACACAGGAATTCCTCTCCCAGCCATCCCAGTGTTTCTGATAGCTGCAATGTTAATGTAGCTTTAGTCCTACTTTCACACTAGCATTTCTCTCTGCTACATTGTGGTGTGTTGGTAATTCCACATCTACTTTGGAAACCTTACAGCACCCAGATGGCTAACACTGATAGAAAACTGCATTTGTGAAGGGGGAGATGAGCTCTGCCTGGCACAGATGCAGGAGGTTCCACAAAGTGCTGGAGGAGCTGGGTCATCTGTTGTGCATCAAACACTAATTTCAGTGCAAGCTTTCGGCACTGTTTAAAGGTCAAACATTCACTGTTTAAAAAGGGCTGGGGAATGAGGGAAATAATGGAAAGTTATTTTCTAAATTTTGTATCCCTGTTTCCCCTTCATCATCCTTCTTAAACATATCAACCTGGGCATCTTTGAAAGCACTGAGGCTTGGCTGATGCTCCATTCCCCAGCCCTTTTGACACAGTTTCATCCAATTCCTCCTCTGGCCCAGGAGCTAATTAGGGGTGCCTGCCTCTCCCTTCTGTTTGCTGCTGCTGCTGCCCTGTGTTGCTGCTCTGCCCTGTGCTTACCTGGGCCCTCTGTTTATGGATTTTATTGTTTATGGATTTTACTGTTTATGGATTTTTATGGATAAGGAAAACAGCCTGACATCCATGTTGGAGTTGAGTGGACTCAAGGGCTGTGACTTGAAGTTCCTGCTGCTTCTCTAAGCCTGCTTGGAGTGTGGTCCCTTACTAGAGAGGCTCAGCACGACCAGAGGTAGGTAAATTGTTATATGAGAGGCAAGGTGCCATGAGTGTGTTTTGGACCATAGTCAGTGTGGTATTTCAGAGGGGCTGGGGTTGTCTTAAAAAGGCAGGAAACTCAAATGAAGTCGACAGCAATTTCCTTCTGTTGCTGTGTGTTGAATGCTCTTTTTTTTTATTATTCTTATGGGTTTAAAAATGTTGTTTGCCTAACTTCTGATGATCCCTCTGCTTGAATGTTCTGAAATTCCAGTCTTTAGAGCGCTGTGTTTTATTGGAGACATGGATGCTGAAGGTGCCCAGATAATTACACCATTCCAGCTGGGGGATGATAGGGAAGGCACAACTTCTAAACAACAGTGGTTGATTGTATGTCATGGATCTGCTTCTACCTGTTCTGTAGGGGAAGCTGGCAGAGTTAGTGTCTTTTGTAAAGCAATTTTCTAAAGGAAGCTCTTTTTTTCCTGCAGTTGAAACATTTTGCATGAAGGTGTCTGTTTTAAAGATGTTTTGACAGAAAAGTTTGGAAAGAAATGTTTGTTTTGACTCCCTTGTTTTGTTTGAGCTGTTTTTTCAGTGCTGCAGTTAAGTGGCTGCTTATTTCTAAACAGAAGCATTTTGAAATTTCTGTTCTGCAGAATGACTTCAGGTTTTGAGGTTGTGTTCTAATTCAGAGTAGCAGCAACCTTGGAAGTATCAGGATACCCTGTAGGTTTAGGATTCATCCACCGCCAGGTAGGATACAACATCTTTTTGTATAAACTTTGTTTGTAATTGCTTCTGTTCTCACCTCTGCAGGTCTTTAGCTTGGGCCTCAGTTGTGAGAATATGATTGCCGGAATGTCTAGGGAAAAGGTCTTCTGGCCTGGGAATTGCATGGGTTTAGTTATTTATGTAGTTAAGGGTTTTGCTTGCAAAATAACAAATTTTATCAAATGCAGCACTCAAAGGATTTTTGTAGACTAGGGCTGGGCTGAGCTTTTAAGTTGGATATGCTACTGAATGGTTTGGCTTGGCTCTTAACTAAAGAGATTTAAGACGTGTTAGTCCTGCACTGCTGTGAGAATAGGAAATACTGGTGGAGAAGGGAATTATTCCATAACGTGAAGGACTCTCTGCAAGATGGAGCAGCAGGGGCAGACATCATGTACCCAGACCAAGAGTTTGTGCTTTAGATGGATGAGGCTGGCTCCTTTCCACACTGGTAGAGAGGAGACATCTTCATGGGCAAGGACTGAGCCTGGGTTGGGTTACATTCAGTTCAGGGCATTCTCCTGGACTGCAGTGATGTTTTCTCATAGCAGCCAGCACTGTCGCTGGAGAAATCCTTCTTTTCATGACAGAAATTACAAATGTTGGCGTTCTGGTGGGTGGGATTGGGAAAACCCTGCTGGCAGGAGGCAGAGAAGGGGCTGCTGTCCCAGGCTGCAAGTCCTGAGTGGCAGGACATGGCCCCTCTGAGATCCCAGGTGTTCCTTGGATTTACATGTCTTTATTGTGTTTTGATAAACCTGTAAAGCTCAGAATTATTTTGATTTAGACAGTCCAAAACTTGAAAACAGCTAGACTTACACAGTCAATAAACCAAAGCTGTCTCTTCAGCACTGCACTGACAAGGCTCAGAAGAAAAGACACACAGAGAACCTCTCCACTAATATTAAACTGATTTTGCCATTTTTATTCTATAAAGGAGGCTGGTTATGAGATTTAAAAAGACTCATATATCATGCTGCCTCATTAATTTTCCATTTGGGCTCAGCTGTCAGAGGATACCATATTAAACTGCTGCCTGGAGTAGTCTTCGGTGGCAGAGAAATGATGTTTGATACCCTTTGCATTTCACACAGTCTGTATAAAAGGTCTCCTTGATTTGCCATCCCTATTATTTTCTGTCAGAGAGCCCTGCACGGCCTCTCCAAAATAATATCACCTCTCCAAAACCCTGAAGGTCTATTTGTGGTTTCCATGGTGACAAAATGACCCATAATATTCTTTGACTACTTCAGTAAATGAAGGACACAACTGGGCCTTTGAAGAATAATAGATTTTTTCTTTTTCTTAAGAAAAGATGTACTTGTGAGCTCAAAGAGGGGAGGGGGGAAAGGATGAAAAAGATATTAAGGGAAGAGATTTGGCTTGTAACTCAAAGGACTTGCTGCAAGTGTAGCAGACAGCACTTGTTGAAAAATAGACCTTGAGCCATCTGGTACCAAAACAGGAGTGGGATATAGCCCTTGTGATGACTGAGATGAAGGAGCTTTTGCTGTAACTCATTTTTACAATAGCTGTGCTGCTTAATTCTGAATTCTGTGACACGCAGGGCCAGGCGCTGCAGGTGCAAGTGTGTGGTGAAAACATTTTCTTCAGGAACTGTCAAAACCCTGCTCTGTGCTGTGTGGGAGGGAGGATGGGATTTTCCGGCAGAGCTGGCCTGGGGGGACAAGTGGGTGGGAAGGAAGCAGAGAGGCTTTTCTCAGGGTATCTGTAGAGTTTGTGGAAAAGCCAGGTTTGTGGTTTTAGTGCTGTTAATGACCTGCCCTCATGGCAGAGCCCGTGCTGGGTGTGCTGAGCGAAGGTGCTGAGCAGGGTTTGAGCTGCTGCTGATCTGCTGCTCCCTCCCACCACTGTGAGACTGTCCAGGCTGTTTTGCCTGCACCCTCATTCGGGGGGAAAGCATCCCTTGCTGCAGGGTGAACTAAAGGTCTGTGTCTCTTGGCTACTTTGCATAAAACCAGTAAGAGATCTGTAAACTTCAGTGAGAGCTTCTACCCCAGGAGCATTCACAGCATACTCTGGAAACAATTTTAAACAAAACTGCATCTTGTAGATGAAGAAACTGAGACAGAAAGCAGGTAACTGAGGTCAGCAGAACCTCTGTGGGTATGTTGGGGAGTAGAATGCCAGGTTGATTGTTCCTTCCTCAAGGTACTTTGGGATAATGCTCTTTGCTTAGGTGAACTGTAATTCAGTTTTCTTTCAGTCCCCAGCCTGCCCAGCGATGCTGTCCATGATCATCAGCTTCTGGGTCAGAACTGGGGTGTTAGGTCTGGCTGGGGAGACATTAGGTCACACATCTGGAGAAAGGATGGTTGAAATGCCCCAGAATAATAACTGTGAGATTCCTGGATTGCAGGAGCAGGAACTTCCAGGTGGTTCAGGTTAGCCTGGGTGTGTAGAATCCAAACAGCTGAATTTTCTGAGCTCTGAGGGGGCTGTACTGCAGAGCAGAGGAGTTCACGACGTTCCCAGGAGCCTGTCAGTAATTCCTGCCTCTGGAGTTATCGAGCTTTTCTTGTGTTTTCTTTTGGGTGTATTCTAGCACTTTACCTCCCACTTCCAGGGAAGCACGAAGAGGACTAAAACTTGAAATTTAATTCCAGAATGTCCTGGTGGTTTGCAAATGTCCCTGAAATGACTTTAACAGCTCTTCCCACCTCTGAGTATACTCGTGCTGCAAGAGGTGACTAAAGTCTGGTGTAACTAGTCACTCACTATTTATCCCACATTTTGGTGGTTTTGTTTTTTGTTGGTTTTTTTTTTTTTTTTTAGCTTGGGGAGTGTTTTTTGGCCTACAAATAAATTAATGACCTTAAAAAAAAAACCCCAACCAAACAAAAACTGTCTGCTTGCTTAATACAGTGCTGTAATTGAGACAACTTAAATATTATAAACAGGAAGAAATGAGGGCAAGATTAAGCCAATAACCAGTTTAAAACCACATTTACCACCAACCTTGAAAATTTGAGGCAAAATCTTGCCTGGTTCCTCTGTTCCTCACATGTGTATGCCTGTGGCAAGGATGATTAAAGTCTGTGCTGCTTCCCCTCTAATGTGAACAAAGCCCTTCAGAGCCCTATTCTAGTTTCCTCTTAGCATCGTGTTTGGCTTCCTTTGGGACTGACCTTTTACTGCCCACAGCCCACCTCCATCCTGTTAGAGGGCCTGCAGAGAGTTACTAAGTTAAACATCATAAATCCCACTATAAATGATTACACAGAGCTTTTCACTAACAATCTTCTGTGGGGATATCAAGCTTGATAGAAGCATAAATCATTTAAAGAACATCTGCCTAATGAGGGGTAACCTGGAACTGCTTCCCTGAGCCTGAGTGTACCAAGGGAAAAAAAAATTGTAGGCAATTGGCCTATTTTAGCTAGTGCCTGCTGGATGCTGGTTGGTTTCTGTTGTCACAACTAGCTTTGCTGGGCACAAGGGACTTGCCCACATTCCCTTGTGACATTGACATTTGCTCTGCCTGCAGCCCATGGCACCAAAAATGCGAGATGTAAGCTCAGTTTAGTGCTTGTTTTTGTAAAGAAAGACTAATAATGTGTCTATACACAAAGTTCTGTGGAGGCAGATGAGTCAGAAGAGGAAAACCATGCAGGTGGTTTAGAGGCAACCTTAGCAAAGACATGCTGTGGTCTGGGAGCTCTGGTTTGTGAAATGGCAGCAGAACTGGGGAGGTTGAGAACAGCAGCCATGATTTAGATGGTGGGTAGAGAATGGGGATGGACTTAACCTTGCCAAGCTCTTGCTTGAAATGCTATGGCTGGACAAGTAGCATCTGTTATGGGAATATGGGAGGGTGCTGAACACAAGACTCCTCATCAATGCATTGGTTGGATTTGACATGGAAAGAACAAGCTAAATTTGAAGAAGGGAGTCTATTAGACTAAGTTAAGAATCAAATAATGACTAGTAGGTAAGAAAATTGTTGATAATTACAAGGGTTAGGTTTCCACAAGATCCTGATGCATTCCTTAGGATCCATCACATGTGAATCAAGGCTAACAAGTCTGTTTGCAGATAATCCTACAGGCAGAGAACAAACTTGGCTCTGGAAAAGTCCTGTCTGTTCATTAGGTATGAGGGGAAGAGTTTTGTTGACAGTCACAGCTAAGCCAACCTGTGACTCTGACCATCTGAAAGACACCTGACTGCAAAAGGGATGATGGAAGGACTAGCGGGTGAGGAGTAGCAAATGGAAGTTTTTCTATTTAAAATCACTGGATCATCAGGAAAGGTGTAAATAAACAGCAGCAGCAACCTTGGAATGAAATTGAATCACTCCTGCTGTGCAAATTTGACTGCCAGATGCTCATGGCAAGTCTTCATACCATGGTTTAAAGCTGCTGCTCCCAGATGATCGATTTAACAAGCATGACTAGCAAGGAGCAGGATAATTTTTTTTTTAACTGAAGTGCTTGTCACACAGACCTGGTCATGAGATTTCAGGAAATCCACTGGCTCTGCATAAATAAACTTGCTGGATGTGTGAGTTGTCTGTCACCTTATGGTGGGGTCACTGCTGGGTGTTACTTCTCTCTCTGACCTGCAGAGACAGTGCCTTGGATCTCACCACTGTGATTAGAACCGAGACAGGGAGGTCATGGATAGTTCAGTCTTTTCCTTGTGCTGTTGAGGATGAAGTCAATAGGAAGTAAATATTATTGACTGCTGTTTTCATTCAAAAATCAAGATTCATTGAGGTGAATCTGAGGTCAGTAGAAGCTCTCAAGGGGAGGAGACCAATAAATCATGATGCTGGATGAAACAATATTTGTAATGGAGCTAATTTTGGATATTGACTGTTATTTGATCTAGTGGGGTTTTTTTTGTGTGAGTTTTTTCTTTTTTAATGTTCTGTTAACCAGATTGGCAGGTTGTACCATTTTCAAAGACTTTTAGTCTCATTCCAGTTATGTACTTTTAGACTACAGTGGATTCATTTTTTTATAAAGAAAATGTAGGGTAATGAGAGTTGGAAGGGAACTTTGGAGTTTTCACCTAACCACATTGCAGGTGAGGCAGCCTAAAGCTCACCAGACTATAAAATGTTGACCACTTTCAGATCAAAGGTAACTTTCTATGTATCTTCACAAAGGTGGCTAAGGACATGGCTATAAAGCACATTGTTATGGGGAATTCTGGGTAGTTTTTAGTGGTGTGGATTGAATAGTAAAAGCAGAGTAGCTGAACTTCCACAAAACTCAGGTAGTAGGGCTAATTAGTCTTGAATTATATGCTTCCCTGGGTGGAGCTCTTTCTGTACTTGAACCTTACCTGGGTGTAATTGAGTTCTCTTTATGGCATTGCTTTGTGCTGTGGGAGTATTTGCAGGTAGGACGTGTACAGGAGATAACATTTATTTTGGGGAAGGGGACACGAGCAGAGATGGAGGAGGAAATGCTTAGTACCATCCTTGACAAGCATGGGTTTTTTATAGCATCTTTTTCGTTTAACTGAATCAGACAATACGAGTTAGTATTTTCACTAAAGATTTGACAATTTCTTTTGGAGAGAGTTTCTTTTTTTCCTACATGTGTGTTCATGGTCCTGATTGATGTGGGATGGGAGCCTTGTGCCTCCTCTCAGGCCAGAGCAGGGCAGCTTGATTAGGTTGTCAGCTGGCCTACATAGCTGTTACTGCACAGAAGTCAGTGGAGTGATGCCAGATTATACCAGCTGAGAATGTGGCCATCATTTTTCCCGAGTCACATCTCTAACCCTTGCTGTGCTCTCAGATTCCTGAGCTGAAGCCAGACCCCGTGGTAGCTGCAGGGTAGGATTGTCAGAGGCATCCAGCCTTGGCCTAACTCCACTCCCTCGGCAGTGAGGGACTGTTTGTTGTGTTACTGCATCCAGCACCAAAGTCTGATGGGTTGGATTCAATTAGGCTGCTGCTGGAATGCCGAGGCTCTGCTCCTCCACTGAAGCTTGTCGGCTTCAGTCCGTGGAAATCAGCGAGGCTGGGCTGGTTTACAGCTGCTGAGGATCAGGCCTTAAGGCAGCTGCTGCTTGTATCCACAAAAGGAGGTTGAGAAATGGTAGGGAAAGCCTCCTCCTTGATGCCAACAGTGCTTTTCCTTCCCTACCTGGAGATGATGTGTTCGAGTCTGGCTTGGGCTGGGCTGGCTGTTGAGAAGCATCAAGTGCTAAAGGAGTGGCATTGCCTCCTGGCTGCTGTCCCGACAGTCTGGTGGGTGTTTGCACGGCCCTGCCATGTGCTGCCACAGCTCCTGGGTGTGCATGGATCCATCTGTGGGCACATGGCAGCCGTGTGGCCCCTGGTTTGCTGTTAAGGGCATTTCAGCCCTTCTGTAGATGGTCACCTGTCCACTGCTGCCTTGTGTCCTTGTGGAAGAGCCGTGCTCTCAAAACAGATATTGCATTTCTAGGAGTGCAGGTTTTGTTTCTTTTTGCTTTTTTTTTTTTCAGCCAGGGGTTGTTTACGGTTTGGATGTGTTGTTGCCAGTCACTCGGAGCAGGAAGACAGAAGAAGGGATGGCCTCTGGTTGGCTCTCGCTAAGGCGTTTGCTTTGGATTGCCAAATCCAGTAGGGATTTCAGAGGACGAAATCGTTATCTGTGCACTTCTTCCTCTAATCTGCCTCCTACTCTAATGTTAGAGAGCATCTAAAAGAAGCTGCCAGGGTAGCTGCCGTGCCAAGTACAGCACTCCCCAGAGGGGCCATCCTCCGAGAGCAAGCTGCAGCCTGTGATGGGAACCAAGGCCAGAGATAAGGTGGCTGTGTTGGCTGACGTGCCACTATTCTTCCAGCTGGCTAAATGGAAACTCCTCCCTCGCCAGCCTGTGCATTCGCCTTCTGTTCCCTCCTACCCAAAGCATGACGTGGCCTTTACCTTTTCTCCCATTGTGCTCTTATCTGCTGCATTTGGAGAGCTGGAGGTGCCAGCACAGCTCTGGCTGGGTGCCGCCAGCTCTGAGTGACACAGGGTGGCAGCTGGCCAGCTCTGTCACGCCTCTTGCAGCGTGAAATCCAAGTGGGTAAATTCCAGCTACTACAGTGGAACAGGGGAGCAGCTCTCTGCGACTGGGAAGGGCTGACAAGGCCTGAAAGCACCACCAGGCTCCAAATAGTTAGTGGAAAACTTAGCCTGCAGCTGTATGTAACACACACTCGTCTTTGTGATGCCTGGGAGTCTGTGTGTGTAACTGGAAATCCCAGCACGCTTATCTGAGAATAACATCCTGAAATGCTCAGCTTCATGAGCTGACACTACAGGGTTTTGCAGGTCAAAGTTTGTGCTCATTTAAATTTTGTGAATTCTAGAGTTTTGTTACTGTTTCATTACTATTTTCCAGTGTTTCAGATTAAGGCCTAATATCTGATGAAGGCTTTAGAATGGCCAAAGATTTATCATTGTTTTTATGTTGCCTAATTCTGTACGAACTGGGACAATATACAAAAACAGGGAAAGTCCTGAGATAAAAAGTACATTTAAGATGCTTTCTCTCTGCTGTGATTGCCAAGCTCTCTGACCTGGGGCTGGATTTTGGAGTGAGTCAGATCTAGGGCACTGTTTCAGCAAGTTTTTGCTTGAAGTGTTGTGTTCCTCACTCCAGCAGTTTGGTTCATTTTAGGCTATGACATGCCCAGGCCAGTTCTGTCATTGTTTGAATCTATGGGACATCTGCTGCAGGACAAGTGTGTTGGGTTTGGGCCCAGGTCTGGCTCAAGTAAGGCTCAGTAGACCTAGAAAAGGGCCAAGATTCCTCTAGGAAAGAGAGAACTTTAGAGAATAACACCAAAGGCTGTAAAATCCTGAGTGAAACAAGAAAACTGAATAGGGAGTGACCATGCATTTTCTCTTCCAGGATGTGGCTTAAGGGGCATTAAATGACAGGCTCAGATGGCAGACGCGAATCAAAAAGAACATCCTTCCTCACACAGTGCTGACAGGCTGTGGCCTGCCCTGCCCCAGGGGTTGTAAGTGGTTTTTTTGTGTGTCTCAAAAAGCAGTTGGATGAATTGAAGGAAGAAATGTCCATTGAGAGCTATTAAATATAAAAGCTTTCATCAGCTGTGGCCAGAGCGTGGGCTCACAGCACAGGCACACAGTTAACAGGTTCCAGCAAAAGGGGCTTTGGGGACTGCTCTGATCATCTCACCTAACTTCATGTATCTCTCAGACTGCTGAGAAATATTTCCAGTGCTAACCTACATATTGCACCAGCAACCCAGCACTCCTGCTCCTTTTGCTGCCTGCACAAAGGTCAAAGATAATGATTAAAAATAAATAAATAAGCCAGGAAACCCCCACTGCTTCCCTCTCAGGTCGTTCAGGCTTGAAATAAATCATCTTTCTATTTCTGAAGGCACAGATGACTTAAGCCAAATTGCATTCGGAGCCATTATCCTCACACTTATTTATGCTGTCGTGTCTTGTGCTAACACTTTGTGAAATATTTATTTGCTCCTGGTCTCCCGCAGCTTAGCTCTGGATTCATGAGGCTCCCGTGTTATGTCTCTATTCTGTGCAGCTGCATTCTGTCAAGGAAGGAGGAAATGAAGACTCCAATCTGTGTTTTACATTATAAAAATACATTGCACATCACCGTAGGTAATTCCATTCAGCAGGTGGATGTTTTGTTTGCACGTGTCAGGCACGTGTGTTGTGTTAGAGTACCTCAATGTACGTGTGCTTACCAAACTTTGTCTGATGATGAACAATTCTATATTTGCTTCCCAAGCCTGCCCTTGTGCTTGCTCTGCAGGTCCCAGGTAATTTGCATGAAAGTGTTTGAGAGGAAAAGGGCATATCCTAAAAAACAGCACAATTTAGAGATGAGGTAATTACAAACACCAGATTCTGTCTGTATGAAATGCTGCAAATACCTTTATCTCCTACTCTGTGGTCAGAATCAGCCCTGTAAGCATCTGAAACGGCTTCCCCAGGCACAGTGCCAGCTTCCCTTCCCTCAGCCTGGAGGGGAAATGGGCTGTGGCAGTGCTCTCTGCAGCTCCTCTGCTCACTGCGGGCCTGGCAGGATGGAATCTGTCTGCTGGGCTGCCCTCCTCTTCCCTGCCCTTATCAGAAGCACTCGTGTAAGCATCTGAATCTCTGCAAGGAGATTGTCTGTTATTGCTGTGCTGGGATCAGGGTATCAGCTGATTTAAGATACTGAGGTGCAGCTCTGACACTTGGCTGAGGCAGCAGAAATCTGCTAGAGGGAAGCTGTCCTGTTTCCAGCTCCCAGCTAAAATCCAGGCTAGCACTGACTGCCTGTCACTTGGGTTGAATTGTCAGTGATTAGTATAGAATGTGCTAACAATTCTCAATCCAGTTATGGACAAGTTTATCCAGTCTGAGAACTACTGGCAGAACTGGCCCCTTATCTGTGCAGAGCTGCCAGAGGTCGAGCCGATACTGAGTGTACACTGCCTGCATCTTCAGAAACGGTGTCTAAAACGTGTCAGGGTTGTGGCACATGATTGTACCATGTTGATTTTGGTGCTGTAAAATCAGACTTGCCACTCTGGTGTCGTCACTAGAAAACCTTTCACAGTCTAAATCCAATTTTAGATAAATATATTTTTATGTATGTATGTGGGGAGAGAGCTGCTAAGCTGCTGCTGCCGCTTCTTGGTGAATTACACCGACAAGCTCCTTCTGGTGTTAGCTTTAAGTGACATTTGCTGTGTAAATGACACTGACATTCAAGCCGAGATGTTGGCTCTGGCAGGGGCTCGCTGGTTCCTCCCAGGGTGCCCAGGAGAAGAGCCTGCAGCAAAGAGCTGCTGTCAACAGGTGCTGTGGGGCTGCCTGGGGAGGAGAGCCAGCAGAGCCTTGTTCTCACTTCAGCACATTTTCCTTCCTTTTGTGTCTCTGGAAGGCCTGGGAACAAGGATTTCATCCTTGTGCTTCCACAGCTAGTGACATTAGGCAGTGTGTGCAGCACAGCACCAGAGGTGTGCTGGCCTTATTTACCAAATACCTTTGGCTAAACAGAGAACCAGAGTCGATGGGTTGTGTTTAAACAATTGATCATTTGAGGAGTGGGATAACAGAATAGAACTACCAGAAACTGCTGTACAGTGTGTGTGCACTGATCCTCTAAAGGATCAGAAATTTGTCTTAGGTGATGCATAGTTCTGTTAGAAGAAACTGGGATTTATTTATTTATTTTGAACCAGAGGACAAGCTTTAAAAGCTGCAAGTAGAGCTTTTCAAAGGACAAGTGGGAGTTAGTTCCCTAATTCACATTGACTTTCAGGAAGATCTAGCTGCTGAACTGCTCTTTATGTCTTTCAGAAATTTCCCCTTGGTCCACATAATCTCTCTGTAACCCCTTTTTAATTAGCTTGTCTTTCTGGAAGAAGAGACCAAGAAGTCACGTTCAAAGATTATTGCTCTATCAAGCAGCTGCTAGAAGAGCTCAGTTAATGCTGCAAAATCTTACTGCAGGTCCCAGCAGCATGTCTGGTCTGCCTCCCCATTTTAATTTGGCCAAGGGATATAAACTGCCCCCAAACTGTTATCCAAACCCATTTCCAGCTGATGATGCTCTGTGCTGTAGCACCAGCTGGCCATTTATCCAGATAGCCTGGCTTTGAATCTCTTGGCAGAGCTAAATATTTGAAAGGGAGAGAAATGAAAGACTGGGGGTGCTACAAAAAATGAATGCCAAGAGCATGTGTATGCCAAGCAGGAGATAATGGTGCTACCTTTACTGTCCCAGGCTCTCCATCTGCATCTCATGCCACAGCTATGCTCCTGCTGTTTGGGATCAAGAGGGAAATGTCAGTCCTGCAGGCACTATTTGAAGATGCAGCCTAAAGCTGTGTAGAGAAAAATCAAAGTCTTCTTAATGAGAAGTTAGGCTTTTCCAATGAATTTGGAATGGGGATAAGGAGAGGTTTTTGAAGCTTCTTGATTTGTTTTGGCATATATAATAATAAATTAAACTCAGAATTTGTATAATGAAATGTAAACATTGAAGGTGGGAGCCTAGTGAATTTGAATGCTTGAGGGAAAATACACAGTATTGTCATGAGGGGATAATTCCCTAAGGCAGATGGGGGGAAGGGGTTCTAGGGGCTGGGGGAGGCTGAAAAAGGAGGGGCTGATGAACTGGTGGCTGGTGAAAATCCTGGATTATTGCACTGTGGAGAAAAAGCTGATTTTTGTGTGCTAAAGTTTTAAGATTCATGTCCTTACTTGCCGATGTAATTGCCAGCAAAGACAGTTTTCAGTGTATATCAGATGAAACCCTACAGTGGTTAACCCTTCAACCAGGGGCCTCTGGGAGCTGCAGCAGAGTTTGGTGTTGTCACTAAAAGTAGAAACTTTGCTGTTGGGAGCCTGATCAGCCTTGTCACCCACGTGTTGGAAAATCATTTTAAGATCCTTAAATGGAAGACACAGTCCAGCTATAACATAGGTCACCAAAAAATGTTAGTTTTTGATTTTTCTAGTATGAAAATATTGAAGAGGAGGCTTGGCTCTGTCAGTGGCCACCCTAAATAAAGAGACTCTTCAGGCTGATTTGGCTACCATCAAGTTACTCTAAGGGAAAAATAAGCTCTCCTATATCCTTGCTCTCAGCAAGTCCTTAAAAACATCACCGCATCCTAAGCACATGAGCTAGAAAAACAGCTGCCTGCTCTACTCCTTCTCTGCCTGATGAGGTTAATAATAACTTTGAATGCATATGTACAGCATTAGCTTTCATGGTAACATGCATAATTCAAATCCCCTAAAGAACAGTAGAGCTTTGAGGAAGCAAACTTCCTTAATGTACTGGGCAAGGATCCAGCTTTTACCAGCTGTTGAGGGTTGATGTACAATTTTTGGTTAAGTGAATAATTTATCATGGATATTATCTGTAGTGTATCACATCCCGACAGTTTGTAGGCCTGTGCATATGGCTCTTGAGATGCCACAACACTGCCATATGCTTCATGGCCCATTACCACTTACTCCCTTAAGATGTTTTCCCCTATGTTAAGCATGTTAGAAGTACAGTGGGACCACTGGCTCAGTGCAAATGCTGGCTGGGTTTCCCCCTGCCCCAAGCCTCCATGTATTTAAAAAAAATTAAAAAGGAAAGAAGTGTTCAGACTCTCCCCAGCCTTGTCATTTTAAATGAGCTGCCTGCTGCTTCATGATCCAGATGTGGATTATAAATTCTGCAAAACACCTGTCCTGAACTCATCCCCAGCTACCCCTTGTAACATGGTTGTGTTGTGTTGTTACAAATCTATTTATTGTAGCACCAGTCTACTGTCTGCATAAATCAAAGCTGCTTTAATCAGGCAGAGAGCCTGTTCTGCCCCTTGTACTTGCAACATTAAAACAGAACTGGGACATACTGCAGCCTCTGAGAGAGGTATGTAGTGCTGTGTCCCAAATTCCAACTGCAGATGCCCTATTTCTTGGTCAGGAGAAGGAATGCTGAAGCTGAAGAACTCCATAGTTTATGTAGCTGCTACAGTGCAGGAGAGGGAGAGAACATCTGGGTTGTTTGTCAAGTTGATTGCTCATATAGGAAGCAGCTTCATATGATAAAAAAGACTGAGTCAAGATTGAGAGCAAGCAGCTGCTGAGCTGTAATTATAGCTCTGTGTCCATCATAAGGATGGCTGCAGCTTCTTCAGCTACAGAATGTGCTGTTTTTAAGTTCAGTGGCTTCATGTTCAGAGAAATTTCTTTGTTCAGTTGCATCTTGAACTTTTGTGTGGTGCTACTGGCCAGTGGTCACCAGGCTCTCCATGGCTGTAGCTTGCAATAAATGAAATAATCCCTACATGAGAGTTGTTCACTTCTTAATGTGCCTCAGGAGAATAAGTGCTAAAGTGGGATCTTTCACGGATGCTGGATGGATTATTTCAAAGTCAATGTTACACATGATTTTCCTTCTGTAAAAAATCTACTCTTTTTCCAAACAAATTGCATTTTTAGATCTGTTTATTACCCTGCAGTTGTTTCCCCATGTAAAGATTGTGCTCAGCTTTCTCTTGTGTGCCTGTGGCAATCAGGTTGCTTTGCTTATGTGAGTTGCTCTTTTTTTCCTATTTCCTGACTAGATTAGAATTTTTATGTTTTTAATATTTTTCCTTTCTTATTGAGAGTATTGGTCTTTAGATCATCACTTCCACATGCTGAAACATTAGAGATGCTGTGGGAAGTGGAACGGGAAAGGGGTGTTGTGATGGCCAGCACAAATGTGATGGGTTTCAGGTGTCTGGAGCACATCTGCTCTTTTGCTGTCACCAGGTACCCTCTGGCAGTGGGAACCCTTCTCCCTCTGCACATCAGTGGGAGGAAGGCAGCCTACCCTGTGCATGTTGGTTTTTGCTTTCCCTTCAGTGATGCAGGGAGGGCTGTGATCAGTGAGCTCCTGCCTGGCTGCAGAAAGGCAAAAGGGACCCAGAGGAACAGAGCCCAGCTGGAGGGGCTGGCGCTCAGTGCCCCCTCCCTAAAAGAGCTGGATGAGGTAAATTGGAAGGTGAGGCACTGGGTTAACCCTGCCAGGATAGAAACCTGTGCTTTACTGAGATGTAGCCGTGCCAAAGCTGCTGGCTGGGCCGAGGGGAGGCTGTGCCTTGTGGAGCTGTGACCTTTCCTGGCTGGGATCAGCTCAGAGGGCACAGTGCTCCCTGGCTAAGTGCACTTGCTGCTAGCAAGGGAATGTTTACTCAGTGTTCTGATTAATCAACCTTGAAAAAGGGTCAGATGGATTTACTCAAGCATCTAAGTAACCTTCACAGAAAAAATATAAGCTCCTGTGTGTTACAGGGCTGTCTATAGCCCTGGACTTGGTATAATGCTGTCTGGAGCTTTTGTAGCATCGTAGTCTGGATCTGGTACCAGAACACTTTTTGCTTCTGAGTACACACCAGTTCTGTCATGGTGTTCACTATGGCTGTGTGTAGGTGTCTTTCCTGAGGAGTCCTGGTGCTGGCAATCTGAGAAGTTTTTTTCTCAAATTCCATTTGATCTTGGTGTCCTGTCCTGGTCTGCTTGCTGTGCTCTGTTCCCACAGCACTTCTGCTCCTCTTTTACCCTGCTGCTTAATGCCTCTCCATTTCACCCCTCATGTTGTTCCCTCTTCACAAGTAGAAATTTTAAGCATTTAAAAATGTGCTTAGTGGTGCATATTGTCTCCATCAGAGTTTCCTTAAATAATAGGATATTCAGAAACATAATTTCATTTGCACCTCTAGCTTTGGCAAATAGAAGGTCTCCAAAAAAACTCTGCAAATAAATAGAACCTCCCCACAATAAGGCACTGCTTTCCTCTCATGTTTCTAGAGGGATTAAACTATGCTGAGGATAAAATCAATATTTAAACATGAAGTTCTTGAAGCCTGTGTTCCTTTTAAGAAGATCATATACTGAGCTGAATTATGAGCAGACCAGCTCCTGTCTCATACTGGAGGAATTTGGCATGTGTCTTCTCCCATAAACATTAAGCCAAATATATTCTTGTGGAACTATCATATTAAATTAAGGTGTAAAATCATGGCAAGGTCTTCATTCTTTGTGGCAACTGGCATAACAGCTGAAGGAAAATATAAAACCCAAACAATTGTTTCAACTGAAAGTCCAAGAATGACATCTAGTGGCATCCAGTGAGACTTCTGGGATAGTCTTGTGTGAGAATAGTTTAAACATAGTCAGGGTTTTCCTTCACTATTCTTATGCTAGAGATCCAACTTCTGATTTTCAATCACTGCCACCTACCCATTTAAAAAAATACTGCAAGCTGAATGCTTGTCTTTCAGGTTTTTAGTTTGGCTGCTTTTGGGGATCACAACTTCAGATTACTTTCAGTAGGGCTGAGATAAGCTTAGAAACAAACACTTTTTGCTCTGTGGCTAAATTAATGCCTCTATACCACAAAATTAGGCTAATACTTGTATTTGCTTTAGCTTCTTTAAGTCAAGGTAAAAGTAAAGGCAATGGCTATGGGATTTCCAGAAACAGATTTATGTGATGAGAGCAGAAGTAGAAGGAGAGAGAAGAGCTCTTACACAGTGGAAAGGGTAGAAAAATGCCTACTCTGAGTTCATTCAGTGATTTAAACTAAGAAAGGTGAAACTCCAGGTAAAGCATTTTTTTAAAAGCATCAGTGCATCATTTCAGGTAATGAGAATCAACTATTTGGCAAAAGGAAGAACTCAGAGGAAGGATAAAGTAGGGATTGGCATTTGTGATAGTATCCTCTTGCTTCAAGAGAATGGCAAAGTTTCTCTCTGTGTGATACACAGGCTCACCTGAGAGTGAGACAGCCAGCTGGCAGATCTGGCTGATTCAGACCTGGAGGTATTTCAGAAGTACCTCAGGAGGAGGTGTTTGCATAAGCAGCTCAAGATGATGTTTGAGAGTGTTCTGGTCTTCTCTGTGTTCAGTGGAGAATTGAATGCTCTGAGAACAATGATAGTGTCTCTGACCTTCCTGCATCTTTAAATCCCCCAGGATCTGATGAGGATTGTATAATATATTCATCATAGCAAACGTGGTGATCCCAATGTGACACAGTTCATCTTGCCTGTTTAATTTGTTTTGTGCATGTCTGCTGTGGAATTAAGACTCCACCTTTCCTTGTGCTGTTCCAGTCGTAAATATAGCTCTGTCCTCTGCTGGGAATGGAGGCTTTGGAGTCTCATTAGGAATTGATTGCACTCCCTCTCTTAGAGAAAGAAGCAGATAATGGATTTTAGCTGCTTGCTTTAAACTCAGAGCACATATGTGGCTATAACGCCATATAATGAGGTAAATAGTTGCTGCAGAAATGCTCTGGTTCCCTTTATTAAGAGAGAGTTTAAATTGACACAAGTGGAGCCCTTTTATCTTTTTACCCAGCAGGCAGCAAATGAAGTGGGTTAATATCTTTGGAGGAGGGGAAAATTGTGTGTTATAAAGGGAATTTTTGCTGAGGATATAAAACTGAAAGGAAAGAGGGACTGTTAGAAAAATGAGATGAATGGGAATGTGGAAGAAAAACCCCACAACTCAAAACTGGGTAGATGTCTTGACAGCAAAGGCTCAACTTTAAAACAGGAGCTTGATGCATCACATCAGAGACTTCTAAGTGTTGTAACTTCTGTGTGACACTCCCAGTCCTAGCTCTGGCCTCATTCAAGTTCTGAATGCCACTGAGAGGGGTTACAAAAGAGGGACAGCATACAAAACTGTAGTAAAAATGAATTACTTTGCTAATGCTTCCCTCTGCTAAGACAGGAGGCAGCCCCACTACTAAGCATCCTCTGGAAGAAATGTCCAGTACTTAGCAGACTAGAGGCAGGGCCTTGTGACAATATTGTCTTAGGAACAGGGAGGGAAATTGGAAGAAGAATTGAGTTGGAGGAGTAAATGCTGGAGAACAGCTGCTGGACTTGGTGATCAACATACAGAATGAGAGCTGGTTTCAGACCTAGACACTGTGATTCAGGAGTAGTTGCAACCTTTGGTGGTTTTACTGTTTTCTCCCAAAAGAGAATTTAGTGATGGATTAGTGTAATTAAAAGTTCCTTGCTCTGTCTTTATTAGGAAGCTTTGTTTTGAAGAGGGCAGTAGTACTAACTGCTGATCTCTAAGGTTGGTGTACCATGGCAGCTTTAATTAGACAAAAACCTCCAGGTACATGTGTCAGTGATTTCCCAGCGTGAACTCTTCACCTTTATTCTAAATGAGTTTTTCTATTGATTGCCAAACAGAAATACCAGAGACTTAGTAGGTGAGGGTGTGGTAGAGGCAAGTCTATCCCTGGCAACCTGTGCGCTGATTCCCTGGAAGTCCAGAGGGAACGGTTCTGTGCCCTGGGTGGTGGCGCAGGGGACGAGGGAGCCGAGTGACTCTGAGCTCGGGGACTCTGAGCTGGGTTTCCCGGGATGAGTCCCCGCTCAGAGCAGGGGTGTGTCGCGGGGCAGGGCAGGTTTGTGTCGCGGGGCAGGGCAGGGGTGTGTCGCGGGG
>VZRZ01002989.1:133122-247294 GCA_013398175.1 Climacteris rufus
CAGGGCAGGGGTGTGTCGCGGGGCAGGGCAGGGGTGTGTCGCGGAGCAGGGGTGTGTCGCAGAGCAGAGCAGGAGGCTGTGCAGAGCTCTGGCAGATGCCCGCTAGGTGACGGTGCTGTCCCACAGACTCGCTCCGTGTGCCCGAACCGGCTCTTCCAGGGGGAATTTGCAATGGAGACAGGCGGGCTCTGCTGAAGGAAAAGCAAAAATCAGCACCTTTACCCTTCTTAAGTTTCTTGCTTTGTTTCTATTTTCATCTCTGAACCGAGAGGCAATTTGCACAGCAAATATTAAACACGGAGGTCCTTGCTTTCAGTTCGTTGTTTCTGTTTAATTTGGGAGGTTAAGCCTGCATCGCTAAGAGAAAGGGGGCTAATGAAGTTGTGGCATCAGTGCTGGGGATGTGTTTTGGGTGCCTTCACTGAGTTTCATTATTAGTAATTATACCAGGTGTTTGAACCATGCAAACTTGTTTGGAATATGGGATGCTCCCTGCATATAAAGATGTTTAGTACGTATTTTGTCTTCATGGTGGCCCTCCATCATCTCATATGGTGGGCAAATATGAGCCAAGGTACCTCCTGTTGATTATTGCTTGTCATGAACTCATGGAAACAACAAGGATTTGTAGGGTTTTTTGCTTTTCTTTTTCTTTTTTTTTTTTTAATTTTCTTTTTCCTTTCTCTGTCTTGGCCACTTGTTACCGTATCTGTGGGAACAATCTCCTTAAGGCTCTCAGCACTTTGCAACAGAATGTCCAGTGTTATCTTCCCTCAACAGCAAGAATGTGGTTATGGTCAGGTCACCTCAACTTCTGCAGGAAAAACATTCCAGAAAAAAATAGCTCAGAAAAAATAGTCCAGAGAAACATTCCTGTTGATTTTCAGATCTCTAAGTCTACTGGCAGTGGTGCAGGGCTCTGGATGTGTTAATTCTATTTGCAGCCACAATAAGGCATCAGCAAGTTGTAAGAGGGCTGCAAAGTAATCTGTGTATAAGTGAGTCTTTGCAGAGACTGCAGAAATTTGGCAGGGCTTGCTCAAGAGACTTTAATTTTTTTAGTCATTAGGATTAATCAGGAAGAGAGTGCTGAATTTCATAGCTTGGTGTTTCCTCTACATGGTACCCTCACCACCAGACTGGATAGCATGCTGATGGACATGGAATGATGAAATGGCAGCTGGAGCAGAATGGTGCTTCCAGGGCATCTGCTGGCAGGACTTCCCTCCAGCTCCAGCCAGATGGACTGAGTGGATATCACAGCTCAGGCTCATAAAGAAACCCAGCTCCATCTGGCTTGGAGGTGAATTTCATTCCCAGTGATGTCACTCTCACACCAACCTCCCCCTCTGTAATCCGTCTTCCTCTCACGTGTGCACACTCTGTTTCTGTCATTGACTGGCAAATAGGAGAGGTTTGCTGTGCCATTGGGCAGCACCGTGGTGCCCCTGCTCCTCCTGGGATTCCCCTGCCTTCTGCTGCAAAGGCTTTGGAACCCACCTGCACCAAAATTACTCAAATGAATAAAACCACAATATTTAATGTCTTAAGATGTTGGAGTCCAAGAGAGCCAAGTTCAAGAGGATTCATCCCAATATATAGGAGTGGGCAGTGGGAATGAGCCTGGAGTTAGAGTTGGCACAATTAACTTTTCCAGCAGTATGGCCATCACCCTTAAGGGATGCTGATACCTTCAGAGATGGAAAAGCCACTTCTTTTTTTTTGGTCTGGCTATGCTGCCTGCCTCCCTTAGGGCTTATACTAACATCTCTTATTTCATACAACCTTTTGTTTCTCTCATTTTTTTTTTTAATTTTATTTATTCCCTCCAGCATGAAATGTTTACCTCTTGTTCAGCTTGGAGCACAATTTGGGCATGCTGGAACTCATGTCAAATGTCTAAATTGCCACTGGTGAAACAGCTCTGGCATTAAAACAAAATGCCTTGCATCTGTTTGTGGCTATCTGTAGTCTTTTAATTATCTGGCTAACATATTGCATGGGAGAGAGCTGGTCTGCCCGGAGCAAAGTTAAAAATTATTTGGTGTTCTATCTTTAAACAAAAGATTCAAAAAGGAGAAACCAAAGTGCACTGTTGTGACCTCAACTTCTCAGCTCACTTACTGGATACATCAATTTGTGTTGATAGTGCCCTGGTCTAACTCAGCATGTATCTAATGAAATGCCATATAAATTATTTAAGATTGATTTTAATTAAAGCCAGACTTCTGACAAGGCAAAAGTCATGTGTATTGTGTTAGCTAGATGGAAAGTACTTGTGGATTCATTGCTGTGTTGTACTTTATACCTCTTAGCTCAACTCAGCCCCCAACTGCATCATCTTGGGAAAAGGTGATAAAATTCTTATTAAATTTGCTTCAAAGCTCATTCATATTCCTTCTGGAGACAACAGGAGCTCTGTCCCTGCTCTCAGTATCCTGGTGCTCATGGCTTTCTGGCTTCTCTGTCACTCCTGCTGTGTTCTGGCTGGAGCAGGGCACGTTGCTCCCAGTGGACTCAGTAATGTCATAAAGCTGGCAGAGGTAAAAGATCACAGGACATCTCTGCAGGCATCTCTTTCAGTGCTCCCTGGTGCTGGCAGCTTTTGTACAACTCTTCAGACCTCTCTGAAGTTTCCCAAGCAGCTCCAGGAGTGGGCAGAGGTTCAGGACTGTGTCTGTTGCTCTGCGCTGAGGGAGCAGCACCTGGCCCTGCTGGTGTTCCCTGCATGGCCATCCCCTTTCCATTGTGGCAGGCAATGTATTCTCACAGTGACCTGACAGAATCAATCACTGTGTTTGAGGTAGTAATATAGATATATTTATATAACACAGAGAAAAGCATTTCACTTCAAAGCTTGGCATAAATTATACATGAGGTTTCCTGCCTAAGCTGTGGTTTACCATCATGCTGAGACACAAATGTAAGGTGGGGGGAAACCTATTTTACAGAGCTCAGCAGGCTTCCATCTTGTTACTTATACATAAACTGAGGGTAGGTTGCCCCTCTGTTCACATTATGAGGTGATTAGCATGTTGTTTAACATCAATTATGCATGTTCCATGTTTACAGGCATGTTAAATTATGCAAGCTGTAGTCTTTAGACTTTTTATTTAATTTGTTAGGGGGGGGAAGAAAAAACCACAACAGCAAAACAAACCTTTTAGTTTGATGGCCTTCCCTCCCTTTCCCATTTGCACCCTGGCTTTTACTTTCTGAGCAATGTGAGTGAGATGCTCCCCCATCTGTCATCCCCATCTCTTGGGGACACGTGGCCTGGCTGCTGGCCTGGCACATGGGCTGTAGCAACAGCAGAAAGTCTCTGGAAAATGTATCTTGTAGCAAAGTAAAGTCACATGGGCTGCAAGTTTTTTCTCTACTTTACAGTAAGTGTTGACTTAAAAGAAAAATAAAATATGAGCATAGGTGGATCCCCAAATGCTCGCTTAAGAACACTTGCTTTGAATGCCAGGCACAGCCTCAATCTTGCCCTTTCTAGGGCAGGTAAGATCTTTGGTTTTCAAGCATGGAATACTTGAACTTAAATAGGGTGTCAAGCACTTGAACCCTGTGCTGTATTTAATGATCTGGTTTCAGTACTTCCAGGAGTACCTTTCTACAGGTACTTTTGAAAGCACATTCCCTGACACTTTAACCTCACTCTGCTTAGACTGATGAAGTGGGCACCTGACCCCTCCTCCAAGTACATAGGTGCTTTTAAGCTGTTAGGTGTATTTCCCTCATGATTACATGACATTTGCTGGTCATGGTGTTTCATCTGCAGGGTGAGGAATGCTCACTTCCTAGAAAAACAGGCTGCAAACTCACAGAGGAAGTGGTTTTACTTTTCAGCTCTTTACTCCAACTGAGAGTCTTTCAACTTCTGGAAAGACAAGTTTGGAAAGAGATGGGGGTGGGGGTAAATGCAGTGTCTGAAAGAGTCCATCCTCCATGGCTTCCCGTGGTGATGAAGCACAAAATACTCCTCTGCACAACTTTAAGACTTGAAGTAAAAATCACCAGCTACAGCTATGGTGTGCTGTAAGAAAAGAGCAGCAGGGCCTGAAGGCATGCTGGAGGTCATAGGTGCCTACAGTAGCAGAAGCTTAGTGAGGTGAAATTCCCATCTGAGGACCTAAGAAGAGAAACACATCCTCTGTTATGAAAAATCACCAAAGGGCAGGAAAAGACACAAAATCTGGTGATGTGTTTTAACCTTTGGCATGCATGCAAAATGAATCAGCTGGGAAGGAGTCCTGCATGCTGCTTAGTGGTGTTGGGGTGCTCCTGTGTGATGGCTCTGTGAAAGAAGAGCTTTATGTACTTCTTGTAAAACCCTAGCCAGAAATGTAACAAGTACAGTGCTGTGAGTTCATCATGTGATGGGTTACAGGCAGAGATGACTGCCTATGGGACCAGCGGTTTGAACAAAAGATACCTGGCTGCTACTGTCTTTAGCTAACCCAAGTCCCCAGAGCCATCCCAAGAACATTAAAATAAGCTGTGGTTTTTCATCCTGTGCTTTTTGCAATAACAAAGCAGCCCTTGCAACCAGATCTTGCTCCTGAGGCTTTATGTAGTGACTGAGCTGCTGCCCACATCTGCAGAGCAGGATGTGGTAGGGCTGGTGTCAAACCCTGACAACCAGAGACATGTCGATATGAGGCTCTTTGTTAGTGTTATGTACACTAATTCAGTGTTTTTTCTTTTCAAAGAGGTAGAGGATCCATTTTATTCAGGGCCAAACCCAGTTATAACTGACCTTTATTTAATTGTGTCAGATGCAGCTCCCCAAGGAACTAATATCAAGCAGGAGGGTTGGGCACTGCAGTGATTCCTCACTCAATATTTCAATATTGCAGGTTTTTGGCAAACAGATGAAAAGGAATGTGATGCTAACAATCTGCTTTACTATCAGCATAAAATCCACAATAAGAATGTGTCAGAAATTGAGTCCTAATGCACACAAAGAGCTTGTAATCCCAAAACAATCTGTGCAGCAACAGGGAGAGGAGATGTGTTGCAGGCTGTGATTCAGTGAGGAGAAGCCCAGGTGTCCAACATGATTCATCATGGGCACAGGTATTAAACAGGGAGCAGGATCAGCAGTGAAGCAGACTGAGAATCTCATTTTCCTGCATGGTCACAGCAGCTCCTGCCAGGCTGCATGTACATGCTGTGCAGTCAGCAAACACACACCTGTCTGGGTAATAGCTGGAGAGAGAGACACACACACAACATGCACACACGTCTCAGAAGCAGATGGGGAAGGCCCATAAAGTAAGTTTATGGAAAGGCAAGATTAAGCTGGAGAGGCAACAAAATGCTCCAGGAACTTAAATGAGAAATATATGTTGGCAACGGGACAGTGCTTAGAAAGAGCAGAAAAATCAATTGTTGTTTAGCTGCAGTAGAGGATATGGATCATTTAGCAAGGGCTTGTAGAAAATATCCCAAGAATAGTAACAGCCATGTCCAAGGACCTCAAAGAAATCAGTTATTCCATGAATTACAGTTCCCAGTGACACACACCACCTGCCCTATGGGGCACAGGGCAAGTCTGCTGAACCAGGTTGGACAGGGATTAGAATATATCAGAGTTTCTTTTCCAAGTGAGAGGCCAACCATGAGGCAGCTCCTCGGGACCTGGAGAGCTGGGATTCTGCAATTTGTGTTGTAACCCCCATATTTTGCAAATTATTTGAAATATGAAACAGCTTTTTGAGGGGGAAAAATTGTTATTTTATAATGAGAGCTGTATCTTCAAGACCCACTTCTGTGACATCTATAAGGCAATTACTGATAATTCTAGTGTATTGAGCAGAGTTTAGAGGTTTGCTGATATATATTTTTCAAAGAAGGTGTGGGTTCAAGTGATTTTGGGTTGTGATTTAAACCAATGACTACCACCTTACTTGCATGATGTCCCTTGACCTATGTTTCATACAGGCTCTTTACCCTTTATTGTGTTTATGACAGATGAGCCTCTGTTATAGCAGAGTTGTGAGGAATTTGTAAGTTTTACACACTGTAGGACTGTGCAGGGTCTCTTACTCAACACCACCTTAACACTGCTGCTGTAGAAGTAAATAGGAGCAGTAGTGATGCAAAATATCCTTGTGAATTGCCCATATGTCAGGCTATGTGTGCAAACCAAATATCAAAGGACAAGAAACATTAGAGACTTTCATACTGCTCTGAGAAAATAACATTTTGAATTTGAGTCAAGCATTTGTGAAGTAAAGAAAAAACTCATGAGTCTGTGTGTGCATTTGATAAGCAGCAAGATTTTTTCATTTTGTCTGTATTCCTTGACTGCATTTGTTTGGAAATTTGTATCTAAGGAAATGAAAACATCAGTAGTGGCCCAGCCTCTGCTTACTGTGAAACTGTTCAAATACCAGAGCTCTGTTTTCAGTTTGTTCCCTGAGTGTGTTGTGCTGCTCTCGAGTCCTTTTAGTGCCTCACTCTTACCTAAGCTGACAAAGTCAGTTCTTCAGTCTCTCTTCATGCATTGGCTTTTGACCAGAGCACTGCAGGACATCATCCAAGTCACTCTCCTCAGTGACTTGTGAGTCTCTCTCTTCTCATTCTGTTACATTTTTATCAAATACTGTAGGTGCTGATTATCTGTGTTCTTACAGCACTGGGCTATTTTACAGCATGGGCAGTAATTTTTGCTAGCAACAAATTCCTGGATTTACCTGGAATTGGAGCACAACCAGGCAAAGTTTTGCCTGATCCAGGTTATAAATTGAAAATAGGCTTATTAAAGTGGTTAGTCTGTCTTCTGCCCTTGGCACATGTTATACACATGAATTATTCAGAATAAGTTCAAGTACATTGTATACAAAACCCTCTAGAAGCTAGTGGTGTTTTGTGACTCTTTCATCACAATGTGAAAGAAGATGTTTTATTTTTTAAGTCCCGAGCTGAAAATAAAATCAGAATCTTACAGATACAGGCAGTCTCTTAGGTGCGAATGCAATGGATTCTGGGATAAGAGGTTTTTGATCTGATATTTAAATTCACAGTTATAAAAGTATTTTAGCTTGGTTTTTAATATAATTGCTAGTTTGGTTTCAAACATTAAAATTCAGATTTCACCCATCTATTAATATGATTCTGTAAGAATGCACATGTGCCTGAGTGTCTGTGGAGGTCACATGAGAATGTTCATCATGTTTCTGTGGCTGTTCACTGGAGTACCCTGACAAAGGAACATAGTGAGAGCTTGCTTTGATTTTATTTCCAGTGTCTGCATAAGGTATATAAGGTGTATTTATATTTTAATGGTGCATCTCCTACTTTCCTGCCCCCTTTTTCAAGCATTTAACCTCTCTCAGACTCTTTTCCAGTAAGACTTTGTTCCTGGCTGATCTACCTTTGCTCAAAGGCACCTCTGCTCTGAGACAAACCTCTCAATAAAGTGAGAAGCAGATGAGTTAGATTAGGTATTGCAGAGAGCAAAAGGTGCTTCAGAGCAATAAAAGTCTGGTTGGTTTTTTTTTTTTTTGTGGCTCTTGTATTTTCTAATTGACATTTGCCAAATGTCCTTGCACACAATCTAGACTTTTAAAATCACCTTTGCCTAATCTGTAGTTTTTGATTACAGGCTTGTGGGCTGTTCAAGGACTTTTCAATAATTATTGGTGGAACTGAAGGGAAACTGAGACAAAGAAAGGGGGCAGAATCAGAGGGCTGGAGGAAAAGTGTTGGTAATGCTGTTCGGGATGTATGGCTGAGAATCATGGCTCAAGGTCATCAAGAATGAGTGAAATCTGTCTTGTCTCTTCAAGACTTTAATGGGTCTGTATTTGAAGATGCATCCTCAGTGATACTTTCTGAGCTTTTTCAGGTGTGTGAGGGTGTGGTGATGCTTCATTCAGGACAGGATTTGTGAGGAGAGTATGGGGTCACTATAATAGAGATCTGTGGTATAACAGCTGCTGGCTCCTGTTTAGCCTTAGCTAATTCAGTGTAAAATGCACTTTCTACTGCTGATCAGTCCTGTTTAACCTTCCCCATATAATACACGTTGCTTCAAATTAGGAACAGTGTAATAGAGTAGTGAGAAGTTCCCTAGGCTAAGGATGAGCAAAGATCCCGTTGGGGACTCATCTCTACAATTGCTTTTTGTCTTTTGCTGTGAAGTACAAGTACTGGTGCTTTCTAAGATCTCATAGAAATGGGACCCAGGAAATTTTAAAGAGGGGCTGTTTCTGCTTGTGGTTTAAAAGAAATTCTGGCTCTCTCTGTATTGCCTCTTGACTGGAGCAGAGAAAGGGGCAGCTGGTTTCTGAGTATATGTTGGTCACAGTGACTCTGTTGTTAGCAGTGGGACATAAAAGCAGTTCCTGCAGATCCATTCCTGTGTCCAGCCCTTGAGTGTCTGCCTTGTATGGGTTTGTTGTGCCACTAAGGAGAAAAACCTCTGCCTTAATTTTTTTAATGTACCCCAAAACACAAGTAACTCCTTTCTAAAAACATAGAAATTCAAGTGATAGAACAACAGAACTAAGAATTAGGCTAAGTGCAAGGCATTCTTGATAAAAACACAGGAGAGTTGATCTACAAATATGATATTTCTGGGTTTCTGCTTAGAGATCAGAGCGTACCATCGAGTTCCTGTTTTAGGGCTTCCTTCCATGTCCTCTGTTCTTTTTCTAGGTAATTGTCATCTGTAGCATGCAGCAGTGCACTTTGCCTCCCAGTGGGCTGTCCTTAGGCCAGACAAACTTTAACTGTCTTATTTTTGAGTCATACACACTGGAGTCTTGCTCCCTGCTGTAAAATGGCTCTTAGCTTAGCTTTGCACGTCAATGTTTCCTTGCTGTTCTGATGTCCTTGGTGTCTGCTGCTGATTCCTCAGGACAGTGTAAAAAGGAAAACCATGCTTTGCTTGTGGAGTCTCTTTTGTTCTTTTTGTTTGTGCTGCTGACACTCTTATTCCCGAGAACTGCCTCGAATCTTGTGTGGGCACTTGATAAGTGTGTGTGAAATGTGCCTGTTGTGATCCGACCAGACCTGCTCAGGTTTTGTTCCACTCCAGTAACAGAATCCTTACCCAGGGAGCTGCATGTGTCACTGTGACAGGCCAGTTTTATACTGACACAAACCCATGTGAATTATGCCAGAACAAACCAGGTTAGCACATTAGTGAATCTGACCTTTGTGGCTTGGTGGCCTGAGGAAACAGCAGCTGCAGTTGTACAGGTATCTCAGTAGTCATCACAATTTTCCATTCCTCTTTTCTTTGGGAGAGAGGAAAGGGGAATCTGAGACTGTTTGAAAAATGAAGCCTATAGAAGAAACAAACAAACTGCCTGCTTTGGTATTAGAGTCATCAATCTTGGTCAGGCATTATTGCCAAAGGAGAACTAGGCTGGAGAAATATGCCTGTCAGTATTCAATCATTACGTCCATTAGATACTGGTTGGCATTGATACATATTAAATAAAGGAGTGTGAGTTGTAGCTGCTCCAGATTCCTCTATGTGGAACACCCAATACAGTGATAACAGGCTGAAAATGCTCTCAGCAGCTCATTTATTTATGTGTACGTGGAAAGGGGGGTTGGCAGCTGGACAGACTTTAACACTGTAAAGAAGAAATTTGGTTATGTGCCAGGAGATCTGTAGTCACAATCAAGAACTTCTAAAGCATTCAGCTCAGGAACAGGGAAGGTGTGGAGCTGGGGCCAGTTGAAGCATTTGCAAAGTGACAGAAGCAATATTTTTTTATATTAAGGAGAGAAATAGTAATGAATCTTGTTGCTTCGTAAGTCAGTCGAAAGCTTAGAAACTCATAGGAGGAAGTTGATAGCTATTGATAAAGCTCCATAGGAATTACACCTGCAGAGTTGAGCTTGAAGGGAATGATACTACAGGTGCAGTGGGAGTGAGGATCAGATTGGTCTAAGTAAGAAAAGAATCCAGTTAATGGGCTCAGCTCTCTTTTGCTATGAAGCTCCTGCAGCAATAGGAACAAACAGTGCCAGCAGTCGCTGTTAGGTGGTGATACAGAACAGCATGAAGGGGCCAGCAGAGACAGGAGAAAAGTCTTCAAGCTAAATTACATGCACCTAGCATGGATGGGGTTTCCCACCAACAAAGCAAATTTTATAGCATGGTGACTGCTCCAGAGAAATGTCATTCTGGCATCTGCATTGTAGCTGTTTTAGAAATAGATACACACACATAGGAGTCTGTGATTGCATGCAAAACTGCCTCCCTTCCAGGGAACACGGCTCTCACTGGTGATAGATGTAGCAAAGGTGACCTGCTTCCTTCTCAGCATGTTTCAAGGCTTTAAAAATGTGCTATTACCTTTCAAAAGCTTTCCATGACTTTCTTGATGCTGCAGCTCTGGATGAGAGGAATCCTTGGCTAGAGAAAGGCAAAGGTCTGAGCACAGCTGTTTCTCTCCACAGAGCAGACTGAAAACACTGTAGTTAAAAAGCAGAATTTTTCTTTTGAAAAATGGAAGAAAACATTTCTGAAGTGCTGATCACCCTGAACAGAAACTCCTCGTTCCTGCAGAGCCAGGTGGGGGCTGTGCTTTGAAGCCTGGTGCTTCCGTCTCTCTTGCAGACTGAAGGTCTCTCATTGTGTTGTGTCTTAGCCCAGACAAGGGCTGAAGAAATCAAAGTAGGGATGGCATCCTGCACAGCAAACCCAGCACAACCCCAGGCAGAACCAGGCAGTGCATTCCTTAAAGTGAGGCTTTTCTGTTGACAGCAGCAATGTTCCTGTCTCCCAACATGGCCTAGTGGGGGATGATGAGGCCACTGCATCTCATTACCTTGGTGTCCCTTTCACTGTGTGGAGCTCTGCAGTGCTCATGATCCCAATTTGATTTCATCAAACCCTCCATCTAGATTGCCAAAAATGACAATGCAGTGGGTGTCTGTTGTGCCAATTAATTCACTGAGCACCAGCTGTGCCAGTCACGCTTTCTTTCTCTGAACTTGAATTTTTTCTCTGGTCCAGTAATGTTTGTGCTTCTTCCATGCTCACTTTGTTGCTAGACCTTAGCATAACTCTTCCTTCATTTGTTTTCCTGTCCTATGGAACATTAAGCTTCATTTGTCAGGACCTAAAATGTACATATCTCAGGTAATAACCCCGTGTCCCAACGACACTGATGTCCCTCTGCTGTTCCCACTGAGCAGCAGGAGCATTGGTTCCCCCATTACTCGTACATCCTATGTAAGATGAATGTACCTCTTCACTTCAAACCATTTTCTAACATAAAAAACCTTCTGTTTCACAAAGCACTGTTTTCCCTCTTTAATAAGGTTTATATTTTGGCTTTCATTTTTCTTCTTTGTTCAGCTGTCCATTCCATAGTGCTGAAGCTTTGCAAAACATACAGAACTGGTTTACTTTGACAAAGGGGAAGTTTGGAAATTACTCTGAAGACTGAGCTGTGGACAATTTCACTCCACACAAGTGTGTTTTGACTGTGTTTCCTGATAGCTGGGTGCTAGGGAAGCCTAACCAAAGCTAGACATTAGAACTGTATTTCCCTCCTGCAAGTCTGTCAAGGAGATGCTAGATGTGTTAACTTCTATTGTTCATGGTCCTCGTGTATTAGCAGCAATAGAGCCACATATGCTGCAGACATTACTGGATGGGGCCAAAGATGCTGCTATTTTGTTCCTATTTTTACCCTGTGGATCCCCACAAAGCCAGGTATAATGTGCTTTTTGATCTCGGTAAAACATCTTGACATCTCAAGAGGGAAATTTCTCCAGTGCATGTTGCCGCTGCCTCCCTTATTTTCCCCCAATTTTAGAATTTCATAATTAAAATCCTTTTATCTGCAATACATGAGAAGAAGCAGTGAATTTTGATATATTCTAGTGGTGGGTTGACCCTCGGCTGGTTGCCAGCTGCCTGCTCGGCTGTTCTCTCACTCCCCCTCAGCAGGAGGGTGGCAGGGAGAAAACAAGATAGAAAATCTTGTCATCGAGAAAAATGGTAGTTAACACCATGGGCAAAACAGACTAGACTAGGAGAAAATTAATTTAAATTTATTGCTTATTACAATAGGTTAGGGTAGTGGTAAACAAATAAATTAAAACAATACATGCAGGGAGTGAGGCACTCCTCTGTTTTCTCAGCTCTGCCTCTCCATCCTCTTCACAGCCTGGATCAAGCTCCCTAACAGCAATCAAGGAGTTGTTGGATACTAGAGAAACAACTTTTATCTGCACTCAGCATCAGGCACAGCTGAAGTGACAGCTGGAAAGAAGTGCTAAGTCCGAGTGCATAGACTGCTCAGGCCCCTGGGAACCCATTTCATATTTCCTTCCACTTCCATTTCAGAGTGTACAGCTCAGATTTCTGCTGTTGTCCTCGGGATGGGAGAGAGAGAGTCAGTCCAGTCCAATTTAAGGCAGGCCAGGCTGATGTGTCAGGCTCCCTCCCCGCTGGTTGTTATTCTGCAGCTGTCAGGGCTGCCAGCCCCGAGCCCGGTGTCGGCAATGACAGGAGCGGAGGCTCCGGCTGTCAGTAGCGCTCAGTGTCCCACGGTGTTTCTTTCACAGGCTTGAGTTGTGCTTGTGCTTGAGGTAAATCCCATTCTGCCCACGGTGGGTATTATAATCCATCATGTCTGAGTAACTTGCGCTGTCAGGGAGGTGAGTGAGTAAAAAGATCAGGTAAACGCTGCGTTTGCACGTGGGCCTTGGTCTGTCTGGTGAACAGCAAAAGTCTTACCCTGCACAAACTGAGCAAGAAGGGGCACTTACAACATATCCAGGGTGTAGTGTGTCCTCCCAGAGTTAGCCAACACAATGCCAGTTTCTTCCCATCCAAACCAGGGTTGGACCAGCAAAGAGAATCTGATGATCTCTCCCATACCAGGAAAGATTTTTTGTGCCAAAATGCTGCTGGATGGGCACAATTCCACAGCACTGGCTTAGTTAAATGGAGCAATGTTCCTCTCAAAGTTATGGTAGCTGTGAAAACCAGCACATGAAGCTGAGGTGACCAAACCCCTCTGTTATGGTGATTTAGTACTTTCTCCAAATCTTAATTATTTTCAGTGAATAATTCCTCAGGCTGACTTGGTTAAAAAAATTCAGGCCAAGTAGCAATTTCAGAGTTGTGATCTACAGGATAACATGCAGAGAGAAGGGGCAATAGGAGGTTTTCCTTGAAATAAATGAATGCATCCATCTTTGGTGAGTGGCACTTGAAGGCAGCCTTGTACACTGTCTCCTCCTTCCTTTTTTTGAAATATGAGCAAGCCCTGGCTCATGGGAAAAATGAGTCAAGTTTTGAGTCATGGGTTTATTCTGGTAAATTTTACATCCTCCTGGTTTCTGGACTGGAGCAGCCGTGCAGGAGAGAACTGCTGCTCTGCACCCAAGTTTTTCCTGGAGTTACTCTCCCAGGGGGATGCAGAGCTGCTGTCCTGCAGGTGCACATGGTTGTCCAAGCATGGCTGTCAGTCTGAAAGGATTACTCTGGTATTTGGCCCTCTCTTTCTAGGCTTTGTGTACTTAAGAAGTAGACAATTGTGAGAGAGATTTATAGTTAATTAAGAACTTCATAATCTAATCTTACCTTTTATTATAATTCAGGCTAATGAGCTCTACTTAGTCATTCACGTAGCGAGGCCAGGCCTTTGACAGAGGGTTCCAGCTCTGACTGAAAGATGCAGCTGAATTCACCACATCCCTCTCAATTATGCTCATGAATAATTTGCTTATGATATCTGAGGATGCTTGCAGAGTGTAAGAAATTCATCCTTGTGTCTGGTTTCCCTGAAGAATATTCCCCATTTCCTGAAATACAGCAGCTTGTGCTGGATGTGCACTGCCTCTCTCCTTGTCATTCGTTATGTCCCTGCTGAAACATTTCCGGTGGCGAAGCATAAGCAGAAATGTGCTACAAAAGTGCCCATCTTGAATTGCATGTGCTGAAATGGACATTTTAGTGAACTGCCCAAAGTTCTGGAAATGATTCATGCTGGCTATTTGGAGAATACTTTCAAATAGTGAATAAATTTGCAGGAATCAGTGATTGCTCATGAAAGATTTATGATAGTAGAGAAGATGTTTTCTGTCTCAACCCCCCCCCCCCCGTTTAAGTTTCAGCATCAGGTCTCTGGTTTGTACTTCTGCTTTTGAAGTTCCTTCAACAATGCTGATTCATTCACGAGGAGAATTAGGTTTGGAATTATTTTAGGGAGTATATTATATTTAAGGGTGTGGAAAGGGAGAAGGGGGAAAACCCACCTATTATCTCCAGGAAAATATAAGTTAATTTCTGATTTCCATTTTTTGCTTTTGTTTTCTTTTACCACTGCATTCTCTTAGTAGGGGTTAATTAAGGCTATATTATTACTGCAAGTTATTTCCTTCTCATAATTAGAATGTGATGTTAATTTTCTTAGCATGTTTTATTCTGGTCAGTATTCATTTCAGTGCTCAATCATTTCTCCTCCTGTCTGCTTAAAATTCTGTTACTTGCAAGAAACAGTGCCCTGGCTGTGGTGTTGGTTTGTTTCCCCCTGTGTAGAATGCAATCGCCTTTGCTCTGGGTTACATTGGGCCTATCAATGGAGAAATCTGATTTTTAGGATAACAAGTATTCAACCCTCCTAGCTAAAAGTAGCCAGAGATTATATCTCCTTAACCTGGCATCTGTGGGAAGTGTAGATACACGTTGCTGTATGTTATATGAAATCCTTGATGTCCTCATGGTTTAAGAAGGTTGGGGTCAAACAGAGTCAGAAGGGTCTGATGGTCCCTGAAGAGAAAGGAAGTCTTAAATTGTTGCCCTGACTTTTGCAGTTCTGGATGTTATTCTTTTGTAACTAGTTTCTCAGACATTCTCTGTAAACATAGTCATGTTATTGCAACGGTATCTTTTTATTTACATTCCTTTCTCCTGGGCACAGAAGTTTGATGGACGTTTCCTTTGACCAGTGTGATTGAGGGGAGGTTCTTTTGTCTCCTCCAATACACAGTGAATTATAAGCCACATATATAATAAAGATGGGCAGGGAAGCTTGGAGAACTTGTTCCTTGATCTCCAGAGGTTTCTGTCTCCTTCTTTCCTGTCATTACTGCGACATTAAATAAATTGTGGGAAGGCTGGAACTGTGTCAGAGAGCTGAGCTGTGGTGTCAGGATTTGGGAATCCAGTAGAAAAGTCTGAAGCATGAAGTGTCAGCTGAAGATGTCCTGGTGGAGTCAGGGCCATGGCAGGGGTTCGGGGGAGAGTGTTGGGTGAATCTGAAGGTTAATGAAGCTGATGCTGGAGCTGAATCCCCTGAGTGTGTGAAACCTGTGCTGCTTATGGCCTTATTGATAAAATGATGGGATTTCCAAATCAGAGAGTTAAGTGCTGCTTGGCACAGTTTGTTCTGTTTTCCATAATGATAGGCTGGACTGCCATGCATTTCCAGCTATTTTTTTTTTCACCCTGAGCCATGTTTGAAAGGATTGGTGTATCTTGGCTGATAACTGTGGAGCAGAAAGAAAATGGTTTCTTAAAAATAGCTGAGCCTACACTAGGGACCTCATTATTTTCACTGTGCTGAAAGACACTCCATTCACCAAGACAGGCTTCCATCAAAGAAACCATCAATGCAATCTGCCATCATCTCTCAGAATACCTTGTTCTCTTCTGCATTATTAAAGTGCAGTATGGCCTACTCATTACCCCCTTGGCAGGCTGCTCCCTCCTGCTTGGTTTATGCAGACTTGCTGAACACAGGGCCAAATGCTGTGAGAAGATTCTCAATAAGATGCCCTGAGATTGGCACACGAGGGGATTATAATTCCTCAGTAAAGGTGAAAGTGTGTCTGGGTTGTTACAGGGGAGCTGCAAATACATAATTTCAATTCTTACATCATAAATCACTCATTCCCAATGTATTGCAGAGGGTAGACTTAAATGGATGTAACAGCATTACATGTGTTTCTGCACTGTTTGAAGCAACACAGTCTATTCACTGTTTGATTTCCTTGGCTTTACCAGTCACCAAGGGATGCAGCATTCTGTGAAACCAGATGGAGTGTGCGTGTGAACTGCTGGACTAACCTCCTAAGCAGATTTAATGGATGGAAAATATTGAGCAGAAATGAAAAATGCTGCTCCATTGTGGTAGACTAAACCTAAACAGATCTGGAACTCCACTGTGATCTCCCAGCTTCTGCTATCTTACTGTGCAGTTTGGCTTTTAACATCCTAGAGATGAACTTGTCTGCAGTACAGCCTAGAGGATGCCCCTTACATTAAAATATTAATCATAGCATGAATCAGTTCTTCAACACTTACTTCTCTAGTGAGACAGCGCCGAAAGAGGAATCTCTCTCCTCCTTTTTTATTTTTGGAAGAATTCATGTGTTTGTTCCTTTTATAAGCAGATATGGAGCTGAAAAAGATAGGAACCAAGTTTTTCTTGCAACAGCTGATTGTGTTGACTATGATTTGCAGTATAGCAGCAGTCCATTTTCTTTGCATTCATGTACTTTGCATACTGTTATTGCTGAGAAGTTCTTACAATTAAACTTTGAAAATGAGGAATTCATATTTAAATGACAAGTGTCTGCAGATAGGACTGACTGGGTGTACACTGAGAATAAGCTTAAAGCGTCACTAGGTTTTTGTCCTACTAAGTTTGTTATTAAGGCACAGATGGAGAAGGGAAAATACGAACTGAAAAGGATGAAACATAGTTTGTATTCTGAAAACAAGAAGTTTACAGAACTAATCTTTAAGTACAGTAGAACAGGAAGGTGACACTGCCAAAACCAAATTCTGTTGTCCAAAGAAAATTGCCACTGCCAAGGAATGCAGTAGTGACAGTGGTGAAATTTACCTTGTGTTGATTGTCTGGCTTGTTGATTAACTGTTCTCTCCAAATGCCATCTCAATCCAATGAGCCATCTCTTCTTTTTCTCAGTGTCACTTTTTGTCCCTGCATACAATATGTACTTTTCTAAAGTACCGTATTATTGGTACAAGAGTTGTACATTGTGCTAACCTGCACAGCTCCCTTTTCTGACACTCGAGACTGGCAAGAATTTGATATGAAAGGAGGGCATATGGTTTCTCCACTAAAATGTTCCCCAGGGAGTCTTTTCTAAAATGGGAATCTACCATCCGGCTCTCATTTTTCAACTACCCGTGTAGCTGCACTTATCTTTTGTAAGCTGCAGTTTTCCACCAGGAGAGCACTCCCTGTTTTCATGCTGGGTAAATGGCCCAGATGTCTGTCCCAGAGATTTGCGCTGGCACAGAGAGATCAAGATGTGGCTGTAAATGAAACTGGTCCCAAGGGCAGATGACTCCATATCTCTACCAGGGAATCTACAAGACCCTGTTGGCAGACCAGGCTGTTTCTGGCCAGGTCTGCTTTGCAGAGAGGCTACTCCTGGGGGCATCTGTTTGGTGAGAAAGGAAATGCCAAGGACATCATTGCATTGTGAGCCTTGGAAAAAACTGCTCGCATCTGTTTTGGAAAGAGGCTTCGAAATGCCTCCCTTCTTAAAATGGCAATCTGTGCTGTGTGCTCCATGGGCTCTCTGCAGAGATCTGATTATCTCAGGCATGTGTGAACCCCAGGCTCATGAGATGTGACCCCAGAAACACAGGGGCAGGTGTGTCTGGCTGTGATAGCTAATGACAGAATTGGACAGAAAGAGCTAACTATATTTTTAAATTTTTTTTTCTCCCCTTCGTGCCTCTGAGATTGTTCTCAATACCCTCAGAGAGTATGGAGCTCAAAATGCGACCTTTGTCTCCTAAAGCTCCCTTTTTAGATGTGAGTGGAAAAACCCACACTTTTTTGTAGCATAGAAGAGGAAAAAACATTATTTTTCTTTGCTGATAGGCCAGGCTGCCTTGCTTACACCTTCCCCTCACTGAGTTATTACAGAAAGTGGTATCTGTGGTGTGAATGATGCTGTGCTCCTGCCAAAAGGAACACAACACATTGGCTATAGATCTCATAAATGTCAGAGGCATGTAAGGAAGGTAATCGGCGATAGTTCAAATCCAAAAAACAAAGGGGCTGAAGTGCAAAATTTGGCTTTGTTGATGTTCAGCTTGAACTTTTATAGACTTCTGAGAAATGGGGGTTCTTGAAAAGCAAATTGCCATTGCAGTTTAGCACTGATTTATTGCAAAGCAGCTTAACAAGGACGTTTCACCGAGTGCTTTGTGGGCTGGTACTGAAATGCAGCATTAAGCTTCCCGGGGACTGTTAGCACCCCACGCTGAGCCAGGCCTCTTATCTGCAGTTCCTCTCTTACCCACGAGAAACTGCAGGCAGAAAGCTCCAGGAGATTCTGAAGCAGTTTTAGAACAGTACTGAGCAGACACTAGGTGCTCCTGGTACTCTTTCTGAGAGAAGTTTGCCCAGCTAAACTTGATCAAATAATTCTATTTTTCTCCATGTTTATACACTAATGATTGCGGCCTGACACTCGATGTCTGTGACAGGAAATTCTTGGGCCATGCATGTTGTTCTTCTTTAATATAAAGTAATTGTGTTCACCCAAACCCTTCTCAATATTGTAGGTGCTTCAGTGAATTTCTGATCCTTCTCTGGAAAAGAGTCCAGAGAAGCCTCCAGAGAGTCTCAGTCCTTTAGTGAAAAGAAAATCTCACCCTTTTTTTGTTCGCCTCTAAAAGTCCCAGCATCTGCTTCTTACTTAGCTGTTTTTCCACCTCTTGCTCTCGAGGTGTTTTTCTGTTTCACATTGATCACCTCCCAGGCTGCAGTTCTCCCCTTCTCTATGGCTGTAAGGTCTCCAGGTCTCTGACTGCCTGGAGCCAGTACCTTGCTGCTGGGGTTCTTGCTCAGACTCAAATCTGTGCTGCTGCTTTTCCCATTTTCCCCAAAGGGCCGAGCGTGAGCAGAGCTGTGACAAGCTGTGTGTCCCAGCCCCTTAGGGCGTGTGAGAGGGCTGTAGCTGGCAGTGGGGTTGTGTTGCTTTGGGATGTATTCTCTGGGTAACTCTGCAAACAGGGTTTGTGTTAAGTGCTGCTCACTCCTTTCTTCACTGTGCCAGTGACAGTCTCTGCCTTTTCCTTTCAGGCTCTGCTTCCTCACACCATGAAGTTTTTGAACTGGGCCCATCTTCATAGCACAGTGAGTGCCTCTGCAGCTGAGGCTCTGCTTGGTGTAGTTGGAGCAGATATTACTGGCAGGAACATAATTGGGGTCTGGCTGCAATGTGTTAGAGCATAACAGGCAACTGCTCATCATTTCACTGTAAGAATTTCTTCCAGTGTCATTGCTGAAACTGTTAGAAAGCATGCTCTGTTCCTAATTACAGAGTGACTCATGATAACTCTGCAATAACTTGTGTCATTGCTGTAGTTTAAGTATGATTTAATAAGAAGAGTCTAATTTTTGCAGCTCTGTTAAAGGTACATTTGTTTTTTCACTCAACAACCTTGGGAAAGACATACAATCTTTGTTTTATTTCAGGTTAAATGAAATGTAGAAATCTCATGAAACGTAATGGGCCCAATTATTCTGGGAGGAATCCCTAATGTTTCATTTCATGTCCTTGTGTTCTACCATGCAACATACCTCACCAAAGGAAGCTGCTGAAAATGCAGTTAGGAGAGCTGGTTTCTCAGAAGAAGAAAAACAAAGGTTTTTAAAAGGGTGGGTGAAATAAAAAAAAAAGTCAAACCAAAATGTTCCTGAAAGGGTTGTATTTTCAGGGTTAATTCTGATTGGCCTCAGCACTCTGTTCACTCTGGCTTGCTGAGCTAATGAGCAGGAGGAGGGTGGACTTGAAAGCAGCTCCTACAACTGAGCTCTGTCTTTACTCTGTATACACCTTGGAAACAAGGATGAAAAGGGGAAAAATCTTTTAATGACTTGACATAATTACTTTATTTTCTTTGTTTTTCTTATCATATAGTAATAAAAAAAATAGCTTAGCAACATAGGTTGCTGTTACTGCAAATGTTTTTGTGGAGCTTCTAAATGCTCTAAACCGTTCTAGCAAAAGTGGCAAAGCTGTGATCCATATTTGAACTCTAACTTTGGTTACAATTTAGCATTGCATGTCTACTTTCAGGTTTTACAAGTCATGAGTTAGCAGGGGAATTAGGAGCTGAACTTAAGTGCTTTGGTAATTCAGAAGAGTCAAAGTAATTCAGAGATTTGCATCAGACTTACTGCTCGAGGTTAGAGGCATTTCTAATCTACAGACACTGATGCTTCTCCTACTGTGAGGACTAACAGGCAGAATGTGATGACAGCTGGCAGCACGTCTCTGCAGCATGTTTCCCCTGGGTTAATGAAGATGAGGAGGAAAAAGCTCTGTCTCCTTCATATTCTCTTAACTCGGTAGGTTGAAGATGCCTGGCAAAGCCTTTCAGAAGGCTCTGTGAACTGCTGTGTTTGTCACCCGTTGATGGTGGCACTGCAGTAACTGCTCTGAGAGACTCCAGGGGCTTTGCTTGGGGCTGTTATTTTAGGGATGAATAAACCTTTAGGCCACTCTACAGGTGACATCCAAGATGTAAAGATGCTGATCCTTCCTGTCTTTAGATTGATCTCTCTTGTGAATTTGCACTGCCACGAAACAGATGAGGAGGTTGACAGACATGCTCACAGAATGAAATGCTTGACCCCATCTCTCTAGGTCAAGATAGAAGTGAATTGGTAAAACTGTTGAAAGGAGCTTCTTCTGTCCCAGCCCGTAAGGAACCTGCACTGTGCAATAGTGCTGAGTCCTTTAAGTGAAATATTGATTGAAGTGGGCATCAGATTTTTACTGTTCTGTTGGCTGGGCAAGAAGCAGCTGCAGTCTGTGCAGTGTGAGTAAGTGAGGAAGCAGAATGAATCCCCTACAGATCAGCTTCTCCCATTTTGCCCTTGCTGCAGCATTGATACTTTGGGGACTATCCAGGCTGTAAACAGGTGTCTGTCTCTCCTCACAGAGAGGAAATGGGGCTGCTATTAGGATTCTTATGTTCTTTTTAATATCTTTCTGCTTGCTAGAAAAGAGGCTTTTACCTCTAGCACTTTGTTCTCATGACAGAAAGCATACTGAAGAATTAGAAAAGGTGCAGGAGAAAGTAACTAGTAGAATAAAAGGTCTAGATGGTTCAGAGCCATGTGGAGAGGCTAAGAAAATTAGGCTTGAAGTCATTAGAAGACAGGAGATTAAGAGAGGACATGATTAAAATGTAGAATTCTAGGGAAGGTGGATGGAGCTGAAGCTGTGTGGGAACAGCAAGTTAGAAACAACATGTCAGCTGAAACTAGGAAACAGATGGGAAAAGATGGAAAAACTACTGCATCAAGTGGATTTTTCAAAGGAAGTACAAGTAATAATTTTTAGACAAAAGAAGAATGAGCAGGAAAACCTGAGAAAGTTGATAGCCCAAGGAGAAAGCATTGGTAGGATGCCATTTAGCTCCTCAATACCAGCCTGATCTCCTATGTCCAGCTGTTACCAGTGTGTCTGTTTTAAATGGAAGCCAGTGCTTGATATGGAAGTGACAGCCCATACATGATTCTACCTGTGACAGCAGAGGAGGTGCTGGGTTAATGACAGTTGGTGTAAATTGACACAAGAGTAGCACCACCCTGATTAAATCAGGCCAAAGTCCTCTGTAATAATGGTGACTTCATTCTTCTAGAGTTTAGGCCTGTCCTTGTGGTCTTAAAAGGTCCGTGGCAGTTGGGTTGCAGACTGTGAGTCCTCTTGGGCTGTGTCTGATGTAAATACATGGACATGCCCATGCCTGGTTGTGAGGCCAGTTCCTGTCCTCCTGTGCTGTGTTTGGCTGTTGGGTATCAGTAAACCCAGCAGTTCTGCTCACAGTGGTTTTGGGTTTGTTCCATATGTGCTCAGCAAACCTTTCTCATTAATCAAAATGAAATCACTGCCTTTCACAGATGCTACCCAACTCTCTAGGAGAAAGTGCCAGAAAATAAATGAACTTTTTTCTCACCTGTACACAAGTAATTTTAGAACCCCCAGGTGATCTTGCAGCTCATGAGATTTAAATTGCAGTCAGACCGAAAAAACAATCACTCAGATTTTTGTGTGTCACGTCCAATTTTGCCCCAATTGTAGTAGAGTTAAAAGAAGTGTATTTCCAGGAGCTGGCATTTCCTGGTGTTAGGAGCTGGCACTGGAAAGAAGGTGGGGACACAGCTGCTGAGCATGTACTGCCTGCAGATGCAGGAATGAAGGAACACGTACAGTCTGGAAGGGTGCTCTGGATTGTCATTTGCAGAAACACTTCAGAGGGAGCCTACAAAGAATTGTGTTTGTCAGATTTCCCATCCTCTCTGCTGTTTGGAACAGGGGCTGGAAACTCGGCTCCCATGGGGCCAGCAGTATTTACACAGCTGACAACTTTCATTTGGAAGCTGCAAATGGACAGTTAACTCCACAAGCAGAACGTCCTAGTGAGGTGAAAGGGCAGCTGTGCAGACACGTTAATTGGCAGGCTTCTCCTTGCCAAAGTCACGTTGTCGTGATGTGTGCTAATGATCTGGGGATTGACTGTGCAGCAAGGGAGAGCTCACTGTAAGCAGTTCTACAGCTGATGTTGGGGAAGTGGCCAGAGCATGGTCTGAGCTTTAAAATGGAACCTCTCATGCCCATCCCCTTCATAACCTCAGTAGGGTCCTGCTGCGACTCCACCACTTGCTCCAGAAAAGAAGCACAGGTACTGCCTTCCTTAAGCACAGTGTGTCCTGCAGAGCTGTCATAAAACCATCCTGTGTGACTGTAGAAATTCACTCTAAGGGAATCCTAAGGTTTGTCCAACTACCTGCAGCTCCTAATGCTTGCCTATGCTGATTCCCTTGCACATTAGTCATTCCTGGATTCAAGAGTGGCCCCTTGAGCCCAGTGACAATCACTGTGAGTTGAAGCAGTCCCTGTCACCAATCTCAGCATCCAATGCAATGCCTCAATGCTGTGGGTCAGATACATGTGGAACTGTACCTAGCAGATACCTTTGTACCCCCTGTTGTCCCTGCTGGCTTCTGTCTGGATCAAAGCTCTGAGAGGATTTGCCATGAAGCAAATGCAAAACCCCATCCTTTATATACCCCTTTAAGGTCACATTTGCTCTCACACTTTGTGATTGCTCCAAGATGGAGAGATTAATATCCTGTTGGCTCAGGGCTTCTTATCAAGCTATTACATGTAATTCTGGATTGCCACTCATCTGGTTCTCAGTTGAACGTGAAAGAGAGGAGTTCGGAAAAGATTGAGACTCATGGTGGTATCCTGTATTCCCACAGCATCCTTCCTTGGCTGGTGCTGGCTTCCTGCAGTGCTGGATCGTGGCCCTTCAGCAGGAGACTCCGTTCCCTCCCTGGGAGGGAGCTGTTCACACACATAATTGCCCACGTGTGTGAGCCTGGGGGAAAGGTTGCATCCACTTTTTAGCCCCTGCCTAGTGCACAAACTGGATAAATAAATAAGCCTGCAGCCTCTCATAATAAAATATGCTTGTTGCTCCTGCTCTTGTGCTGAGTTATAACTCTGGGAGTCAGAGTAGCCTCTGCATCTTCTGTATGAAATCCATGCAGCTGAGGCTGGTGACAAAGAACGGTATTTTACATAGGTGAAGCCCCTACTGTAAATTGTACCACATTAACTGCTGAGCTGTTTGCTTCTAGGGTCTATTTAATGTTTGGCAGCATTGAAAGAAATAGCAGCTGAAGATGAGAGCATTGTACTCTCAGGCCAGCTAAAAGAACTGTGCTGCATTTTCCACTGCCTCAATTCTTAACACCAGTGTAGTTGCAACTACAGCCTTGAGTGTATCTGAGTATGATGATGCAATCAAACACCTTTAGTTAATTAGTGGCAGTGCCTTTACCATTCTTCAAATGTTGTCTTTTATTGAACAGAAATTGGGCAGTAATTTTATATGATCCTGTACTGCTTTTATTCTGTTAATTTCATGCCCATTATTGTCCATCTTCTTTATATCTAATGAAATGTTCAGTCAGTAAAATTGATGAGCTTTTCTATATTCCGTCATTAGCTCTGAGTGACTCCAGTTAAATCTAGGCTTCCTGGCATTGTTGACTCTGTTTTTAGTGTCTGTTTCCATCTGGGAATGCATTTGGAGTTTACCAGTATAGGAGATAAAGGGGACTGTAACAGATTCTCAGCATCCTTTGGCTGTCAGTGTGACCTTGGTCACATCACTTAACCTGTTCATGCCTCACTAACAAACACTTCATCTGTCACCATGGTGTATTTGTGTGTTACGCTTTTGGAGGCAGTGTCTGTTTGTGGTGCAATTGGATTCCATCCCTGTTGCACTACAGAGGTGCTTCTTGTCATAAATATGAGCAGTAAATACTGCTGGGGTGGCAGGAGAGTTACGTGTGCCTGCACGTGGCCATGTGTGTACACAGAATGAGTGGGGAGGTGCTGTCCCTCGTTAGAACTGCTCCGCTGTTTCTTGGCACTCAGGTTCCCGAGCTCTGTCCCTGCTCATTTAGTTTCCAGAGTTAAATGGTGGCTGTTAATTACTTTGCACATATGCTGAGTTTTCACTGGAATGGGGGCACTGCTTGGCTCAGCACAGCTCCGTGCCCGTGGTGAGCAGAGCTGGTTTCCTCTGGCACTGTGTCAGAAATGCACTCTGCCAGCTGACCTGTGTGGTCACAGTGTCCTGGCTGACATCTCTGGGTCTCACAGGACCTCAGCCTGCTAGGGCCTGTCTCATCAGGGCAGCAAGGAAGTGCTGAAGTCCTTTCCAGAAATGCAAGGGCAGCACACAACTGTGTTTCTGCCACATCGTCCCATGCTAGCAAAAGCTTTCACAGGCCAGCAGGCAGGAAGACCGCTCACATCTCAGGCAGAAAGCCATCAGTCCTGTGCTGGTGCTAATTAGCAGAATTCTGATTAAGTCATTGGAGCAGTGCCAGCTTGTACCAGATGAGGAGCTGGTCCGTGTGGAGTTGGTTGATCTGGCATGATACATTATGGGCTGAGAGCACCCAGGGGAGGAGGTGTGCTGAAAGCAGAGCCCAGAGCAGCAGTCCTGCAGTCCCAGTACCAATTTAGTCTGAGTTTCTTTTCTGGTACTTTATTTTCTTATTGTATTTCTCTACCTACCAACCTTAATTTACAAAGAAAAATCTTTCTATGCATACATACACACAACATATGTGTGTCCCTAGCTTTCCAGTGTACACAGAGGGTTGTTAAAGCCTGCAAGAGCCAGCAGCATGTGGCTCAGCTGTCAGCTACACACTGGCTGCCCTGGGGATCCCCCTGGGGAGAAGCAGAATGGGCACGGTACTCCAGTCCTAAGGGAGCTGGTTAGGAAATAGGTTTGTTCCCCCTTCAGCTTACCAAATATGGCATTTATAGGGAAATAATTCAAATCAGCCCAAACATAGTCATGAATGTTTTGAAAAATTTGGAACTCTTTTCAGCTCTGGTCATAAGTTTATGTTCTTAATATAGTATCTTAGCATTTCCAACCATCCGTCACAGTAGTTTTCTGGTTACCCCATACCCACATGGATATGTTGTTCTGCTTCGGTGTTTGAAAATGTTTCTAGATCTAATGAGTGAATCATCCTCTGTAGAAAGGCATGAATTTATACTGTGTTAAGTTTCTTGCAGAAACATATATATATATTTATATCTCCGTTTTTTCTTCTTGATCATTACTGTTATCTCCTTTCAGGTATGGTAAGCCTAGAGGGAAAAGTTCATGAGGTGATATTTGTTATCCTTGCAAGTTCATTACAGAGGTGTATAGTCCAGCAATATTAATTAAATAAAAGCAATCATCATGATACTCTTAAAGCACAGAGTTTGACCTATTTCTCTTCTTCATCTAGCTAAAGCCCCCATGATTATACCCTTGATATTCATTCACTGAAAATGCGCAGCACATTATAAGTTTGATCTTATTAAATAAATGGAAATTAATGTATGGTCCTCTGTTCTCTGTACTGGAGAAACCTGCCTTCAAAGATGGTGTGGACAGGCATGGGGGATCTAATGATTTTTTCTGCAGTTGATAGAAAATTTTCCTCCTCCTGTACTGTTCAATGTCAAAGTACTGCTCTTATTAGCTACTTATGTACCAGGACCTCTGATTTAAATGCCAAGCTAAACTGAGTTGGGGGGTAATATCTTCAAGTTGTGGACTGGAAAGCTTCTTGTGCAACTAAAGTGTCAATGAACACGTTTGCCTTTCCCAGATCAGCTGTGTGTGTTCCCTCTTTCTGGGGTCAGATAACAAGCAATGAGATTGCCCCTGCTTGAGCAGCTGATCTGTGGAGCCTCACAAACTCTGATCACCATGACATCCTCAGTCTCATGCTGGCTGGCTCTGCAGGGTACAGCTGCCTAATCTGCATGCAGAGGAATCCCTTTCTTCATCATTTAGATGCTGAAGCCTCTGGGATGCAATGCAGAAGCTCTGTAGTAGTGCTGAGTAGTACTTGGCTGCAAAAGAAAAAGAACAAAACCAGAAACTATGAGTAAATTGGAAAGATGGACTGTCAGAAGAGAACAAATGCCTGATGATGTGGAGTGATGGAAGAGCTGTGATAGTTTCTCACCCCAGCTCTAGAGATTGATCTGGTTTTCCTTCTCAAGAAAATGAGTATTTCAGCTTCATTTGCAGTTTTTTTTCAATTTCTATCAAAGACAAGGGTTGTCATTGGGTATTGTCATGCTGGAAGAAAGCTGGTGGCTGTGTGTCTGCCATAGACTGAAATTGTTTGGAGTTTTTTTCCCTTGTTTTTTATGATGGCTCTCAACCAACTATTTGACACAGTGAGGGTTCTGCAGGTGTGTAAATGCTCCTGAGTGTTCATGAGCAGCTTAAGCGAATCTGCTGAATTCTGTTACAATCTGTGTGAGGGGAGGACGGGAATAAGATGTGCATGACTACTGTAGACATTTTAGAGTACTTGCTGCCATCACAGCTCTGGAAAAAGAAATCAGAGCCTGGAAGCACAATTTATCCAGGCCTATGGGACTGTCAGCTCAGGGCTTCAAGGCTAAAAGGCATGACTGGCTTGAAAGATGCAATGAAAAGTGCTCTGGGATGGATTCAGCAAATGAAGAGCCTTTGGAAGCAATGAAGCTAAAGGTGTAGAGAGACAAACCAGTGACCTTTTAAGGAATTGCCTTTCCAAATCATCTGTGAAATCGTCAAAATGACAGTTCCCATGTTATGGTCAGCTGGTGTTTGAGCATTACAGAAAGCTTTAGATAGAGATTCTTTGTTGGGCTAGTTCAGATGGCTTACTGCAGCTTGTGGTGTCTGTAACACTCAGACAGGTCTATGTGTGTCAGCTCCAATCAAATCCAAGGCCTGGGTTTTTAGGGAGGCACTTCAGTAGAGCTGCATTCCATTGCAGCTCATAGTATCATCCCACTGCTTGTGTGGATGAATGGTTCTTTGTCAGCCAGCACGTCTTTGCTCAAAAATGGACAGTTCAGCTTGTGAGCCTCAGAGCTGCATCTGTTCTGCATGGTGGGGTGTGTAGGGAAGGGACAGAAGGAAATGAAGCTTGCAGATGTAAGTGCAGCCTCACAAGGAATACACAGGGCTGGCACATCTGCAGCCAAAGGACATCCCTCACCTCCCTGTCTTGGGAATCAACCATGTGAGTTGAGGTTTTGCTGACCTGCTTTGATAATTCTACTGAACTTCTAGGTTGGTGAAATTTTTTCCCCCTTTTTCCTTTTTTCTCCTCTGGCAATTACACGAAACAATTTTCCTCAATGCTCTCTTTTTTTCGAATAATGAGTTGGAGTTCTGCTCTATGGAGCTCTATTTCCTTTTTTTGTGCTGCTCTCTGTGATGACTGTGGTGGGAGCATTTGTCTCCCCCAGCTGCCTTTGCTGTGGCCAGCTGCAGAACAATTGGTGAGACACCATCTGGCTGTCCCTAATTTTCACCAGCTGTAGGTATAATCAGCAGGGTGATTGCAGTCCCTCTTCCTTCCATACAAAAACCCTGGAAAACAAATGCAGTGATGCATGGATGTGTAATGGGAGATTGAAAACATGCCTTGATTTTCAGAGGCATACAAGACCTGCATTATTGTTATTTTTGTACAAGTGTAAAAGCATCTGGGTTAAGATGTATCTGGTGAAGGAACTGCTGGTGTTTAGGTGCTGCAGCTTCTCTGGGGTTGGCATTTCTCAGTGCAGGTGAGGGGTGCACAAACACAGTGAGGTTTGTGGTTTGTGCCTCCTGCTGCTCACACAGAGGCACAGAGACCTCTCTTTCTACAAGTTTTTGCCTGTTCGGATGTGTTTAGATTTTAATCTCTTAAATCAGTGAGAGTTTTCTGAAGTGTACAGCCAGTCAGGTCTTGCAATGTTATCACGTTGGAGGCCAGCAAGATAGTGGTTAACTTTTGTTTATTTCGACTCATTGAAACTGTCAGGATTAACCCTGCCAGTGCTCCTCTCTCCACCGTGCTTGCTGCATAAGATGTGTTATTTCAGCACCTGTAGCTCCCATTGCCTCACCTTCTTAATCATTCAGTGAACCAGAGCGGGAGGGTTTCTTTCACTTTTACCTGGGAGCTTACCTGGATTTTTAGCTGCTCTGTATGTGTTTTTCAAAACTAGCCTGCAGGCATGGCCTGCTGCTGCTGCTGTTTCAGAAAGCCAGGTCGGGCATTCCCAGAGGCTTGAGGTCCTGCTGGGTGGGGATGGAGGGGTTGTCTTGGACTGGTCAGATACTGTGTGACCAAGCTGTGCTAAAATCCCTTAAAGCCACATCTGCTGTAAGCCTCTGTAGTGCAGGTGCATGTAATATTGCATTTAAATTATTTAAGTAGTGCAAAATACAAATAGCTAATGAAGCACCATAATAATAGATTGTAGGGCTAAGGATTATGATCAACCTGCACAGAGATGTACAGGAGTAAGTGTGGAAGGAGGATTATTTAAAGCAGGTAGCATTTATCATCTGTTATGCATATCGTTGTAGTTCTTTTTAGTTAAAGCAACCAACACTCATATTCATTCATCTTCCAAAAATAATTTCACCAATAAAAAGAAAATTTCAGGCCAGGTCAAACATCATGTTTGTCCTTGAAACACTTTCAGCATAGTGAAAAATAATGCATGTCCCTGAAGGAATTAGAGTTGATCTGAAATGGAGAATCCAGTAGTGATTTGAGTTTCATGTGGATTTGTGGGCAGGATGAGTTTAGTTCTGGCACTGGGGATATTGCAGATATTTCAGTCTTTAAAATCTGTGGTAGGATGACTCTTTGGTTAAGCCCAGCCTGCTCGTAGGCTAGAGATGGAAGGATGTATAGCAAGCAACTGTTAACATATTGATTAATGACAAATGAAAAAAACACTGTGTTTTGAGAATAAAACGAAAGGCAAGGTAAGAGTATGTGTTTGAGATGGGCAAGAACAATGTTAATGTAAAAAACCACAAAGACAAAAAGGTGTTTAATAGAAAGTGATTAATTGTCTTAATAGGAGTAGAATTGATCTTGCTACTAGTTCAAAGCAAAATAAACTGTCAAAAAAGCCAAACCAAACAACAGAAAAATGTCCTCCATTGTGCATAGCAGAAATAGCTGCATAAAAGCTCTTCAGTGGAATTTAAATTTCTGATTAATTAGACTGCAGTGTTAATTAGTGCCGGTAGTCCTGAGACAAATCTGGTAATTAGTGAGTTGCCTATCCAGTGGGGGAGCCCAGCAGAACACCTGTTTCAGCGTGGCAAAATGGATGCAAATGGAAGATTTGCAGTATTGTGGCACCACTCTTCATTTCCTTCCTTCTGTGGTTTGTTCTGCAACCATTTGTGTGCACGTTTGAGTTTGTATCTTTGAAACTACAAAAAATATGGTCTTCTGTTAGGCTGACAGTGCTGGGCCAGGTATTGCCCAGCACATTGAAGGGGGTGACTATGGATCTGGAACAGGTTATTCCCAATTGTTTAGACTGCAGTAATTAACAGTCGATCAGGCTTGTGTAAATGGATTAACAGCACCTCAGGCTCTCAAGACAAATGTGTGTAAGCCTCAGACCCCAAACTGAATCCGATCCACAGAAGGTTTAAGTCAGAAAATAAGCACGTGAATTCTCTTGTAAAACATTCTGGATCATGTAAGGTTCCTCCTGGCTTTTGCCACTGTGACTGACTGGGTCTTGGTTGCTCAGAGCATCTGTTGCTCGCCTCTGATGAGAACAGAGTAGGCACAAACCTGTCAAAGGCAGGTCCTCTCATTCCTGACACTCTTGTCTAAGAACTTGCTGTGGGGTTTTACATGTTCGTAGCAATACTGATAAATGAGTTGTTTCTTAATTAAATCCCTTTGTGTTTTGGCAATGTTTTTTTCTTCTGAGAAGGGATTTATCTTTGGCTCTGTTAAGTTATAGAAACAGACATTACAGATCTTAGGCTTAGGAGAAGTTCAGTGTAAAGCAATAGCTGGTGTCTGCTGCATTAGGGGAAGATGTTTGAACACAGCTCTGAGCACTAATTAGTTGCTCTAGGAGCAGAGAAATACTGTCTTCATTCCTACCACAGATTTTATGTTAAGCACAGAAACTTTTGTACCCTGATCAGATACACTGTCTGCTTGGAGATAATGGTCTCTTTTTGAAAAACAGGCACATCCAGGATTAAGATTTCTCTTGGCCTAATTAAGGATGTCATTGGTTGCATAAAAAATACAGTGCTGGAAATGTCTAGGTGCCCCTTGGGGCACGGTCCATCCATATTAAATGCCACAGGTTCCTCTGGAGAGTGATCTCCTGCAATATGAAGCATTGGCAGCTTAAGGGCAGGCTGTAGGAAAGGTGAGGTTCAGAGCAATTTACTCCATCTGAATTTGAGACTTAGTGTTGACACAGCTCAGAGCTGATTAAGGTCAAGAGGCAGAAAGTTTGTGTTAGCATGGAGTGGTACTGAAAACCAGAGTTTTAGATCTACCCGAGAAAAGGAATTGCTGCTAAGGAAATGGGCTTGTATTACCGCGATGCCTGTTATTTCGGCTTATCCCGGTAATCAGTCGAGACGCAGAAATAATGAGAGCTGGAGTCCGAAAGTTCGTGTTCAGAGCAAGGGCGGAAAGGGGGGAAACCCCTTTCGTTTAATTCTTATATACACTTTTAGAAATCACAGATCATTGGAGAAAGTTAACACTTCCGTCTCTAACTATATTGGTTAAAAGAAGTGTCCGTCAAAGGGATCTGTGTCCATGGGAAAGGAATGTAAAAAGATAATTTTTACAACAACATAGCTATGTTTACAGAAATCGTCCTTGAGACTGTCTAACAGAGAAAACTAGCTATTTTACAGTGAAAAATGGGCAACAGGCTTGTTTCACAGCCTTTCTCTACCAGTCTCTTCCCCATCAACTTGAATATGGTCATTCTTAACTTGATACAAATGGAGAGACAAAATGCATCCCTTGGCCATGAGCCAAGCAGACTCAGCAGAATCTTGAAAGAAAAATAAAGCACCAATCAAGTTAGCAAATAAAAGTGGAGATTTGTGTCTTTCCTCTGAGGATGGTTGATGGTTTTTAAAAAGTCTTGTGATCAGAAACCTTAAAATTTCCTCTCAGCACAGGAAGAATGCTCCACAGCAATACTTTGATATCTGTGATTATTTTTTTTTCCCCAGGAAAACTCAATCTAGTTTTATAATATTTTTTACAAGCAAATAAAAATACCATGTAAGACACAAGTTAAAATACTGTGACAAGCAACCATGGTATAGTATCTCATCCTGTCAGTGCCTTAACCTTTCTGGGGTTGGACATTTATCTGTCTAAGGAACAGTGGGAGAAAATGTGGGCAGTGTGTTAGCTGGGGCTGATATCTCTAGCTAGGCCCATGGATCTCGCTATAAGAGAGAAAATTATGGTTTGAGGCATTCAAGCCCATCCTTTGTCCTGAAATACAAGCCAGTTCAGTATTCATGGGCCATCATGTGGAGAGAAAAGTGGACACTTAATGTCTGGAATGGCTTTATTTTAGCCTGGCTAATAGAGGTAGAAATGTTAAAGGCAGTCCTGGACACCATAATAGCTACAGTCTCTGGTCAGAATACTGTTGTGTCAGGCCTTTTTATAATCATTTTGCTGGATGAAGCTGTGTAGCTGAAGCTGTAGGTCTCCAACACGAAGTTATCTTGTCTCTGTACACGTGGGCAAATGCTCTGTGTTTCTACAGAGGCAAAATGCTCAGCAATAGCTCACAGCAGACACTACACCAAGGTATCTCACTGGGCTCTGCTTTCAGCTGGCCTGAATTGGGTACCTCATTGCAATTGTTAGCTAAATGCACCTGTACAGAGCAGCTGTAATCACAAAATCTATAACCTTATGGAAATCAGAGCTGGAGTGCAGAGGCCTCCTGGACTTGCAGTCTATCATAATGACCTCTTCGGGTCGATAAATGCTGTGAACAGGAAGCCAATTCCATCCTCACTAACCTGTCTCAGCTCTGAGAAAGGGCAAATGCTAAGGTTAGATGTAAACAATACCCTGGTGATGGGCATGATCAAAGTGCCCACATGCAAGGGCTTGGGGTTAAAGAGTCTCAGAGTCATTTAGCTCTGTTAACAGGGTTGCCCTGGAGCTATCTGGGTAGGTGAGAAAACTGAGATTTTTCTGAAGGTTTCTAGATTTGCTGGAGGCCTTCAGCCTTTTAGGTGTTACCTGAGCTCAGAAATCATTAACTTTGTGGAAATAGTGCCAAGGCTTTTGTTGGTGCTCCCTGCTCACCTTCAAAATGTAAAAAATACGTTTCTTAATTTCTGGATGGATGACAAGAAAAAAAAATCCCAGTACACGAAACCCTCTTTTGCTATAAAGAAACCTGTAACAGATTCCTTAACAGGGGCATGGGAATGGGCATTCTCCTGTAACACTATTTCCAAGGAGGGTTTCCACAGTAATGAAATATGCCACAGTCACTGATAGCTCAGCTGAAAAAACTGGCCAGTTAAGGAGGGGCTCAGCATATGTGCCCCTTTGCATCATCTTAAATCACTCTTACATCCTGAATTGCCTGTTCCTGATAAATCTGTTCAACATTGCCAGATTTGAAGTGTGTGGAATTAATGCATCCTTATGGGATGTGTTCCAGCTGAATTCAGTCTTGAGTAATTCACTGCATTAGAAGTGGCCCAAAGTGATACTTCTTCCTTTGTTAGTTTTACTTTTTTTTTTTTTTAACAAAAGGGCACTTGCTATGCAAAGTACCTCTGAGAGCTATCGACATTGGAAATATCTGTCACTGTAAATAAACTTGGAGTGTTTGTGGCTTATCTCAGATCATACTGTAAACTGATCAGAGTAGAGACTCTGAATTAAAATGAATGAAAAATGAAATGAAACTCTTTGTTTTCATTTACACAGGCCATGAACAGTTGATGTGTGAATAGTTCCAAGAAGATAACTAATGAAAAGACACCCTTACTTGGTGCTAAAATGAATCCCCCAAACTACCTTGTCCTTGGTGTCTCTTCCTAGAACCATGTGCAGCTTCCTGAGCCAATTCAGATGTGTAGCTGAGTGAAAGGGAAATCAGACAAACTGGAGGAAATTAAACTTCCACAGGCAGTTTCTGAGTTCAGAACTGTCTCCATGGGAAAAGAGTTAGTGAATGTACTCAGAAACAGGACTTAGCTAAAGGCTCTTAGGGGGAAAAAAGCACGTTGCAAACATGTAAAGTAACATTTTCTGATTAGTTACATACTCCACATGATATATATCTCATGCATTTATATGTGACTTTCCCAATTTTCGTCAGGGGAGAAGTGAGGGATAAATAATGTGTCAAGGAGATGGAGGGTGTACCCAGTAACCAGGAAAGGATGGAGGTCAAGCATATGATAGCCCTCAAAAAGAGAAAGGGGTGAGTGAGCCATGAATGTGGGGTCATGGAGAACATCCTCTGCTGTGTGTGCAGGTGCAAGCACAGGGCCAGGGAAGGCCCCAGGTGAGCCTGTTGGGTCAGGGTGGTGATGCCATCAGGTTTCTGCAGCCTGGGATCAGTCCTGCTTTTAAGACCTCTCCCCAAACCCTGACAGGTTGCTGTAGATTTCATTTTCCCATCGTGCAGACTTCTGAGAGTTGGTGCCTGAAATACCTGCCTGGTGATAAATACTCCTAATAACAGATCACTTGAATGCCTGTGGTTTCTGGCTAGGTCATTTGGAAGCAAAACTCTGGGCTGGTACGGCACCCTGGTGATGAAACAAACTATAAGCACTTTACTTGCAGATTAATTAAGTGTAGAGGGCTGGATTTGCTTGAGTGGAGGACTCTGGAAGTGATCCAGTTCTGTCAGCCCTGGACTCATCCACTAATTGCCCTTGTTCAGGGAGTAACTTGGAGAGGTTCTGTGGAAGTTTCTCCACCAGAAAAAAAACCCTCTCTATCAGGAAAAGCGAAACTTGATTCAATATGAGAGAGTGTTTGTAGCTGTAGTTGTGCTCTGTCCTGGAGGAAGGGGTGTTTCTTCCCAGGACACTGCAGCAGAACTGAGCCATCCAGCCCAGGCTGGGCTGTGGGATGACCTGTGCTGAACCCTCTCTGCCAGGATGCTGCCCTGGGGCTGGGGCAGTGCTGCTGCTGGGGCACAGCCTCCTGCTACCTGGGGAAGGAAGCATTTTTTGCTAGAAAAAAATTTGGTTTTTTTTTTTCTTTTGCTAGGAAAGGTGATTATTCCAGTTCAGCATTTGTGCTCACAAGCTTCTTTCATGTTCCACTCTAATGGTCTTTATTCAGACAGAGGCATGCCTTTCTTTCACTTTGGGAAATCTGCTTGTCACTTCATTAGACCACTTACAGCTGAGTGACAGGGAATTTAATTTTCTTCCTTTCTTTTCTACTATTGAAGAATTCTTCCCCATCTCTCATGTCACCCTGTCACACTGGAATGATGTTTGTGCTACAGATGCCATAGCACAGCCTCTCAGCTCAGAGCTAATCAGCCATCTCTTATTCTGGCTTGGTGTCACCCAGTCTTGCTTTCTGTGTTATAAAATCCTGGACTCCTCTGTTGTTTAAGCAGCTTAATGATTTGACACCTTGTTTTCAAATTCTCCTGGCAGGCACAATGTTAGAAATTTGCCCTGTATCCATTGGTTTCAGGAGAACGCCAGGCTCCGAGATCTGAAGTTTCAGGTTCAGTGCTAACTAGATTTAACAAATAGCCCTTGGCGCCTCCTGGCCAGACTTCTCCCTCCCCATCCTCACTTACCCCTGCACTGGAACAGAAAAGTTTTAGTTCCATTTTTTTCTTTCTCCGTTCCCTTTTCTCCCCCACCCCGGTGATTCCATTGCTTCCTTTATCTATGAAATCAATGAACTCCACTCAGAGACTTGTGTGATCTCTTGGCAATTGCAGAAACTACCCTTAAAATTCTGGAGTCCAAGAAGAGAGTATAGCAGTGCATCTGGAAAACTTATCTTGCACAACTTCGTATCACTGCTGTATTGCAATTTTCTGCCTCTGTACTCTAGCTGACCTATACGTATAATAGAAAACTTTCCCCTATATTTCTCATAGTCAAAAGTTGTCTTATCTTCAAGGAAGAAGAAAATAGGTTCATTACTCAGAGAAAGACAAGGAGATGTCATCCTATGGTAGGGTTTTTGAGTGCTTTGTTTGGGTTTTATAAGTGGCCACTTACTGAACTAAAAATTGCAGGGGAAAAAAAAGGCATAGCAGCTTTTCCCATTACTATTTTGTTTTCTAATTAATCCTGTCCGTTCAAGCTTTATCTGCTTTGCTCACGCGGCGTTTGCTTTTACAGCTTAAAAAAGGGGCTGGGGGGAGGTGTGAATGCCCTCCTCTGCTAATGCATTTTGATTGCTTTCCCCCCACTGTTGGAACACTTTCAGAAACACCAAGGCTCTTAATTTTTCATGTGGCACTGGTTTCCCACTGCTCTGGGTTATGCAATGTGGAAAACATTTTGCTTGAAGGATTGCATTTCCTTTGATGCACAGGGTGGTGAGCTGGAAGGTCAAGCCACTGTGATTGCATTTGATGAAGACATGATTAAGACAGGCTAATTGGAGGGTGTGTGTGTGTGTGTTTAATAACTTCTGAATCAGCCTCACAGAAGTCATTGATTCCCCCTGCTTATCACTGCAAATCAATCATATGTTGGGAAAGGGCTTGGAGAAAAATAATTCCCTATGCTTGGGGTGACATGGAAGTGCTCTTTAGCTTAGCTGGGTGGCTCAAAGTCAACCTCTGTGGCCGCTGTGTTTGTGGGCAGTTGTCCTGTTGCTCTGCTGTCTGTGTTCCCTACACAGTCAAGGTTTTTTTCATGCTTGCTAATTTGTGAAGTTGGTCTGAATTTTCAAGTTTTGGTACCATAATAGTATCTGAATAATATCTGACTGTATTTTATTTGGAAGATGAAGTGCTATGTGAGTAACTGTACATGGTCCTTCCTGCTGCAGCAGTTTCTTTCTGACCAGCACCTTTCTCTTCTAGAGAAATCAGCTTTATCAGAATTCAGCTTTGCTGTATGTGTCAGCTGGAGGAAACTAGATTTTGAAAGAAAAATGGAATATTTGAAGAAAGATCAGCTTTTAGAGCTGCAAAGTTGTGGAATGGACCAGATATTGGCATAAATTATTTTCATGATTTTTTCAATTAAAATGAAGCAAAGTGTGTTTAAAAATGCCCGTGAAATTAAGTTTTTAGAAAAATTGTCACTGCTTGGAACAGAAACTACGCTTCAAGAGCATTTCTTCTAGAAATTCCAATTTTAGCCACTATTAGTGATACTCAAGAATATTACCTATCTCTTTGATGTCCTGTTCACTCATAAATGAGTGCCTATAACACCTCAGAGTTGAATAGGTCCATGTAAGTGCTATTATTGTTTATTGCTAATTAGCATTAGTAGATTTAGGTGTCTCAGGAATCCGATTAAAGCAGAAATAGTAATATCCAGGCCTTCATGTTCCTATTTGTCTTTCAATGGGTTTTATTCCATTACCTTTGAGACTACTTCAGGAATGATTTCTGACCCTCCTGTGGTAATTTTCTAATCTATTAATGATAAAATATTTTGGAGAGTCCAGATCTGGGGCTATTTTTCTTTGTGTAAATGTATCCTGGAGCTATTTAAAAAGCCCTTGGAAAGTATAACAACAAAGGCCAGGCAGTGTAAGTATTCATGACTATAAATTGCTCAGACCCTAATTCTGTGACAGACAAATCCCACTTTGTATGCAGTATCATTCCCCCCTCTGCAGCCTTCCCTGGCTGAAGCTGTCAGGGCAAAGTGCATTTCAAAGCTGAAATGTCTCAGTGTCAGACCAGCGCTGGTCTGTCACTGCTCTTCAATGTTTAATATGGTATTTAAAGGTGAGATGGAACATATGCAGCATCCCTGCAGCTGCCTCTGTTCTAAACAGCTCAGATCTTGAGGCTGCTTGCGATGGTCCCATCCCCAAGGTGCTGGATTTCTCTGGCAGGTGGAATCCAATGGTCTGTTTTAAAAGTGCCCTGTTGAAGCTTCACAGCTCCCAGCCTGTGCCAGCCAGATGAAAGCTGTGACTCGTGTCTGTGCATCCTGGAGCTGTATCTTCCAACAGCACTGCAGTCATTCCCTCAGGAGCTGTGGAGTCTCATCAGTGTGCTGCTGGGGGAAAAGCTAGGCTGAGAAAATGACTTTGCACTTGAATCTGAAAGCAGTGCTCTCTCTGATCTGATGGGGAAGAAATTTGTACAATTCAGTGCCCAGTTTGGGAGTAATGACATTTTCAGGCTGTTCAAGCCTTCCTTCAGGTGTTGGTTGTATCATTGCTCCATTGCCATGTGAATGGTGCAGCTGTAGGGACAAACCTTTAGCTGATTTGAAAAGGATGCACACAGAGATGGAGTTTGGGACTGAGATTCATTAAATAATGCCCCACTCTAATTGTGTCTTCTGCAAGATGGCTGGAGCTGGCAGATGTGTTTCAGATGGTGAGGCCTCTGCTAGAAGGCTTTTACCTGTCAGAGCCAGAGACATCCTGTGGAATGGACACAGATTCCCTTTGCTCTGGATAGAGCTGATGAAGCAGCACAGGGGTAAGAGCTGCAGGAGACCTGTGTTGCTCTGGCCTAGCTGGATGCCTTTCAGCAGAAATGCTTTGTTCTGTGAGTTAAAGGGACTTGACTAATCACTGCTCTTTGCAAAATCGGTCTGGTAGTATTTTGTAGGCATTTCCATTTAGTGAACCCATGTCTTGGTTTGAAAGACCGGTGTCTACTAAGGAAGGCAGGAGCCCCCCTTGGAATGGAAAATGCAACCCCTTTTCTCCGAATTAGTATAAATTTGAAATTAAGGGGCTTTCAGGCAAAGATATGAGGAATAGGAAGAACAGTTCTTTTACTAATATATATATAACAAAGCAATGATACAAAACCACTGGTTTAGTTTGACAGAGTCAGGGATACACCCTGACAGCCTGCTGGGCAGGGTGGTGGCTGCAGCTCTCTCTGAGGTGGTCCTGCTGAAGCCGTGATCCTGTAGGAAAGGTCTGGTCCTTCTCAGAAAGTCCAGTGGTGGCTGTGTAGCTCTTGTCCTCTGGGATCCCAGTAGGTCAGGCTGTCTCTGCTGTTCCAAACCCCAGGTTATATTCACATGGGAATGCTTGGCTCCTCCCCTGGGCAGAGCAGCTCACAGAGGGAAGTCGAGGTAAGACAGAGCAGGTGCAAGTTACCTGTGTTGATGGGCCCGTTCAGACCAGGTACAAGTTATCTGGGTGTTGATGGGCCCGTTCAGACCAGGTACAAGTTATCTGGGTGTTGATGGGCCCGTTCAGACCAGGTACAAGTTATCTGGGTGTTGATGGGCCCGTTCAGACCAGGTACAAGTTATCTGGGTGTTGATGGGCCCGTTCAGACCAGGTACAAGTTATCTGGGTGTTGATGGGCCCGTTCAGACCAGGTACAAGTTATCTGGGTGTTGATGGGCCCGTTCAGACCAGGTACAAGTTATCTGGGTGTTGATGGGCCCGTTCAGACCAGGTACAAGTTATCTGGGTGTTGATGGGCCCGTTCAGACCAGGTACAAGTTATCTGGGTGTTGATGGGCCCGTTCAGACCAGGTACAAGTTATCTGGGTGTTGATGGGCCCGTTCAGACCAGGTACAAGTTATCTGGGTGTTGATGGGCCCGTTCAGACCAGGTACAAGTTATCTGGGTGTTGATGGGCCCGTTCAGACCAGGTACAAGTTATCTGGGTGTTGATGGGCCCGTTCAGACCAGGTACAAGTTATCTGGGTGTTGATGGGCCCGTTCAGACCAGGTACAAGTTATCTGGGTGTTGATGGGCCCGTTCAGACCAGGTACAAGTTATCTGGGTGTTGATGGGCCCATTAACATGAGGGGGCAAGGAACATTGCTACACCTGGTTTCAATAGCTCACAAAAATGGTAATAGAATACACCATAACCCAGGACAACCCATTTTTCTCATCTCTGTTATGGCTGGACCTCCCAAGCTCGGTGACTCTTTTAAGAATACTTTTGTCCTCTTAGTTGTGCATAAGGAGAAATTGAGGTGTCATTAATGTTCGTGTGCACCTGGGTGTTCTTGTCCTCAGAAGGAAGCGAAAACTCAGAGCAGCCAAACTGTAATTTCCCTGTGCAAGGCAGCAACACTTCCAAACCACAACTTTTCTGCTTTCAGTGACAAAAGTTCAGCTTCTGAGCTGGAATAGAAAGCAGAAATTTCCACTTGAAAATAAAGATGTATGCAATTGTGCTTGTTTTTCTCCAAAACCTTATGTCACTGCCTTTCTTCTAAAAGATATGTTGTTTACCTTAGCTCTGTTTGCTTTTCCGTTCAACATCTTTGAAATTCTCTTGTTTCCTATTCACTGCTGCTATTGTCCATCTCCTGTCCTCTGTTAAGTGTTCTAAGTGAAAAATTTCGTGATCATCTTCGGTGGTGAACAAGGAAATGAAAATTGTCTAAATTACAATCATCATCCTTTCCTTTCCCTTTCCATAAAAAACTGTATTTCCTCCCACATTGAAGTCTGCAGGCATGGTAGATTTGAGGAAACCTGTGGATAGTAGGAAGGGGGAGGAAGATGCTTGGCTTATTCCAATTGGAATCTTCTTCTATGTTTTGTGGCTTGCTGTTTCAAGCATCTCTGAAATGTGTTTGTGTTAAATAGTTTGATAAGGACATTGAAAGTCCACTATTAAAACTCCCTGAGAGGAGTCATTCTCCTGTGCAGAAAGAAAGTAGCGCTGAAGTTTTACAGAGTTTGAACTTTTCTTAGTGCAAGCCACAGTCACAGGTGATAAATGATCCTGGAAAACCTGAACTTTTGTGTGAGCACATTAACTGCCACCAGCTTCTGGGTTCAAAGTTTCTCCAGCACATACACTTCTTCCTTTAACTGCAAAATAGAGGTTTTATATTGTGGAGCTACTCGTTCTTTCAAACAGTGTCTTCTCATGCCCTTTGTCTGTGGCCTAAGCAGCCACATGTCAAACACGGGGCTGTGACCTTGCACAGTGCAGAAAGCAACAGGTTCTGTCCAGCAGGAAATTCCACATGTTTGACTGGCTCTGCACCATGTTGCTCACCCTTCTCCACCTTCAGGATGCTGGTGCAGCAGCCTTGTTTGATTCCAAGAGGTTGAATATTCTAAAAATTATTTAAATAGCATCAGAGTACATGCATTTCTAATCTGCACAGCAGTTCAGACTGTAAAGTATTAGAGGGTGACTGTAATAGGATAAACTGGTTTAATAATAAATCATAAGGTTGATTGTGAACAGGGGGCATTTCAGCAAAGTTAATCACTGCTAAGGATAGCTTTTAATAAATGTACGTGTGATGTGAAGCAACGTATTAAGTGGTGGTGACAGAAAACTGGGGTCCTGGCAAGCGTGACTGTTGATTTTGTAGGTGGAGCACAGCACAAGGAGCACCCCAGAATGGAGCAGCTGGGTCTGGTTTTGAGCAGGGCCATGGGGTGACAGTGATTTATTATCCCTGAACAGCTCAGAATTGTGTGATGGTGGGATCCCCTTCTGAGGCTGCCATCCCAGCATCATCCTCTGGGTAAACTTTGCTGGAATGGGTTCTTGCCAGATGTCTGTGCCTTCCTCCTTCCCCCTGACCTGGTGGTACAGTGCAAACCAGACACTTCTGTCCGTAGGGATGATAAACCTCCCTTTAACGTGACCAGCTGGACACGTGCTAAGTAAATCTTGCTAGTTTTAACAAGGTCTTTAAGGGTGCTAGTCCCAGCTAACTCTTACAATCTGTCATTGCACCTTTAAATCTTCATCAGAAGTAGAGCACTGAGTCCTCTCAGGACTGTATTAATTGGATTTCATGCTACTGGGAAGGTGTGCGCTTTGTGTCTCGCATAGCAATGCAGGCACAGCCACTGAAGATTTTAGTACTCCTTGTTTAATTCCTCCAAAACTGACATTGCTCTTGAAGCTTTTAATAACCCCCAGCTTACATTTTGTGAATCGGTGATCTGAAGGAGTAAACAGAAGTGGAATAGCTTTTCAGCTAATGCAAGTCACCTATGTTTTCAGCTGACTCTGTCGAAGTATGTTTCTTTCTTTAACCTTTGGATGATTTTCTTTGCTGATGGAATGCCTGGCACCGCGGTGGCCTTAGGTCCATAAAACAAAGTAAGCATAACTTATGCATCTGAAAACTGTCGTCTTTAATCTCGATTTCCAGAGTGCATTGCTGACCAAACTGCAATTTTAAAAGCTTTATTCCCCTTTTTTCTGTCGAAGAGGTCTAGTCAGAAAATAGTGGAGAACAAAACCATTTTTCAGCCCAGATGAAGTGCATAAAAATTATAAATTGATTTTTATAGTGCTTGTTGAACTTGCTTGGTCAATAATAAATTATTCCAGTTATAATGTAACCAATGGATTCCTTGTAACTGCCTACTCTCTGAACAGTGACAGTCTACAACTTGTATTAATATAAACCATATTGAGCAACCAGCCGAGCATATGCAGTGTTTCAATGCAACATCAGCACTGAAATCATGATAAAATACTTCAGGGTGTCAGGCTAGTCTGTGACAGGGAGCTGGTAATTTGGTCTGGTCTTCAGAAATGCTCTTTAGGAGCTACAGTGGAGTTAACAGAAAAAAAAAAGGTTGACTGGCAATAAAGGGCTGAGTGGCACTTTATTTGTCTGTTCAAATCAAGTATCAGATGCCAATTAAAAGGGTCTCCTGTAGTCGCTAATTAAGCGGCACTGAGGGATTGATTAGCCATTTACCAATGACTGTCAGTACAAATGCGTTTGTTCTGTTATCCCAGCATGTACTTCAGGGAATCGACCAGCTTCTATTAATGAATTTGAGCATGTTCACGTGATAAGCATGGGACTCTGGCATTTAATTTGTTTTAATATAGAAACCATTCATTTTATTGACTGACCCGTACTCTGCAGTCAGATATGCTTTCTATTGCTTCAAAGGAATTAATCTCCAAAAATGATTCTCCAAAAGGAGAGGAGCCGTCCCAGAAAATGGGTAAGGTCAGAATTATTGTGTGTTCCACTAGTGTGCTCCAGCACTCTGGACTTCCTACTCACTCTCTGGGCTAGGAGAGTGAAGATGCAAATGAGGAAACTGATAGTGGAAAACACTGTTTTGAAAGGCACAAGTTGAAGGTCAGTGTTGTACATCTATGTCATTGCTCTGGCCTAAATTTATTTAGCAGGGTTTGGGGCAGCACCCCCACTGTAAAGTGCTGGAAACCCTGAGAATGCCAAAGATTGTGTTTGGATTTCCAGTGCCTCCATTTCCTTCACAAATGTTTAGATGATAGCAATATTTTGAAACAGAAAAATACTTTCCCCACTGTTTATCTTGCAAGTGATCTTTTTCTTTTTGTTCAGTTTGAAGAAAACACTTCTCTGTGTCAGAATTTCCCACATCGTGGTAATGAGTGTTTGGCCAATATTCCTGCCTCATCCTGTCAAATTTTTCTGGTGAAGCTGTAAATGCAGCTTCTGCAGGAAATATTGGGGTACTGAGAGAGGTCTGAGAGAGTCACTTGTGCGTCCTTCCAGAGCTGCTGAGCAAGTGAATCTCTGGGGAAGTAGGTGTGAGAGACCAGCCTGAGAGACCAGTCTAATGGCTGTGATGTTTAAAGACAGATTTAGTCTTGCTGTGACAGGGTCAGTGATTTTGATTCTACACCTTCAGTGGCAGATTTTTTCCTGACTTCAGTGGGAGATTTGAGGCAAGTTGGAAAAGAAAGGAGTTCAACATAGTTGGAATATACAGCCTTTATTTTCAGAATTCAAAGTCTGTTTGATATTAAAATGCAAATAAACAAGAAAACAAAAATCTCCTCGGATACCACGATGCCTTATTCAAGATGCTTCTATTTGATGCCTGTTCCAGACTTCATCCCAGTTTTAGTCTTATATGAAAGTCTCCCCTAGTTCTGATTTAATGTTTGGGGAAATTAGATTTGGAAAGAAATATAGTAGGAGGAAATATTTCTTAAATTTGATAGTTGAAAGAAATACCTTTAATCTCTTCTGTTATTAGTACTAAAGGAGCTTTAAGAGAATAATAAACCTATTGCACTAAGCCCCTTAATTCTTTCCTTTAGTAATTTCTTCTCCTGTTTTTCATTTGCCTTTGTTTTATTCTTCTGATATTAATTTTTTGTTCTGTTTTCCACTGCAGTTTTCACTTCCCCTCAGTTCAACATTCTGCATTTTGGGCTCTTTCCCCCCACTTCTCCCTATCTCTTTTTAAAATCTCATGATTATTTTCTTTTCCTCCTCTCTGCTCTCTTTCCAAGCCTTTATTTTGTTTCATATTTTCTGCTAGAACTCAGTCCTCTGCTGTCATGTCTCTGTTTCTGTCAGTGTGGTCACGGTGGATGATCCATGGTGGGTTGTAGAATGGCTGTGCCTGCTTTTCTGAGGGCTCTGTGCCCGCACTGCTGCTGTTCTTGCCTGACAGCAGCAGCTTGCCTGATGCTATCAGTGATGTTTTGCCTGCACATACCACTCTGAGATGGCTGTGTGGCAAGAAATGTGCCAGATTCTGAGTAGTTTGAGGGTGTGTAGGAATATAGCTGGTGAGTATTTTGGCTCATTTAACTAGTTGCATTGTTCTCCTCATTTTCCTTTGGCTGTAACCCTGTGCAGTTACTTTATTTGTATGTTAAGAAGCTGCTGTGAGGGCAGTTGTGGAGAAGGAGGTCACCCAGATGGCTCATTAGAACCAGAAAGTCAGAGGAGGCAGTAAAATTAAAACTGATGTGATAATCATGCTATTGTGACTAAACTAAAAGAATCATAACAAGTATAATCCTTGTGTAATGAGAGTAATAATCCTTGTGATGTTTGCAATGGAAATGGTTACATGTAGGAATAAGCCTTTCCAAACAAGGTTGTTGCTAATCAATCATCAGGTGGTTATTTTCATGGTACAACTCTGCCACCACCTCTGTGCCTTGTGGCCCCTTCCTCATTTATCAGTTTCAATCATAGCTGTTGGACATTATTAAGTGGACTTGATGCACAACTTGAATATAATGGTTCACAAAGGAACGATTTGGATTAAATTTAAGACACAGTCCTAACACTAGGATTTGGTGGCCCTAAATGCATACAGTGCCTGAAATGAATCTGATGATTACAGCACTTTCGTTCGCATTGTATAACAGCGTAAAATATTTTAACAAATGCTTTAATGGCTGTGATCCTTTGTACCCATAGAAACTTTACCTGCCATTATAAAAATATAAAGAATAACAGTAATTCCCTGCATTTGATAGACAGCATTTGGATGGTCATTGTCCTAACTAAATGCCCTGACTGTCCTGAGGGCCTTTGCAATGGGGTGTTGTTGAAATTCCAAGTGGCAGCTGCTGCTCATGCAGGGGCCAAACTCACCTGAGCTGTGGAGACTGTTGGAAAATGCCATTTGAAGTAGCCAGGTATTCTGAACTGGCCATCTGCTTTACAGTAGGTGTTCCTGTGCCTCATCAAACCTAATTGCTCCTGTGATCATTAGTAAAGAGGGGAGGCTCTTTCTCCTTGTAAACTCTGTGGTGATATTTTCTGAACTATAAATATCAGTCCCTCTTCAGATATCCACTGGCTCCCATTTATCAAAGTGACAGCCAGCCAGCCAGCAAGCAAGCCTCTCAAAATGGGAGATAAAATTAGCTACAATCGATACTCCATTCAAAGTAATACAATTAAGCCTACAAGTTTATGTTTAATTTCGTCTTGCAGATGGTGCTGTTTCAGAAGGACCCGATTTTTGCAATAGGCAGAGAAGATGAGCACAGATCACTCTACAGTTCTTGTTGGACAGCTGCACTTGCTAGAAAAAGTATGGCTGATACGTCTGTTGCAGGGAGACAGTTATCAGCTACCACAAAGTTGAGGAGAAAATAGCAGAAGTTTTATTATACATTTTTTTTTTTTTTGAGGACTCAAATTATGATGGATGCTGAGACAAACCACTTCCAAATTCATGTGATCACCAGTGCACATCAAATTTAGTGAGGCAGAATGTAGTTTGGTATTTATAACTGGAATTATCACTTATAGGTGCACACAGCATGCCAATTAATCTTACTACTGATTGAGTGAAGAATTTGGGCAAGTATCTAAATTTCAGATATTTGAAATAGGGTAAGGATATTAGTAGGACTGATTGTTTGGGAGTTACACTGGCTGTAAGTAAAAGAATTTTCCAGAGTTTGAGTCTACCTCCATATATCAGATAGTTATGTAATTCCATGTGCTTCAATGTTGATTTTCCCTGAAAGATGCCCTTGGGTCACTGAGATGTTTGTGCAGCATCACTGGTTCATTGCCAAAAAGCCCTATTAGCTTTCAAAAATTTAGCATAAGGCATTACACCATTAATGCTGGGGTTTGCATCAAGATGTGTTTGAACCATCTTGAATAAGAGAGCAGGGTGCCACTGATGCTTATTTTCAGTGTGTAAGATCCCATCCTGCTCCTTGTGTTCTCCCCCCTGTGCATGTGGGCCATTTCATCCTTTAGCATTCCTGGGATAACTCCTGCCCCGAGGGCTTAGGCTCTGGTGCTGCCTTGTCATTGTCACCCACTGCTGGAATGCTGGAATGCTGGAATGCAATGCCACTGAAGCCATAAATCAAGTCTGCTCTGGAAACATACTTGTAGAAAGCTAAGCATCCTAAAAGTTCTGCACAGTGCACAACCCAGACACCAGGCTGATCACCGCTATCCAAGCAAGATGTTTCTTTTTATAAGTTGGGGGTGGCTGCTGGCAGACAATTCTGTGGAGATAAATTCCCTGTGGAATTTGTTCTGTTTCTGTTTGATCTGTTACTCTGCCTGGAAAACCCTTCCCTGTTGGCTCTTTGATGGAGGTCCTGCTGTGGGTGTAGGGCGAGGAGTCCCTGTCCTGTGTGGAAGAGGGATTGGCAGCAGTTGCAGAAGGGAGTAGTGTGGAGGGTTTGAGCAGAAGGGTTTTGGCAGCTTCTGCTCACAGCAAATCCAGAGTGGATGATAACACTTACAAAGAAATGTCAGGAGTCGGTGCCACGTTAAAGAAAGCCTGAACTAATCTTTCAATTTGGGCTGTGAGAGACTCTTTTACAGTGGTGGGTGTATGTGTGCACACACTGAGTGCTTCTGTGTGTATAAATAAAAACTGGCCTCTGATTCTTGTAATCTCTTCCTGCTGGAAAAAATGTCATGGCATTACATGGATTTTTGGTCCATTCAGCAGAAGTTGTGTCTTAGCACATTTCCAATCAATTGGTCCTGGAAACATGCCTCTGACTGTGCACTTGTGCACTGCCTTTAGGCAGTATGTATAAAAAAGGCAGCCACCCCAGGAGCTTTAGCTCTGCCTAGCAGGAGGGAAGTATCTTGATGTTATGAGCTCTCTTGCATGCTTTTGTCTGAGAAGTGTTCATGTTTGCATTATAGGTCACTTGGAAATGTTTTCTTCTGAGCAAGTTTTTTTCTGTTCAAACTATCATCTAACCCAGAGCCCAGCTATGCAGCTGCCTCTTGGGTAAATCCTCTGACAGCACAATTCTTGTCAAACTCTTTCATGTGTTCATCTAGGTTAAAATAATCAGAGCTGCTGATGTGTGCTGCCATCAGCAACGGTATTGGCCTGGGCACATCAGTGTGCAGTGGTTAATTAAAAAAAATGGGCTGATCTCTGTTTGCCCTGAGCCAGGTTAAATTGTAAGTAAACTTGCAAGAGGCAAGACCTCTTGCTGGATGACTCCTGACAGTCAAGAAGCAGATGCTGGGGGTGACTGTTGTATTCCCTGTGTGGCTGGAAATGCAGTCATCTCAGGATGACAGAGATGACAGGACTGGAATTACAGCCCTGTTCATGTCAAGCTTTGTAGAGATGTGCTGTGGCTAAGGCTGCCAGTAGCCTGGAAATTGTGTCTTCCTTCAGTGGATCCCTCACAGCAGCTACTTCTGTTGAAATGCACATCAGATTTGGGAGGTTTATATTCCATGCTTTAGAGGTGTTATTTGGTGAGAGCTGTTGTTCTTAATCAATGCAGTGCTTGCTTCCTGGGCCTTTGCTTTGTGAAGTGTGGGTCAGCTGTGCAGGAAGACTTTAAATGTGTTTAACTCCCTGCTCTGCAGCTTGACTTCAGAGGATTTGCCCATAGCTCAGAACTACAAACCCCTTAATTTCCTGTGTCAGGACGACCTGGCTTCTTTGCTCTGCAGAGCAAAATGCAGGGTGCTTGCACATTGCTCTGGCACCAGTCATGGCCTGTGCTTCATCTGCCTCACTTGCAAGACAAGACAACATGAGGCTCTTCTGGTCTCCAGTGTGTGCAGACATCTGAAGGTGGATGTGTGCTGCACATTGCTGTGGGTACCTCAGAGGTGATGATTGTGAGGATCCATCTGACTGTGCAGCTGGGTACAAGTGCTACAAAGATGGATTAATGACCCAGTGTTCTTGGCTGTAGCTGAACAGTGATGAGAACAATGGAAGGTGGCCCAGCATTCACATGTTCCCCGAGAGCCAGAATGTGGCTTTCCAAATGCCACCGGAAAGATGATGATGGCTTCATGTAAAACATTGCAAGCAGCAAAGTCTTCCACAAATTAGCTCATCATCTCAGTAATCAATATCATTTAAGATGTGTGTTGCAAACAGTGGCAGCACTAATCTGAAAGTGTTCCCTGATTCAGCAGCTGAATGGAAATACCCATTAGAGAACAGGATGCTTCCTACTGTTCAGCCCACGCCTTTCTCTTTTTCGGAAGTAATTCGTGTTCCTTCACAGCTGGTAAAGGCAATGAGCTCCTCTGTGTCTGTGAATTCCTGAGGCACAAGGAGAAATACTGAGATAAAGGATCAGCAGAAATGTGACTGTGACAGAAGCCGACCAGTTAAGATGAGCAACCAGCTTAGCTTTGGTGTGGGACAGGTTGGGTTTGCTTGTTCTTGGGGACAATATGGTTACATGTGGAGTTTGGGCCTTAGAGGCATTGATTTGAGTTAGACAGTGCTTGGATTTAGGACTGGGAAGAGTTGTTAGACAGGAGTTACAATTTGGGTAAAGGACAGGAGGTGCCAAACCCAAGCACTCTTATTGGTGACTGGTGTAGTGCCTGATAATAGTGTGAGCTGGCGGGGGCTACAGGTCTGTCTGGGCAGACTTTGACCTGGGGCTGTGAGGTTTTGCTGAGGTTTTTGCCTGGGGTTTGGACTACCAGGGCAATGGGGACTGCAGAGTTAGTAGAAATCAATGCTGCCTTCATCTAGGAGTGGATTTAGGCAGGAGTTCAGGACACCATGCTGGATGGAAACTCAGTGTATATGGGTCAGAGGGAACTAGCCTGATAATCTGTATTTCTTATTGAGTTTTGAAGGAGCATTTAGGATAAGCTGGGCCACCTGATGCCTGCTGGTGTTTTGTTGTACTAAATATGGGTCTGAAAATATCTGGGTCCTAGTTAAAACTAATCACTCATGTAGAAATCAATGAAACTGTTTTTCCCGAGGGCTACAGTAATTCAGCTCTCCCAAAGAAAAGGAGCGGTCAGTCACAGAGCAGCATCTCTGTCACAGTGAGCTTTATTTAAGCAGACTGACTTGCTTTTGACCCTAAGCTGTATTTGTGGGCATGGCTTCTGTTTCTTCCCTTCCAGGCTGATGGGCACTGCTCCTGGCCACTGGGTACCATCCCGCTTCACCACATCAAGCTTTATGGCCTGCTCATAGAAGTAGATTTAACAGTAGCAGAAGCCTAAATGCTGCAGCACTATTGCAAAGCAATCCAGGCTCCAGAGCCCCTGCTTCAACAGCCTTGTAAGAGGTTTGGCTAGACAGCAACCTGCAAGCCACCGGGGTAAACAGAGAGTGCCTCCAAATCTGACTCCATTTCAGATGTACTTTAACACTCATTTCAGCTGAATGAGATACTCTGCAGGGATCTGCAGCACACAGAACCTCAGATCAGGCTTTCTTCTGGTGCATCATCTCAGTTTATGTGGAGAGGAGGTGTGTGCTCAGTCCTTAATGCATTGGTTGATTCTTCGCTGACCTAGGTGCTCCCCCATTACTCCCAGCAGTTGGCTTCAAGAACAAAGGGAGGTTTCATTATTGCAGTTCAGCTGCAGCCAGAAAGATGGGCTACAGATTCAGGCAAGAGCAGACAGAGAAAGGGATTGAGTATGTGAGTGCATGAGGCAAATTCTCAAAATACAGTAAAATAAAAGAGCCAAGGAGAAAACAAAAAAATACAGACAGAAGGAAAATCTTTAAACACCTGAAATCATTCCTGCACTGATCACCATAAAACCAAATCAATTTCTAAATTCTCATACCCTCTTCTTCATTTTTAAAGCAGGTTGTCCATGCAAAACTGTTCTATCTCACCTGCTCTGCCAAGAGGCCTGATGTGACAAATGACCCAGGGGCAAACACAGCATTAGAAGAAAATAAGCCAACACATTCTGTGGAGAGCAAAGACTATTCTTGCTTCTTGTTTACAAGCTTCTTTTGTACTATTGCCATACAGGTCCACAGATTTTATCTCCTGTCACTGTAGGAGAGATACAATATTCTTTAATTTCCAGCAAAAAAATCCCTCTACCCCCTAATTCTCAATATAGGATAGAAATGTCTTCATCTCTGTTCTTTAAGAGAATCATTTGGGAAGTCACTACTTTAGTCTTTCTGCAAGCAGCAATAAAAGTGCTGTCGAGACTTGGATAAGCTGTGTCTATACAATTTCACTGCAGAGTTTGGTTTCTTGATTTCCCTGTGCCGTTCTGCTGTGGCCTGGCTGTGCTCAGAGGATCTGTTTGTTCTTAACGAGATTGCCCCGGGCATTATTTCCCAAATGATTCCAGCACAGCCTCTGAAAATCTGTTGGAGGAAAGGCTGAAATCCTATCTCTGGGAGAGGCTTGGTAGCAGAGGGTGGAGTATTTCTCTGGAATGCTTCCTTTTTCCCTGGCAGGGTCCACCTCCAAGGCTGACAGCAGCACAGTCCTGAAAAGCTGTCCCACACTTTGGAGCTGCTGCACTTTGAATGCACAAATCTGCACAAATCTGGCAGCTGGACCCAGAATGGGGGCCTGGAAGTTGGGAACTAACTCCTTGCCAGCTCGACAGTGCAGTCTCTTGAATTGTTTTTGGGTACAAAAAAAGCTTAAACAAGATTCATCAGCTGTTGTTTATTCTCCTTTTAGGCTCTCCAAAAGCCAAGAACTTATAGGATATTTGGGGACAGCTTTTCTAACCACCACTCAGTTTTTCCTGCAGCTCTTTGACACATAGAGTTTCTTTAAACAGTTCAGTATCATTCAGAAGGATTGTGTTCATGTAAATAAATTTAGCTTTGGATGCTGCTTTGACAGAGTGAAATCTGTGTGAGCCCAGAGGAGGTGTTAGCAATTGGTTTGTAAAAGAAAGTAGGCGTCTTTAACATAGTGATGGACTATTCTGATGTGCCATTATATTCCTTACAATTGTGATGGTGCTTTTTGCTAGTTGGGTGATCCTGAACACTGGTGACTTGTTTTGTGGTACCTTAATATAAAAAATGTATCAAGTAATTGGCCTTTTCCCAGTGCCTCGTGTCTTTGGATGCCTTTTGAACCAAGGCCATTATCCAGTCAGCAAACAGCATGGCAGGCTGTAAAAACAAACCTGTTCTAAGTTCAAAATGAAGTATCTACATTTTACCCAGGGCGTGTGAATCAGCATGAATCCTAACCGAGTTCTCTTTGCATTCATCTAAGTATTGCTATAAAACATTGATACATTCCTATTGATCTCCACAGTGCTCTACTGGTGCATCTGAATCACCTACTAGAGAAGGAAAATATTATTATTATTATTTTTTAAATTCATGGGCAAGCATGTGAAACCCAGTGAATGATTAATCTGCATCCCTGTCTCAGTTGCATCCCTCTGGCTCTAGCCTGGCTCTGTCAGGTACGAGCCATTTACAAGGTAAGGAGTCTCCCCACTAGATAACCAACTTCCACAAACATCCTTAATTTGGGAAAGTCAGGATTAAAGAGGTGGAACCCAGCAGAGGCAGTGTCCTGCCTTGAGTACTGGCTGAAGGAATCCCCCAAGGGTGAGTGCTGCTGGCAGGGATCCCACCCTGAGGCTCCTTCAGTTCCAGGGACTGGGATAACCGGACGCTGCCTTGCGGAGGCTCCGTGCAGCTCTGTGCACACCTCCCTCGGGGAAATAGCTGCAATTCCTTGGGCAGCTGTGCTTGAGGCTAATAAGTCTCCTTTTCCTCTTAATGCTGGAAATTTACAGTGAAAATGCAATCTTGTGAAGCCCTTTTGCAGCCAGCCCCAGCTTCCCAGGAGTGTGGAGGCACAGGATTTGAGCTCCCTGAACCAGATGAGACAGCAGGAGCCCTGAGAGCAGGAAAAGCCATTTAAAGCTCTTCTGCTTATATCTTTCACTGCTGAACTTGCTGTGGGGGTAGATGTTAATTTAATGAGTACTCATTAAATTATCTTACAGTAGCTTCGATGGGTCCCAGCAGGTTTCTTGAACATGACACAGGATTTTGTTTTGTATTGTTCGGGCTTAATTAGTTTTTCTGAGGGACAGTTATAGTCCTAAAAGAAAAGGGTATAAAAATAACATTGTACAAAACTTTGTGGAGAGAACTTGTGCTTAACTTCACCTGTGCCCATGGTATTTTTAGGGTAATATTTAAATTATAGTTCAGCTTTCAATATTTTTCCCCCCAAATATTCTAACCTTTTTTTTGAGCTGTTAAAAGCAATAGCCTCAAAAAAATTTAAGCAAAATCACTATATATGACTTAAATGAATTTGAGGTAGATCAATAAGCTTTTGCAGGGGTTTGACTGGAAAAAAAACCAAACATGTTTGTCTTGGTATCCATCACAGTTTTCAGATTTCCCACAGATGCAAAGATCAGTTGTTCACAACACTGCTGTCAGTGTGAGCTGGGAGTGATTAATTCCACCTGAGATGTACAGTTGCAGGTGAGGTGTGGCATCTTTAGCAGCAGCAATTAAAGCAAAAAAATAGACTGTCCATCTCACACTGAAGAACAGTTACCTGGGACCATAGAAAAGGAGAAGAAGTAGGAGATTTGGGAGACCTGAATACAAAGAAACTATCAGAGAGTGGGCACAGATGATGTTTTTCAAGGCTGTTCCTAAAGACAAATAAATGGCAGGTTATTGGAGAACCGTCTTGTGTTAGTGATAATTGGGGGCTAATTAGCAGCAGGGATCACTGTCCTTAGTGATCCACTCTTGGGCAATGTGAATAATGAGCAGTAAGGTATTCCCCATGCTCAGGGTTCCCAGGGCACTCTGAGGGGAGGTTGCTCCCTGGGACACTCCAGCTCCCTCTCCGGAGCCTCCCTTCGCTCCTGCCAGCAGAAACAGGTGTGACACAGGCATTTTGCTAAAATGGACAAGCCCTCTAAGCAGCCATAAGTTCCCTTTCCTAGCTGGTGTGGCTGACTTCACCTCTGCCATTATTGGAGGTGTGATATCCTCTGGGCTGCAAACCCTCCTCTGCTACAACAGAGGAGCAAAACACCCTGCAGGCCTCCAGTGCTCCTCTTTGGTCCTGCTGTTTTCCATATCATTGAATGAGAGAGCTCAGATCAGGCACAGAGTGAATGAGCAGGATGTTCAACAGCTAATTTTATGTTAAAAAATGATTTTTTCCCTTATTTGGGCTAACAGCTTATCAGTGTGAGTCAGGCCTGAAGAAATGAACACTGTGCTACATAGGTTTACATATAAATTAGCTCACGGTTGCTCAGAGACAGCCTGGACATTTTCTGCTAGTTTAGCATAATTTTCCAGTGATTGGGGTTTTGAAGGTCCATGCAGCCTCTGCAATAAGAATACTTGCTGATGTTAGGACTCAGTTTTTATTGGAGATGAGGTGTGGTCTGCAAATTTATTAATAGCTGAACCACTGTGTAGCAGGTGGGGAGGTCAACCCGAAGGCAACATTAGTTAAACCCAATACTCCATGGTACATTTATTTTAGGGAAATATGGAAATAACTTCAGCTCTCCCTGATGAATAAATAACATATCAGGCTTGCAAATTGTATTTTAAAGGAAACTTTGGGTTAGTATTTCCATGCTTCTGAAGCAGGCCCCTAAAGTAGGCTTCAGTTAGTGAAGTGTGGGGAGGAACATTTTAAATCATTTGTCCATGGTGATGAATTTTGAATTTTGAACGGAGGTTTCCAATGGACACAGCAATTGAAGACATTTACTTGAAAGCATTTCAGTAAGGAAGGACTATGATGAACTTATTCTGTGGATGTGGACATTCCATATTGTGAATCATTCTGGAAGTGCCTAATCCTGTGATAGAAAGCACAGTAATGACAGAGGGAAACTGCCTACCAGGGCCATTGCTCAGCACTTTGAACTCACTGTGGATATCAGCAGCTTTTTTTACTGAGATTGATGCCAAAGGTGTCCAAGAGCTGCAGAACTGATGTAGCTGGGCAAATGGGGAGCTGTGGTGAGAAAGGGGAATCAAAGACCTTGGAGATATTTGGGGGATCCCAGGCTGAGAAGAGAAATTGCTGTGGAAGAACAAGGTCATCTCTGGAAAGGGGCAAGGAAACCTCCAGATATGAGCCAAGAATGGTTTTTATCACAGGTTTTATATATTCCAAATACAAACTCTGCATGTGTGCTTACTTTTTAAGGGTATGTATAGTACTTACCATGGTAAACCTGTGGTTTCTGGTCAATTTAATGATGCTGTAAAATGTGGTTTATGGCTGTCTTTCTCAATGCCTGCAGGAAACTGTGGGGCTTCATTCTTTTTTTCTCTCTAAGAAAACCAGACAATGACTGCTCTTGATTTTGTGGTTGAAAAGTTCCTGATGTCTGTTTTGTACTTGTTTGAGTTTTTTAGTGGAAACCTCATGCCTTTCCAAGTTGCAAGAAAGAGGGTGTTCCCTTACCTTTGTTTATCAAGCAACTGTATCCACAGAAACAGTTGTTTTGTTACTTGCTTCTTCCAGAATGTAACTGGGATCTGCTAAAATTCAGGGAGATCTGATGCAAGCTGACTAATTAGAGTAAGAATTTAGTGCAGTGTAGTTAAAAGAAATGAATAAAACATTAGTAATGAACTCTTGTGGACACAGAACAGTTCTCCAAAGTGCAGATTGTTTTCATCCTCCAATACTTTCTCCATTATGAAGTAATTAACTCTCATCTGTTGTCTTTTAAGAACAGAAGCTTTTGTTTCAGACGTGGCATCTTCCTCTTTTCCCAAATACATTTTTGCAGTTTCATAGTTTTTACTGTTTCACATTCTTCTTTGTGTCACAGGCACAAGAGCTGAATTTCTATGTATTCAATTTCCTAGAGCACAAGTATTGTTTAAGGTTGAGTTCTTAGTACTTTTTTCCCCAGCAAAATTAGTATTTATTTCATTGCTAAGAAGCAATTGCAGAAAAAAATGGGAATGTCTGCATCTTCATGAGGTGACATAGATTTTGGCAAATTATTTTATTTATTTCAAATGGTGATTTTCTCTAATCATCATAGCAAACCTAGATTAACAGTGTGAGATGCATTGCGGAATTTAACACATCAGAGCATCTGTTGTACATCAGAACTGAAAATGCTTGACTTTGCCATCTTATTTCAGCATCTTTCACTTCACTGCCTGCTCTTTGAACTGACCAGCAGCAATCAAGGGGAGGGGAAGCACAGTGTGTGCAAAAGGTGCTGTAATTCAACCCATGCTTGGAAAAACAAAAAGCTGATTGGTACTTACTTTGATGGAAATGAAATATGATTCACATTTCTTCATACAACAACAGCAGCAGCAAAAATCCAACAAAAAAAGGGTCATGAATTTGGTTCCAAGATAGATTTGTGTTGAATTGAAAAATGGCTTGAGTGTTGGAGGACATAAAAACCTGATGTATCATTTTCTAATTTAATACTAATTTGTTTGTGCTCAACTTGTGTACTGTTATGAGTATTATTATCCAGGGCAAAAAATAATGATTTTATGAATAGTTTTAATGATGATAACCATCTTTAATTTGTGTAGTAACTGAAGCTGCATGGAAACAGAGGTTTGAGTAGCTTCTGGTGATCCTTTTACCAGAACTGTAATCCAGAAATAAAGAATTCCTTGGGCTTCTTGTTTTCAGAACCTCTTTTCACTAGAGTACAAGGTAAATTGTGGAATTAAGGCATATCAATTAAAATTCGTTGCTGCTGCATTCCATAATTTTTTTCAAATGTAGCCTGTTGTGTTTTCCTACTAAGGCTGAAAAACTTATTATTTCTTGTCCCATTCTTTACATTTCTCAACCACATGTAACTTTGGTTTTAAAAAGAGACAACTTCTTCAGGAAAATGTCACAGTTATCTTGACAAGGCAGAACAGTAATCTTTGAAAGGCTGTTGCAAAGGATTTGTCAAACACCCCTGTAGGTGTATGGTTTAACCACCAGGCCATGTTGCTGTGAATTTTCTGGTTTGTTGTGGATTTTTTTTTTGGTCATGGCTTTTTTGTTTGTTTGTTTGTTTTTTGAGCCATACACATAAATAACTGTGAAATGTGTCAGACCTTAGGCTGTTCTTGTGAGATTTCTTTTTCAAATTTCATTTGAAATTATTCAGAAGTGGAATTTAAACTCTGCCACCTCCCAGGTCAGTGATTCCTGTTTCAGATGTTACAATTATTTGCTCTATTTTTTGGGTTATTTGGTTGAGGGTTTTCTTCTTCCTCAAAAAGTAATGAGAATAAGTGTAAATCTCAAATTTTACAGAATGAAAAAATGTATTTCTGCCTGTGTGTTCTGTATAATATTTACTCTTGAGGATGAATTAATTCATAATATCCATTTTGACAAACTGAACAAGCCTTTGGTTTAGGGGCAGTGAATGTTAGAGGAGGTGATTTTATCTAATACTCACATTTCATTCTTTCAACCAAAAAAACCCCCCATTTATTAGCACAAAGCTGTATGGGAAGTACAGAAGTCCTACTGTAAACTCTGCTTCCTCTTTTTTTTTTTTTTTCCCTCTGCTTTTTTAATGCAAAAAAGTTTCAAAAAGACAGTTGAAATCCACAGGGGAGAGAGAAATTAGACTCCAGCTGACATGACTGAATTTTAAACTACTAAATATTTTATAGTTAGATTAGATAATGTGAGGTTCCACTAAGCACAGCATCAGGCTGTTGGGTGTTTTGCTTTTAACTCAGTATGTGCTTCACCATCTTGATCAAAACTGGGGTAGGACTTTTCTGCAAAGTTGAGAGAAATGTGACCTTTCCCAGCATTTCTTGTGAGTGATCTCAGTTCCATGCCTCGCTGGTCAGGGTCCACCTTATTCTCTAAGAGTAGCAGAAAAAAAGCAAAGTGTTTCCTTGGACTGGCTTGTTCTGGCTCCAGCTGAGGAGGTGGAGGTGCTGTCTCTGTCACTTCTGAAAATGGCTGCAGATGGCAAATCCTGCAGTGCTCCTCTCCCAAGTGATGTGGCAATTCTCTGTCAAAATGCTTCCTCTGACCCCTCTCTCAGTCCTGTTTGGAACTTGGTCTCAGACTGAGAATTTTGCTGGGTCTTTTTAATTTTTTTTTATTTTTAGAGAAAGATGAGATAATCCAGGAGTAGCATGCTGAGTTGGCTGAGGCAATGCAAATAATTACATTTTTTGTATTTCTGAAGAGATGTATTTAATTGAGTGAAGACAATGTAGCTGAAAACACACTCCACTCATTTACTTTCATCTTTTAAATATGGTCACAAGTGCCTAAAAGGCTCCCAAGTACAGTCAGACAATGCTGAGACACATCCTAGAGCATTGTGTGGGAATTCTTTTGGACAGAAAGAGGTGAAGGTGAGCACCAGACATCTGCTGATGTGGGTCAGCAAACCGAGGGTAATTCTGTCCTGCTTTTTATTTTCATCCATTCAGTTTAGAATGGAAAAATAAAAGTTCAGTTTGGAAATCCTTCTTGACAATAGCGAAACCTTACAAAGTGCCTGGATCTTGCTAAGAAATGTTTCTTTGTGGGCATGTCGTGCCTTTAGGGCAGCTTTGAGGTTCTGCTGTGAGAGGAAACTAATGGGATCTTTCTGGTGAATCTTTGCTGTTTCTCTGATGTAGCAAACAGGATCACAGACCCCTCAGTCCCATGTTGATAATTATTGCTCTGGTGATTAATTTGATCTGCCTGTTTGCTGGATATGGATCTTCCTCCTCCTTTCAGGAAGGGAGAGCATATTTTTCAGCCTGAGGATTGTAGTTGATGCAGAAGAGGCTGCTATGCTGAAGGTCAAACAGTGTTTGGTTTTGTTCCTTCTCCCTACTGAGGACAACCCACAGTGCTTATTTCAGCACGTTAATATTGAGCTGGCACAAGGGCCTGGTGCCCTTTGTGGGATCCCACCTTGGTGATGTGTGACACTGAAGCCAGGGCTCAGTTACTGGAGCACAAAAACTGTTTGGCATGAATTTGTCAGTGCATGTGCTCTTAGGAGCAGCAGCCTGAAAGTGTGTAAGAATATATTTTCCCCTTGACTGATCTCAAATGCTTTAATTTCATGATTGTTTTAGATTCTCTTGGATTATTGCTTTTCAAAGGCTGAATTGCTGCTGCTGTCAGGAGTTGGGTCCTTCATGCTCCTCTCTCACAGGGGTGCAGTGCCACGAGCAAGGTGCTCTGTGCTGTGGCAGAGTCAAGGCTGAGGTTTCAGGACTGGTGCCCTTTTCACCTGCCCAGAAGGGGTGTGTGTTACCTGGGACATCTCCATGGTGGGCTCTGATTCACCTGGCACAGAGAGTTCCTGGCTGAGCCCTCTGGGCTGTCAGCACTGGGAAGCTGTGTCAGCATGGGCTGGTTTCAGCGCGTGCTGTAGGTGTGATACTGTTGTGTGACATCTGCTTGCTTTGCACTGATGCCTTAGAGGGGCACTGTGCCAATATTTTCATTGCCAGGGTTTGGTCTTTCTCTGCTCTCATAACAATCTGATGTGGGAAGAAGACAGGGATTCAGAGGGTTTGGTTTTGTAGCAAGAAGCTGGTGTCTCCTATTCCTTGTGCTCCTTCACAAGCACCCCGTTGGCACCTCCTTGCTCTGCAGCTGGCATCCACAGCCTGCCTGGTCTGAAAGGCCTGCATGTGGCACCTGGAATCCATCCACACAAACAACTGCACTGCCACTTTCTCCCTTTCTCTTTTCTGGAACAGTTGTGTGTACATGAGCTCCTTTGGCCTAATTTTTTTCCTCCCCCTACAGAGTCATCATGTCTTTTACATTGTGCTGATGTGCAGAAGTGCAGGGATACATTTGCATATATGCAAAGCTTTCCAGAATGTGCTGAGAGATGTAACCTCTTCTTGGGTGAGCTGTTTTCATTTTCTTGCCCAAGAGCCTTCCTCTATTGTGTCGTCTTTGTATATTGCATTAAAGGCCCTTTCCACTTCTCCAATAAAATAGCAATTTTTTTCACAGCAGTGGCAGCTTGTTAGCCAGTGTATGTCATCTTTTTTGATGAATAAGTCTTTTTCTGACAGCTAAGGCTGTCAGAGGTTGTAGAGTAAAAGAGGGTGAGTGGTTCCCCCAGAGCTGCTGGTGAACAGTTCCCTCCCTGGCACTGGGACCAGTGCAGCTGAGCTGTCACAGGGAGGGACATTTGCAGCGGGCACGTGGCAGCCAATTTTAGAGGAAGGTAAAGTGTTGTGAGCTTCAACGAGGATGAGGCTCTACTGCTGAATTTACATGGAAAGAGAATGCAATTAAGGATGTTTGAACTGCAGCTGTTTCCAAGGCACTTCTTCAAGTTAAAAGGGAAAGTTTATAAAAGTAACAAAATCATATGCTGAGTGTGATTTCAGTGATCACGCATACAACTTTTTCAAGTCGGTAAGCATCTGTAAAAACAGTAGAAAAATGAAATAATTTATTTCAATACTTGGTGTTAGACAAACACGATGTGCAGTTCCTGGAGCAGTTTCATTAAAATACTGAAATACTGGACAGAGAAGAGAGAGGCAGTTTTACAATTATGCTATATTTGATATCAGATGGTATTGAAGTGTCCAACCAAAGCCACCAACCAACTCCATCAGCAGTTCATATATATGGAAATGTGCCTGGTGCCACTGCCAGGTTTTGTCACAAATTGATGATTACGGGGACCAGCCTATTTGAGCATCCAGTTTGAGAGGCCTTACAAAGCCCTTTTCTGAATCTGCTGCCAAGCTGCTTGCCTTAGGATGCTTCAGCACTGGAGGCACCTCAAGCTACTGGAGCTTTTTGAAAATCTTGGCTGTGAAGTCTGAAGCTGTGAATATGTAATATGTGATGGCACTAGGCCCAGCTGGAGTACAAACACACACATACAAAAACACGTGAGAATATGAACAGTGCTAACAAGATAGAGATACTGTGCTCTGCTACTGCTCCCATCCCACTTCCATAAAATAGTGTATTGAAAAGAAGAATTTGCTCTATGTCCATTTCTTCCTTGCCTTAAGGTTTAATTCTGAACTTTATGGGACTTTCTGGTTTCCTCTGTTTTTCATCTCCCCTTTCAACTTAACATTGCCTTTTAGTTTTATTATCTTGAAAGCTCAGAGAGGCTCTGAATTTTATCTGCAGGGAAGCTCATTTGTTTTTAAATGATTTTCAGTCTGGAAGTTGGGAGATCACAGGCAGCTGTAAAAAAAATGCCAGCGAATAAAGATGAGTTTCTTGGTTACCTGAAAACCAAAATGGGTTCAAAAGAAGAGTTTAAAAGATGTGATTCTTTTGGCAAACTGACCGGTGATTTTGTACCTCAAGGCCTGTCAAACAACGAGAGACACTTGGATTTCTCCATCTCTTACTGCCTGTCAGACACTGAGCTGTGGGGGGACTGTGAGCTCTTGGATATCAAGCCAGTGTAGGAGAGCACTTACTCTGTGGCACTGCTGTGCTAAAAATCTCTCAGCACTGATAAGGGATGTGTGTTTCACTGCTCTGATCTGGCAAAGACAGCTTGGAGGTTGACAGGCAGACTAAGAAAGGGACCCCAGGCTCTGTGACTCCAGGTTATCAAACTTTGGGAGTATGATGATACAGACCCTCATTTATTCCTGGGTTTCCTTCAGTATAAACTTTATTCCATGGAAAAGAGGGTGAGTGAGTCAGGAAAATAATATGGATGTCAGGAGATTTTTATGTTTTGTGACACAGGTAATATTAAAATACTTTTAAAGGGATGGTTGAGCCTAATGTGATTAATATATCATTTTTGTGTTCTGTGGTTAGGATGATATACAGGAAAAAGCAGAACAGAAACCCTAGGGAAGTAATATTTTCATCTCAGGTTGTCTTTTTTTTTTTCTTCTGCTTCCCCCCTTTTCAGTTTCTTTTTCTTTCCCCTCCTTTTTTCATTTGGTTGTTTTTGTTTTGTTATTTTACTGCCGTCATTTTACTTTGAAGGAGAGATAATTTTGAAAAGAAAAAAATTTAAAATTAAGACATTTCCAAGTTAGTCTTCTAATATTTTCTAAGGAAACTCAGATTGCCTATGTTTTTCCATTTCAAGTTCTGTGCTGTGCTGTCCCTGATAAGAGACTTCAGTGGTTTGAATGAACACCAAAGTATTAGCCTAAAGCAAGAAAACTGGCAAAAAACAACTCAAGGCTGTCTTTTAATGGACAATGTTTGTTCCTTTCTGCGCTGATTCTCCTGTGGCTGTGATCAGGAATTCTAAGGACTGTGGTACCTGCCAGTAAACTGCTGCAGATGCACACACAGAGTCACAGTGGGAGGAAAAATACTGCATTTGATCTGAGGGATCAAACACTTGGGGAAATCATCTGATCTCAAGGATATCAACTCCTTTCTTTCCCCACATTATTTTTTTTTAAAGCTGCATCCCTAATCATGCTTTGCCCCTGCTCTGTAAAGAGCAGGGCTGTTAGTCATGCTGAAAGATGAAGGGATTGGCTGAGAAAGATGAGGGAGCTTTTCTTCGCACTTGTGTTTTAAATATTTATTCTGGATGTGTGCTGGACCACTTGTTTCTGATGTGGAGGAAAGGGACCTCAAACACTGAGTGGTACAAAACCAGAGAAGCATTATGCAGGCTGCAGTCACTGCTTTTTATGTTCCTGTAGCATATCCTACCTCTTGGGGACATAAAAGCTGCTCTTTGGGGTCACAGCCCTCATCCAGCCTTGTCTCCTCTCTGGCAGTGGCTGGTGGTGGCTGCCTCCAGGTAACCCGTGGTGCAGAAGAGTGGGAAAACTCCTGGGGCAGCACTTTTCCAGTGCTACAGGCTGAGCAGTATCTCTGCTTGCCCAGAACTTCCACAGTTTGGGTGGGGTATTCATTCCTCTGCAATGCTTCCCTACCCTTAGCAAAAACTGCTGTGAGCATGGGGTCACCCTTCCTTTCCATGGACTCAAGCAGCACGCCAACCTTGCTGTCCTTTTAAGATATCTGAATTTTTGTGCCTGACAAAGCAGTTTCCAAAGCTGGGAAAGCATTTCTGCTGTACCTCTATTAAAAACCCAGCACAATCAAGACAGATTTTTTTTTTAAGTCTTTCAAATGTAATTTCTGTCTTATCAATGTTTGAGGTGCTTGGAACAGGTTTCACTGTGTGTGTAGCACTGTAATTCCTTCTAGCCTTGATGTATACTTAAAAAGGAAAAAGTGTAAGTTCCCTATTCAGCTTCACAAGTAACAGCCTCACAAAGTCCACATGGGATGATTTATCACTGGCTAAAAAAGCAGTGGGTTTTCAACCCTTAACTCTATGGGTTTTCTGCATAAATCCACCAGTTTGACACTGATCTAAGTTGCTGTAAAGAAGTCACATGCAGATTTTTTATTTTTCATTGTGAGCATCCAAAGTTGACTTTCTGACTGCGCAGCAGAAATACTCTATTTGCTACTTACATGAGCATAATTTTGTGACTAAATTACTTAAGTCAGCAACTAATTTCACTGCTGCCTCAGACCTGCTTTAAATGAACAGGTATATTCATCAATCACCTCCCTTCTTTGTTGAGTACCAGCCTAATCAATACATGAAAGAGCTGTTTAAACACTTTCCTATTAAAAGAAAAAAAAGTGTGGGTAGACAAAACAGCAGAATAAATATTAGAGGGAATTTTAGGGACAGACATTGAAGTTTGATGCCGTTCTGCATTAGGACTTTATCAATCAGCAAGAAGCATTATGTAATGGCAGTGTTCCACCCCAAATTACTAGGACATGGTGATTGCAGTGTTGTGATTGCATGCAGATGCATCTGACAGCTTTGGAGCTTGGGTAGTTTGAAAACAGCTCAGTGTAAAGGGCTCACGTTTTGCTGAGCAGTGTGAGCAGCACCTCCCTGTTGTAAAGGCAAGGGAAACACTGTGCATGTGCTCTGTGATGGCCACCAAATGCTCGGATGCAAAGCACCTTGCTCCAGTGTCCTACATGCTGGGAAAAGGGCCAGAAAGGGGTGGAATAAGGTCTCTGGAATAGCTGTGGTGTGCTGGGTGTGTCAGGCCACACCAGTGGGGAAGGCTGGTGGTGGTGTGAGGGCAGTGCTGTGGGCTTCTTGCAAGGAGCTGGGTTTGTGTTTCTGACCTGGTCGCAGCTGAGCTGTACTAAAGGTTACCTGCACAGGCTACTGGCTGGAAAAAGTGAGACTTTTTAAAATACAGCTACTATTGTGCAGTGATACCTAAGCCAAGAGGCGTGAGAGAACATTCCTTCTGATATTGCATGTGCCCAAAGACCTATTTATGATTTAGCTTTTTGTTTCTGATCCAAGCAGTGATTGTTGCCACAGCAGTCTATGCACCAGGACTTTGGCAGCGTGAGGGGGTTCACAGTGAGTCCTCACAGGGGGAGATGTTCCACAAACCTGTTGCTAAGAGCTCAGGAATAGGCTCAGTTTGCAGGAATCCCACAGAAATGGGCACAGACAATAGAAAGATGTGAGGCATTCTGTAATTAATAGCTGGTGTTGTAGAAATCTTTGCTACCCAATTAAAACTCATAAATCCCATAGGGCTTTGCATGTCACTGGAAGTTACCATTGTCCTTTTCATCCTGTATTTTGCAGTGTTGAGGACTTTTTTGATTTACTGACTTCTATTCTGCTCTCAGCTTTTATTCTGGTGCTGCATAAGAATGAAGTGGCTAATTTGTGTTTGCAAACCAGAAATGCTAATTATTAGAAATATAATTACAATTTTTTTCCAGAAAATTAATTAGAAGTCTGAATTAATGCTTCTATATCACAATTCATTTAAAATAAATGTTTAGTTAGATATAAGCTTTGTTTGCATGCTCAGTGTAGTAAGACTGATGCTGAAGTTCTTGCATGAACATCCTTCTCTCTCCCTCTTTGTGTTTAAAACTCCTTACCTACACATTTAACAAAATGAAGATATAATAACTTTATTTTCTCTCTCTAAATGTACCAGTTAAGTCATATTAGTCTATTTTCCACCTGTAAACCTGCATTTATATGCTTAATCACATAATCTCTTAAAACCCATTATTACCTGCAGCACATGCTTTTATAATCAGATATTTTTCTCTTTCAAAGTAAAAAGATGCTTCATTATTCAGAAAGTGGAGGTGTCTCTTCTAGACATTGTGTAGAAGAGGACAGGCTGCATGTTAAAGAAACATGAGATTTGCAGATCAGCTTCCCTGTGGAGGAGACAACAGAGAATCAGTCTATTAAATGCAGTTCTTTATTTACATACCTCTGTGAGTGCTGGAACAGAGGCCACCACAGAGCAAGCACTCTGATAATTCTGCCTTCCAGAAATGCCATCCTGAAAGCTAATGACACCTTCCTGGGAGGCTTCTCTACCCTTCCAGATTTAGAGGGCAGGAAAAAATCCCAAGAAAACAAGCCCTACTGATTTTTCTCCAGGGGTGACAGCTGAACAAAACTTAAAACTAACACCTGGCTTTAAAGACTGAAGCCTTACTCACATGTTAGGAAAGAGTGATTAGCCCTGAGTGATGCAAGGTCTAAGTTAGAAAAAGACTTCTCTTTGCAGTAGTTATCCTTTGTACCATATTTCAATCCCTTTTTTCCTTCATTTGAAAATGTCTGGGGCTGCTTTTCTTCTTCTATTTGTGTACACTTTTAATACCTGCTAAAATCAGTGCCTCTAAGGGAGAATTCATTTTCCTCAGTGCAGTAGGGTACAACTCTGCCATCTAAAACCCTGGGTTGGCAAAACAAAACCAAAGCTGAAAGATTCCCACCTACTGCTCCTCTAAATCCCTGTTGATCAGTAGGGGATGGGAGAAAAGGATTGCTCCCTTCAAAGACAGGAACATTTAGATGAGGAAATCTTAAAGCTGCACATTTGTTTCAAATGGATCCTATTTAGCTTGACAGTAAAAGAGCCACGGGGCTGAATTTTATTAGACATTTGTGCAACAGGCATTAAATGTTTCATGTTAAGAATATATTAAATTCCATAAGAAAAGAAAAGCCACATTCAGAAAGAACAGATACGGGAAAGGAGTAGCATTCCTCTGAGATTTTTGTGCACTGAAAAACTGAAGATTGAAAATGTAAGTGATGAAGGCAATACAGATGATTTCATCACATTTCCTGCCTTAACTCTGCTGTGAGTTTTTTTGGCCTGTTTTTATATTTGGGGCTTTTGGGGCTTGTTGGGGTTTTTTTGTGCCTGTGAGTTCTTGCCAGTTCAGAAAAGCACCTTCAGAGGTGCCAACAATCCATCATTACATCAGCTTTAGCCATGAACTTGCTGGGCCAAGCCTTCATGAAAAGCTAGACCTGAGCTAATGCTCTGTGAGGGGTGTGAAAATCAATTTGCTGCGTCAGTCCTGAAGAACCAAATCCTCCCATCTTCCTTTTTGTAGCCTCTTTGATTTGGGTATCGTCACAGATTTATGCTCAGTAAAGGTGAGGATTTTGCCTGTTTGCAGAGAAAGCAGCTCTTGGGCACAAGTGAAATAATGGAAATGGATCTGAGACAAGATGGAAAAAAAGGTGCAGTTTTGTAACTCCTTGACGTTAGTTTGAATTTATGGAATCTTTTCACTGCAGGTGGCTGCAGTGCTTGTGTACCCTCAACTTTGAGAGGAAAAATACTCAACAGAATGTGTGGGGCAGTTTCTTGTTGCAGTGTTCACTGTAGTAACAGCAGCACTGTGGTGAGGTTCTCTGCTGTTTGTCACTAATTGATAAATGTTTTCAGGGTAGGATTATTGGGAGGGTTTTGCTCCATATCCTCTTGCAACAGCAAGTAAATGTTCTTCAACACTGAAGCAATACGAGTGTGTTCTGACCTGGGGAGTCATAGGCAGGCACATACACAGATTGCTAATTGCCCTGCCTGTAATCATCTTCATTTCATAGACAACTTATATCCTGCATTCCTCTGTTCCCATCTGGCACTGTGCGTTTCTGCTTCTGCCTTTTGGCCACACAACATTAACTATGTTATAGATGCCTGGGTGGAAAAACACCATCCTTGGAAGCATGGGGGTGAGGAATGGTGAATGATTGGCATTAATCATGCTGCAATTAGATTTCCTCGTAGAGACTTTGGTAAGTCTTTGGGTGACCAAGCAAACAAACTGCCAAGTCAGGTCATCAACGAACCCTGTGCTTATTCATATCCACTCTTCTCATTAGGAGCTTCCTTTTCAGCATGTTAGAGGAATAATCATGGGAGGATGACACTATCTTGGGTGTTTTATGTTGGTGGGATTTATCCTTCATGGACTTAGCTCTGATATCAGAATGGCACCTTTAGTGGCAAAGATAGTGGAACTGGAGCAGTTCAGAGAGGGCACTGCAGTCCCCTGGGGTGATGCACACATCTGATTCACATCTGAGAGCATGGCAAAGGGCTCCCTGTGTTCAGTGGCCAAAATAAAGTGTAGGTTCATGTCACTGGTTCCATAATAGAGCCAGAAGCAGTATTACTACTGGGGCTGACTGCACAGAACAAAGGCCCAGGGTTCACAAGGTCCAAAAGGAAGTGGTGGCTTCCCCATTTCTGGCAGTGTTTAGCCTCACTCAGGTGCCATCCAGAAATACAAACTTTGGACAAGTACAAGTTTCTAGGACAGCACAGGGACAGTTCTCTGAAACAGAAGACCCTCCATATGTGGAGTAGCTCTTTTAATCTGGTCTAAACTCTCTTGTGTTAGTAACAGCAAAAGAGAAGAAAATATGTTACAGGTCTGTGGACAAGAGTTTCCTTTGAATACCTTTCCAGAAGCACCAGCAGTACCATGTCAGAAGAGTGATGTGTCATCTTGGCAGATTCTGAATCACCCAGGATGCTTTCTGCAAGTGAGAAGCCCATGTGACTCATGCTTAAGCACTGGAGGTTTCTCAAAGCAAAGCTGTTTTGACAGCAGCAGTGAGGCTTTTGTGTTATCCTTTGGTTCATCAGAAGAATTATATCTTAGGTTTGTTATTAAGATTTCATTTCACTATCTGGGAAGCCTTGTCAGGTTATTTGCTCATATCAATGACTTAAAGTGCTGTATCTGGACTGGATTATTTTCAGAGGCCTTGTATGTACTCTGTCAAAGATGTGGAACTTGGCCTGGACCATTACCAGGTCTAAATATATTACTCTAGATATATTACTCCAAACTTTTTATCTTTATCCAGAGTAAAGATTTGCCAATATAAAGACCTCTATCAGCTTGGAAGCTATTGTAAGTTTAAGGTAATAGCCTTAAAATATCTGAATAGTGTTCTTTTGCCTGATGTCCCCTCATAATCATTTTATATTTACTCTTGTTTCATGTACAGTAACAAGCACTAACTTCTGTTCATGTTGTGGGAGCAACAGGATCATTTAGTACCATGGTGACTGTCCTGAAACCTGATAAAAGAGAAAACTAAGGAGGAAGTGAGCATTGCCTCACCATGACTGATGAGACATGATGCAGGGAGAAGGCTATCTCACATAATTATCATATGCTGAAGCTTCTAATTTGCTTGTGATATCCAGGATTTTGATTTAGCTCTTCTCTTCGTTTTCTTTGCTATGGGAGAGCTCTACTCAGTTGTCCTTGCTGGCATTTTAGAGATCATGGGCCCACAGTCTAGAAACAGTGTGAGCCACGGAAACGATTCTACCACCTTTCCTAATCTAGTGGGTAGCTAAGCATCAGGTTTTAAAGCAACCCATAGGGCTTTCTTTTTCCTTGGGATCCTGATTTGCAGGATTTTTGTCTATCAGTTATATCAATGGCTTCATGTCTCAACCATGTTTCTCCAACTCACTGTTCAAGAAAAATGTGTTCATTGTGCCTGAACTTTTAGATGTGCAGGTTCTGGCTGTGCATTTCAGGGTCAATCTAAAGCTTGAATGCTTTATTTATATGAATGCGTAGAATGTTTCAGCAGGTTGTTTTCATATACCTGTCCAATTCTGATGCAGAGCAAAACTGAAGAAGAAACCAGGGTGGCAAGTAAATATGCTTCTCTTGTTCCTGGAGAACCATCAGCTGTGCACAGGTGGCCTCAGAAGGAATAGGCACTTCAGGCTTCTTAATGAAAAATAAATGATCATACTGGTTACTATGTGATTCATCTCTTCAGCTACCCTTGTCCTTCATATGCAGTTCTTATGCTTCTTAATGTTATGTGGTACTTAAGAATAAACATCTATTGCCTATTCATCCTCTTAGTCAAGGCAGAATGAAAAGCAAATCTGAATTTCCTCCCTCTTCTGTCACCAAGTTCACTTGGCATTCAGTAGATCTTGAAGGAAGGAGCTGAGTGACTGGGTCACACTGGAGCGGTAACAAACCAGATGGCATCTCCGTATGTGACAGACCAGGAGGTTTTGAAGCTGTGCATCTGCTTTTAAGGATCAAGTTTAAAACGAATTGACAGTCCTGTCAGATGGGCAGCACAGAGCTGCTCCAGCAGGTGATAAAGCTGCTACAGTGCAGAAAGCTCCTTTGAATTTCTCAGTAAGGAGTTTGTGTGCCCTCAGCTGAATCTGAATGTGAACTGGAAGATGCAAAGTAGGAGTGTCTGGCCAGGCCATTGTCTGAAATATGCCCTAGGAATAAAGACAGAAATTTCTTAGCTCTTGCAGAGATGCTTGGAATGTGCCTCCTCCAGCAGTGAATGGCCATTTTCACTTCTTCAGGTACAATGGTAATGTTTTGTCAGCAGAACTCGGCTTGACACTGGATCCTTGTCCAGCTCTGACTAAGGGATTTTGCATACCTTACAAATCAGATCGTGGGGACTGTCAGAATTTTATAGACTGTGTTATTAATAGGACTTCATCCTGCTTTAGGAACAAGAGTGCAGTTCTGCAGTTCTATCCCTGTATATCCACAAAGGCCGTGCTGCTGTACAGCTGTGCCAATGCTGCTTCTGGCTCATCAGCAAATGTCAAGAGTGTAAAAAGAATCCCCAATTTCTGCTGCCTGCAAGGATGGATTTGCTTTGTTTGGTGCGATGTCTCACACAATCACTGCCTGCTCAGACAGTTGCACAAGATCCATCCTTTGTTCCCCCTGTCCCAGCATGGAAAATACTTCATCAGGACTTTTTATTTCTGCTGAAGGTCTACATGTCTTTGTCCAAAATCACAACTGTGCCTTGGAAGATGAGCCTGTATGCTTATTTGAACTATTTTCAGTATTCCTATACCCAGTCTAGGATAAGGATCATTATCTTGAGTTTTGTTTTAATTTTTGTCTATATAATTCCATGCAAAACAATATACAAAAATCCAGATGCCATTCTGCAATACAACTTCAAATAATTAGTGGAGAAAGATTTCAAAATTCAGTATCGTCATTTAATTTACTGCAGGAATTTGTTAGGAAAGCCTAATTGTTCACTCTAAAGCATCACCATCTTTATCTATTTTATTGCATAAATATTTAACAGGGGTCCTTTTGTGAAGAAAATGCAAGAGAAAAATATACAACATAAAGAGCTGATAATTTATTTGCCACAGAATTGTTAATAGTCTATGTTTAAATGTCACTTTAATACAGTTTGTAAATCTTTAAAAAAACCCCAAATGCTGTGAGTTCAGCATTACTTCCACTGCTGTCCAGCATCAAAGTCTTGGCTCATCAGAACAAAACCAAATTTGGACAGAAAACCATGCTATGTATGTTCTTACTTTACTACAAGTGCCTGTTACACGTGAAATGCTGTGAAGAGCAAGAAAAGTACATGCAGATTGTAGAAGAAACCATGCAAAATAGATTTTTCAAATGAAATATGACATGCCATGACAACTTCTTAAGCACTGAAGCACAAGATTACTGTGAGACACAGAAAAGAAGAATTTATTTGCCGAACCTTGGCCTTGCAGTGACACCCAGTGTAGCCCAGGAGAGCTGAACTGTGCAAAGTTCAGCTCAGGTACGGAATGAGGAGTTTCTGCCCTTCAAACCCCCCTGCAGCCCAGCTGTCTGTGTCAGTGAGCTGCCAGTGCACTGCTCCTTGGTTCTGTGTAGAAACTGCAGCTGGCATAAAATTCAGATTTTCACATTCTGTAAATAAAACTCAGATTTTTAGTTTTCCAGAGGTTTGGTTCCGTCTCCCATCATGGCACCAAGGGGGTGCTTTGCTTTTTACTGTTTTGGTTGCCATTTGTTGCAAACAGGCTCAATGTATTCCTCTCTTAACTATAGGCTTAATTAGAAGGAAAGATCAATATTTAGGATAATAAAAGCACACAGATAATTAGAATAATAAAACTTCAAAGATAATGAAAACAGTTAAACTGGGTGACATAAAGATTTGAAATAATCTTTGGTAGATCTGGCATTTTGCTTGTAATGAAATTGTCTCTGACCTCAGAATCTGGAGTTGAATAAAAGCAAAAAACATTTAAAACTAAAAAGGTCAGTAGCTGAGCATTTCCCTTCTTATTCTTCTGGACTGTAAAAGTCTGTTTATCTGAAACAATATTTAATTTTCTTTAGGATCAGGTGGTGAGCATCTGCTTTCCCTTTTTGCAATGCAGGCAATAGTGTCACCTACAGCCCCAGCCTGAAGAGCTGTCATTTCTCACGAGAGATCCACCTGCTAACACAAGTTAGATTTCAAAAGGCAACACAGATCTTTTGAGGTACAAGGACATTTAAATTTCTTTTTGTTAGCCAAAATTTTCTTTTGTTTAGTAAAATACATGGGTTGGGCTCATCTCCCACCTCCTTTTCCTCCTGTTTGTGCTGTATTGTTATGATGAACTCTAGGCACTGTCCTGTCTGGGCTTCCTCAGCCCCTTTCCCATTGAACCAGAGCTCAATTTTGGTGCAAATCAGTGAGACCACATAGTGGTGTGGAGCATCTCAGTGTGGCTTCCATCATCAGGGCTTGGTGGCCCAGTTGTGCTTGATTTCTTCCCATCATTTCAGACTTTTTGTACTTCCAGGTCGGTGGATGTTTCCTCTGGGATGTGATCATCATCTCACATCGTTATGTAATTCCACCCCCAGCCTAACACTTGTTTAGCTTGTTGAGTTTTTTGTTTTGTTTTGTTTTGTTTTGCTTCAACCACCTTTGTGAAAATAACACCGGTGTGGATGTGCTGAGATGTGCTGGTAGCAAAGAAGCTATTATCATTCAAATGCTAAAGGGCAAAAGCAAAATACTTATTCCCTTCAAAAGCTTACTTGGCAAGGGCTTCTGCTGAGCTTATGTTGGTTTTGTTGTTGTTTCTTCCCCACTTTCATTAAAGCTGCTATCATCTCTTATTTCTGAAAATCTAAACTTGGATATTTTACTGGGCAATGGCAAACCTTCCCTGAAACTCTGACCAGACACTGCTGTATGTGGCTGTGTGTTGGGACCTGTAAAAGTAAGAGGATGACATCTCAGATGGAGTCATGGCACTGTCTGTAACTTTCGTTTTGAAGTCAAAAAAAGAGGAAAACTGTACAGACAGGGAAGGTAAGCCAGGGAAGGCTCCTAGTGCAGTCCCACTGAAAGGTGCTGTGTGAGCAAGGAAAACACTCAATAGCATAACTATAAGAAAAATATAATTGTGTCCAAATCCTGCTTGGGGCTGAAATGTTAAGCAGGGGAAGTAGAAGCAAAAGATATATTTGTGTGACTTAGTGAGAGTTCATGCTCTGTGGGCAGGAGCAAAGTTTCTGTGTGACTGCTGGTGGTACAGAAAGATTTTTATTTTTTTCTCTCTCTTCTGGTTAAACTAAAGCTTTCCTGACAAAGAGAAGCGCTGCTTTTCACAGAGAATTAGTTGAGGATTTGTGACTGTGGAACAATGGATCGATATTTGTTTGCAAAAAGCTTCAGTTAAAGTGGGACAAGTGGAGATTAGCCCCATGATCTGCTGGTTGTCCATCGCTATAGATTTCTCGTTGTTAGCTGGAGAGGTTTATCCTGCCCTCCCTGTTCAAAGCTCAGAAGTGATCTGAGACAGACTCTGTGGCTCACAGGAATTAAAAATGAAAGCTGTAGGTGCCACACGTGCAATTGGACTTCTCTGAGGGAGCAGTGTGGGCACCTCTACACCTCTTTGTGCTCTGCCAAGTGCCCCTTCTTAAATCTCCCTTTGCATCAAAAGAAGCCTGAGCAGGCAGAGGTTGTGGGCTTGGGGTGTGAGGTGAATCGGCCTCTGGTTTTATAATTGTGTAGAGATGCCCCCAAAACACTGAAGAAGGCTCAGTCTTATAAGGGTGTTGCTTTTTTTTTGTTTTGTTTTGGTGGTTTTTTTTTTTTTTTGGTGGCTGTACCCTTGTGCCCAAAACAAAGACGGGTTTTCTCTCAGCTGGAGTTGTCCAGATGTCAAATACCAGCTCTAGGGGTCTGACAAATTGACACTGCCACAAATTGCTCAAAGATCCACTAAAATCAGGATGGCTCCATCTGAGCACAGAGGTTTAACCTCGTGGCTCAGACTGTGGGAGATAAGGCAGCTTGTGATTTCCTCTGAGATTCAGAAATGTTCAGGTTGGAATGAACCACACAGTGTTTTTAATCTGAGTTTTTCAGTGCCATACAGTCAGGTCATTTTTATACCAGTTGGATTTATTCCAGTGTTTGTTTGTATTTCAGTAGGGGATGGCAGGACTTAATGTGGGTTTTTTTCCAGTGATGTGGATGTATTAACAAGGAGTGTCTAATTATCTTTATTGATTAACCTTATCTTATAAAGAAGTAGTCACTCAGCAGAGCAGTCCATATCCTGTACACTGCAGAAAGAAAAAATGATTAATTTACTCCCCAGATTGTACTGCTCTGTATGCTGCGAGAGTAAGTGATGCATAAAGGACAGCCTGCACTGCCTTGGGTCAGAACAGTAGGTCAGAGTCATTATTTACCTTTTGAATATAAAGTGGGAATGTCCTCTTTTTGCAAATCATGATCCCAATTCACTTGTGTACAGGGAGAGGCAGAACGGGGACACACACCTGTGTTCTGCTTATATCTGTGTGTATAGAGAACTGCAGTGACAGCAAAACTGAAGTATATGTGGAGGGAAGTAGGACCTGTGATTTCTGGTCTGAATTAGAAAGGCTTTCTGTTAAAAATCCATAGAGCTGTATTGTTAATTTCTTTCAAATCATACTTTTCAATCTGTCCTCTGGCTGTGGTACCAAGAAAAATTGACCACAGCCAGAGTTCACATTTACTTACTTTTTATGTCACCTCACTTTCTTTCTTGTGATCCACCACTTGTTAGCCTGATGTTATGGTTGGAGCTCCTGCTTTGGTTTGTGTTTATAAGTCTTCAGTGCAGTAAGATCCTGATGAGTGAGGAAGGATCCAAAATGCAGTATAATGCCACAATCTGACCTTTATCCAAGTTTGGGTATGGTGTGTGTGTGTGTATGTATGTATGGCATGTGGGTACGTATGGTTTCTGTTCACATCTGGAGATGCCTCTGTCTTGCAGACATCAAATAGGATTACTCATCCTGCATTGACATTATTAGTATATTGCTATATTTATTACAATGGAAACCAAGTTATATAAACAATAACAAAAAAAATCCCCAAACCAAAAAGGTTAACCCAAGAATGCTCTGGCAGGGCTGTGTGGGTAAAGAGAGCTGTAGGTTTTACAGCGTTCCTTAATATGTTTTTCAGCTCCCCTTTGGTTTATTGCCTTATCCAGTATGTCTCGGGTTTAGTTTCATTCTCTGCACAACTGAGATTGTCTTCTAGGCATTCCCTATTCTCAGAAATCATTCTGCCTTTTGTGATTCTGTGTTTTTGTCCTAGAGACAGTCTTACTCATGTTTATGTCTTGAATGGAGTTATCATCTTATTTTGTTATTTGGACTCCTTTACACATTAAGCAGGGCTTCCTCTCCTGCAGTCCATCAAACCAGGCCCCTCCACTGAGATAATCATATCTTCTCCTGCTGTCATCTCTCTCCTATTTGTGGATCACTGCTCCCTTCCACTTCAGCAGGATGTACTGCAACCACTGTTAGTAAAAGTACTGCGTTCATCTTCATGCTGAACCAGCTTTCCTCTCTCCCATCTCTCTCTCTAATCACTCACCTGATTCCAAAGGAAGTCTAGTGTCCCTTGCTGCCAAGAAAAACGGGCTCCCCTTGATCTCTGGGGCTCTGAGTGTTCCCATGCTATCCCAGATCATCCTGGGGGATACTGAATTTATTGATGTCTATCTTTCTGAAAAGGCTGGATGAAATCATCTTCTGAGTCAGATGCTTCTTGCTATTGGTAAGACAAATGTAACCGAGTCAGTTTTGCCTTTGAGTAGTTTAACTTTTATTATATCCCACCCAGTATACTGACATTTTGACCCATGTCATACTTCTTTTAAAAAAAAAGGTAGTGCTTTTATGTGATGTGTATTTCCAAAAATTGTGTGGGTTTTCTACCGATCCAAACATTGTGATTGAATGTTCAGATTACATTATATAGTGCTGCTATAGCTTGGATGGTGCCTTTCCCAGCTAGTTTATCAGATATGCTGAACAATAGAGGTTGGATTTGCAATATGCTGGTTTTTCCTGGGGGTGACCTCTCTAAATAATGATGCCATGAGTGTTTATAGTACAGCTCAAAAGGCACAAGCCTCTGCCATGACTGTGACACATGAGGGCTGTGGTTTGTACATGATCACCAATACAAATGGGCACTCTCAGCTCTTGGACGCAGCCTGAGCAGGCAAAACCTACATTTTAGTCATGATGTAACAACCTGCTGGGGTTTTGAGGGTACTGCTAAATGGTGATTTTCCATATTCTGGGAGTTGAGGACTTTAGACATGATCAGGGAGTTGCATGTCCTTATGGCACACCTGATGCCTGCATAGCAGCTTCTCTCTGTTGTCCAGAGTACCTATTTTTGTCTCTAAAGGACGTGAACTCAGTGCTCAAAAATAAATCTCCTCCTTGATGTAGCCCTGATTTTTATGACTTCTGGCAGAGTCCTATTCATGCATTTCTTATTTAAGTTTTACATGATGTTTATTTCAATTACATAAATGTAAAATCATGAGATTGAATGATAAAGTAATAAAAAGGCTTTTGCATTTACCACAGATGCAGTGTCCTGCACAGAACTACTTTTCTGTCAAACAGGTCTTGTTTGCCCTGCTGACAGGAATAGTAGCACTCTTGTGACCAAAGAATAGTAGGAATTTTCCTTCTATGGGGAGAAAAGCTAACCTGAGCAGCACTGTTGATAGCATATTCTGTTGATTTGAGGTCTTTTGGTTATGAAAGGCATCTGGGGTTTCTTCCTTAGGCATTAAAGGAGAGAGGTTTTTTAAGTTTCATCTTCTGTTTTCCAAACTTAAACCAAAATATTTATTTTAGATGATTGTATCACACAGTATAAAGTAAACTTGTGCTAGATTAAAAGCCATTTTATGGAGTTTACACTTTGCTGGTTTTACAGAGTAGCATAAAACATAAAGGTATCTTGGGATTTTTTTGTTCCTCCACAAGAAATTGAGGGTGTTTTGCTAGCTGCTTGAAAATGGAATACCAGAAAGTGCATTAGTAGAGAATAACCATTTTGATCATGTTAATGCTGCTCTGTGGGGCAAATTCTGCCTCATGAGGGCAACCTTAAGTTTTTCTACCACTGAAATAATTATGTTCAATTACGATTTTTAATCCAGGGTTTAATCTAATCCATGGATAAAACGTGTACTTAGTCTTCATCTTCACTATCCAGCTGTTAAATGGAACCGAAGGGGAGCATTTATCACTGAGCAAATTTGTTTTTTAAAAGTTCATGTTATAACTTTGCTTTCATCAGGTTCTGTAAATCCAGGGGTATTCATTAGTGGGCCTTGTTAGGATAATCAACACACACAGAAGTTTACTGCTTTTCTTTCCACATTTTTCCAAAGACACTCAGGATGGAGAGGTGCCTTGTGGAGGATTTCCACTTCATGCCCAGGCTGATCTGTGTCCACACAGCAGCTGATTCTGTTTCCTCAGGCAGTTGGCTTTAGGAAATGGACAGTGAGGAAATGTCAGGCTGAACACTGTAATGTGGAGAGATGCAATTAGGAAAACACTTAACGAATCTTTGGGGGAAATGTGAGACCTGGAATGGCGAGAGCTGTGTTTTAGGGTAACCCATGAGCAGCATTTACTAAGTGGAAATCTCTAAATTGTCTGTAAAATAAGTAAGTGTGGCTCCAGAGCTATAAGGGCACGTTTGGGCAAAGGCAATAACTTGTAGTGTTTTTATTGTGCCCCTAATAAAGACTTGAGTGTGGGGCTAGACTGGGACACACAGGCAGCAGGTTGAGTTCCTCCCACAGCCAGATAAGCCCTGTTCTCCGTTGTGAATTTTGCTGTTCAGCTTGATAAACTTCTGCAGTTTTTCTATTACACAGGACAAAGCATCGCTATTGATTTTTACAGCCTGATGAATTTTATTTCTGTTCTCTTGCAAAATCAGCACAAAGGGGAAAAATCACAACTCATTGCACATAACTATGGAAAATTTTCAAGCTTAATGAGAGCTTTGTACTTGCCTCTGAAATTTTAAAAAGCACGTGTGTTGGGCCATCCTATTGCTACTATTTTTTCTCTGGCAACATCATTGTTAAAAACACACTGATGACTAGTTTGACCATTTGCTATGTGGAAAATCAAACTGTCATGAGCTATTGCTTGTGTTTTTCATCTGATGAGGGGAACATGAACACACAGCTCTGGCTGAGTGGGCGGAAGGAGAAGTTATTGAACACAACCACTCTGCGTGTCTTCGTGCAGTGAACCTGCAGACATCACCCTGAAGTCAGAGCACTAAACTCTGCTCATGAAATCAAGTCTGCAGGAGCTTTGTTTCTCAGAAATCTCAAAGCCATATCAATTAGGAGAAGGTCTATCCTGCCAACAATCACATGGACCAGCCTGACAGTTTATTTCCTAGAAAAGCATTGGTAAGACTGATTTTAGCATTTCACTGGGTAAGGGAAACCTTTTCCCTGCTTCACACTATGATGACATATAAATATATCAGGTATTCAAGAGCAAAACATCCACAGGAAGGAGAATTTCCTTCATTCTTCTAGACTATAGACCTATTTTTGAGGTGGATTTAAAGACAAATAAGAGGAAAAACCTTTCCAAACTATAAATTAATGGCTCTAATATTTCTAAATGAAATTGGAACAGCGTCTGTGGTGTTTTATTATCTTTTGCCATACAGGGCTGTCTTTGAAAGTGGAAAAAAAAGCTTAGTAAAAAGTAATTTCAGAGCCTTGACTGCTTTTTGATTACAATTCGGGATTACTGTTTTAATCACTGCTTATCAAGTAATACCACAAACCTCAGAGCATGACCATCCTTCTCAGGGGAAGCCAGATTTAAAAGCCAATTTCCAGCAATCCCTCCTCTTTCTTCCAAACTCTAACAAATATGGAGGGATAATAATCTGTGATATTACAAGAGACCCGAAGCAACGCATGGAACTCTGTGTTCTCAGATTCCTTCTTGAGTTATCCTTATTGTTGTAGAAGTGAGTTGTTCAGTGGAAATATCAGTGTAAGTCTTAGCCAGCTCTTGTTCCATGGCAGCCTCCATTTGAGTGCAGGATCTCACATACACCCTTTCCCAGGCAGATGGTAAATTTTACACGTGCAAATGTGTCCAGATAGAACATGAGCACGTTTTCAGGGGAGGTCTGAAAGGTGTACCTCATATTTGTGTGCAAAGCACTGCTGCAAAATGGCTTCACACACAAACCCCAGCTCTTGCAAAGATGTGGATGAGCAGCCATGAGAGAAACTGGAGCTAAAAGATGGATTTTGACTCAAAGTTACTGACAGTGCATGGCTTTTCATGGCTGGAGATGGGGGGCAGCCCTGCATCTGAAGCAGAATGAGAGATGAGGGAGCCCTCAGTTTCTGCAGCACATTGGGGTGAGGACTTAGAGTGGCCAAGATCAACCCTGGAGCAGTGGAGCACCATCCTCTCTGCAGGATACCTGGAATGTGTTCGTTCCTCCAGGTAAATATTACTGCTCTCTTTAAATGTGAAGACAAACCTCTCTCCTCACTCCAAAAAGCTTGTATCTAATTAAAGTAATCAGATTCATCCTGATCTCAGTTAACTTTTCTCTGAGTTATTCAGGTGCTACTCAGTAATGTTAGGACAGGAAGAGGACCTTTAGGTCTGTAAGTTTCTTCTCTCTAGAAAGTAGGATGTGACCTGATGGGAGATGAAGTATTTTATACAGGAGTGTTACTGTGAGTTACCTTTGCTACAAGGCTCAGAATGTGCTGTTACCTGCTAAGGGGACTCCAGAGCTGGTTCTATTCAAGACCCAATTTACATGAGGTACAGAAGCTTGTAGACAGTGCTTGAATGTGTGTGTACTACGGCTGAGGAAGGTTCACTCCAAGGCTGGTGTTGCTGTGAAAAGAAGCTCATGCAGGAACATTTATAAACAAATCACTGCTGTTGGTTGGTTGTTTTTTTGTGTGTTGTATATGTGAAGAGGGTTTTGAATGAGGCACTGAGTAGTGTTTTTGAACTGATAAATGGGTGGAAGGGATAAATTGGTGGAAGGGATAAGCTTGCTGGGGTAACAGGGAGTTCCCACTACCACTGTGAGCATCCTTGTTTAACCCACAAGTAACCAGCATTGTTCCATGAGTCAGAGTAAAAACAATTACAAAATTTCCATGAAATATTCTCTCAAAAGGAAGCAAACCCCTTTATCTGTGGGTCATCAGTCACAGTAAGACTGCCACTGAATTAGTCTGAAAATCCTGAGCTTGTATGCATGATAGCCCACTGAGATGTCTCTGGTACGGGAGCCCAGCATTCTGTTTCTGCTTGTAAAATTAACATCATCTTCATCTGCTTGTTCTGCCAGCCTAAATCGATGTGCCAGCCAGCTCTAAAAATATAAAAAACAAAACCCTCCGCCCTGCTAAGAAAATACATCAATGCCAGCAGCTCCTACACATGAATGAGCCTCAATAAGCAAACTACTGTGCATGGGTGGCAGAGGAGGAGAAAAACAAGAAATTGATAAAGAAATATATTTCATTTTCAGGCTTCTAAGATGTTGGCTTAAAAACAACGGCAAGAGCAAATAAACCCAACCATTTTTTCAAATCATGAAAAATACACTGACAGTGGCCTGTGAGATTAAGTAGTTCAAGGGGGGTTTTTTTGCCTGGAGAGGTAGACAGAGGGCTTAGGCCTGGGAATTATTTTCAGTTATTGTTCTGGGGCTCTAGTCATGTTCCTCAAATATGGATTGACCTTAATCTCTCTCAAAGCACAATTCCCGAACCTCTTACCGATTGTAGTGTTCAGCTAAGGTTTTGGGTAGGTTGGGTTAAACTCCTTCATTTTTAAGACAGCTGCAGGAGATAGTCTTGCACATCTGGTCATCTAAAATGCCAAATCAAAACCGCTTTGATATTCAAATGGTCTGCTGACAATTCTGAGTCAGGCCAGAGGATTTCCCTCTGGAGAGACAGCAGATTTGATATGCTCACAAGTGAATGTGGTAAAGAAACAGTCTTGATACTGACCTGGAGCCTCCTAAAAATGAAGCAGAGCCTTAGGACAGAGATGATTCAGGGGACAGATTAACTCAAAATGCTGGGACAAAAGATATATTTTGGCATGTGCTTCATGGGGGCAGAACACATTCACTGTGTCAGAAGAGAGTGGGGAGGTAAAAGGTTTAGATTGTTAACACCAATTTAGGCAGAAACAACCTTAAAAAGATGGCTTAATCTGCTGTAGAGTTTTTTGTGTTCAACATGAACACAGTATTTTATGAAACAGGAGCACTGGCTGACTGCTTGACTTGAAAGGGGATCATTAAAAAGCCTAGGCTTTCATCAAAAGGGTGAAAAAAAAAATCCAGATACCTTTTGTTACATCAATTCTGCAAATCAAAATGTGACAAGGCCTGCTGTGTGGGCCCAGGAGGACTTAGATCTTCATGCATGTCTCTTTCTGCAAGTGCTGCTGCACATACACATTTCCCTATGGCAGCTCAGTGCTTTCCTAGTCTCCCAGAGTGTCTCACAGAGGTTTCCTGTAGTGCAGGTGATGTACTGAGGCAGAAAGTTCAAGGGCCAAATATGTACAGTCACTAACTTGTCCCAACATCCGAGTCTGTTTGTTGGTTGATTTTGTAAGTGCCGAACTCCCAGTTGCAGGTGCCCATCTGCATCTCCAGAGGTCTGAATACTGCTTTGGACCTACTCCTGGGTGATCTGTCCAGATCATAGCATTAGTTCCTTGCCTGTGGGAGTCTCAAATGTGAGACTGGAAATGCCAGCCTCATTAGAGATGTCAAGGGATAAGGTAATGCTGTGTGAATGCAGCAAGGGAGGGAGAAAAGGTTCATCAGGGCACTCGTTTACATCTTCCTCCAGTTTCTTGGTGAAGAATGATGTCCATGAGAAGCTGAGTTTTGAGGGCTCTGTATAGGCAGAGGCTTTTTGGACTTCCACTGTGGTGTTGCAGTGTTAGAGCATCAGAACAAGGGGAGTTTGCCATGTCTGTCTGGTGTATTGCTCACCAGGACCATGTTTGATTTATTTTGCTGTGTAGGTTTTTTCCCCGTGCATCCATAGAAAACATGGAATAAATGACATAGACTGACTGAAATCGTACCTCCCAAGCCTCTGCTGAAAACTTAATTAAACCCACAGGGTCTTGTTTGGGGGTAGAAAAACAGCAGGATATGGTACTGTAGACCAGTAAATAAATTGTTCATGTTCCTTGCTATTTCACTTTGCTGCTAGGGATGTGAAAAAAAATCCAAATCTATTCTTTCTGCCTGACTATTTTATCATTAGCAGCTTCTTTGTGTTTTATCCATGACTTCCTGTTGAAGAAAACTGCACTGGGGAAAAGAGAGTTTTTAAAGGTTGGACTTAGACTCATAAATATACAGGGAACCTCTGTGCTGAGCCTGAAATTCGTTGCTGCTATTTTTCATTCAATAGATCCCATCACAGAGGCTGAACTGGAGGCTTGTGGATGTGGTTTGGAACATTAAGGGGACTGTATGTGAGCTGCCAGGACACAGTGGTGGCTGCAGGGGCTACAGAAGGGGAGAGAATCTGGTGACCTCTGTAGTAAAGCTTAGCATGCACAACCAGTTAACCATCCTTAATCCTTATCCTCATGTTTGGTAATTTATCTGTTCCAGGCAATTATATTTTATGTTTTCAGCACTCTATTTTGAAGTAAGAGCCCAGGTGAACTGAGGGGTCTATTTTACCTCTGTAAAGTGACCCAGTCAAGGTCACATGGAAATCTATGTTGGAGCAGGGATCTCAATGCTTTTTCCATTGGATTGGCAACAATGGATGGGGCTGAAAGAGGAATATGTGCCCCTGTCAGAGCCAGGCAGTGCTAAGAATATGGGAGCAGCATATGTGTAATGAGCAAGAGAGGTGATTGAGATCCTGGCAACCACAGGAAAGACAAAAAATTATGTCCTGTGCTTGCCCTTCCTGCTTTTTCCGTGGTGGCAGTCTGGAAGTGACTGGTACCTGAAGCTGACAGTGATATTTGTAGCCTTCACCTCTTCAGTGAATTACGTATTAGCCTTAGAAAAATAGTGAAAAAGAGGAAATGTCAGTTCCAGTAGTGCTCCATAGCAGTGTCCATGCCTGGAGGCCATGGCCATGCAGGGCTAGCTAAAGTCCCCCAAGAGGGAACAGAGGAGCTTCAGCAGGACATGGGCTGGCACAGGAGGAGACAGGTTGGCACACATGGAGTCAGGATTCCCGAGCACTTCACGTCTGGGCACAAAGCCCTCTGGCTGCTCACCTTTAATCTGCCACTGTGAAGCTGAGCAGTGTGAGGGGACAGGGGCCCAACTTCTGCTGCTGTGCAGGAGCAGCCAGACATTTAGCAGACAGCCAACTCTTTCCTTCAGGGCCTTGTTGATGCGCTTGCTCAGTCTTGCCTCCATATAGGTGAACATCAATGGAAGGACACTGTGGACTGGCCATTTTGGAGACTGGTTATTAAATAGGATGGTTAGATTCAGTCTAATAATGTGTTTAATGAAACTGAAGAAGAGGAAACCTCACAGCTTCTGTTTTATGTGTAAAAATTTCTCCCTGCGTTTCTCTTCAGGGCCTTTCCTTTTAATGGTGTAAGTACAAGTGGAGGACAAGCAGTTCTTGCTGTTGTTACATGGAAATGAATAATGGTTTTGGGCAAAGACCAAACTCAGTTTCCAGAAGGCTGCTCTTCCCTGCCCATTCATCTATGTGATATAAAACAAACCCAAAATATACTGGCAGGAAAAAAAGGGCTATTTAGTATTCAGAGCTTCAAATACATTTAACAACATGTTCCTCACCTAGGCACCAAATTATTTCTTCAAGAACTGTACAGAGAACACTTGGCTTTCAATTTACAGCATGATCTGTTGGATCACAGTGCAGTGGCAAGTGTCCTGTGGCAGGATTGCTGAACTTGTACCACTAAAAATTCTGTACAGCATCTTGCAAATCTCTCATGTCAGAGGGTGTGTTGGAGATTCAGATCAGGACACAGACTTTCTGATGCTTTTCTCCAGCACTGTTACTGTTTCTGGAGGACAAATGTTCTACAAGAGGGAAGATGAAGATCTTGGAGCCCTATGGTTTAAGCAGTAGATGTCCTTCAGACTTTGTGCCTGAGCTTCATTGAGTAAACTAGTTAATTCATGCCTTGCTTTCCACTTTTTAAATTGGGATAACCCTCCCCTCTCTTAGACCTTTTCTCCAGCCAGAATAGGTTGCACTTTCTCAGTTCCCCAAAGAGGAATTACAGGGCTTTGATGTCTTTAAGCAAGGCCAAGAATTACCAGGGCTGACCTGTAACAGCCACAACTGCACTATATGAGGACAAACCTTTGTGTTTTACCAGGATTGATAAAGTTGTGTAGAGCCCGCTGAAATTCTCTGCCTTCCTGTGAACAGAGTAGAACATTTCTGTTATCTCATTTCCAATTTCATTTATTTAATCTTTGACCTTTTGCTGATATTGCTAACGTTCATAGTTCACAAACCAGCTAGAGTTTGGGAAATGAGAAACATTTCCCAGATCTTCATGAGAATGTGTGCTGCTGCTTTTAAGCTGGAGAACTGACCTGGATAATGCTGGGTTCTATTTCTTTAATGCTACTGGCTTCACTCATTCCTGGAGATATGAGGTATTTATTCATTCCAGTTTATTAGAGAAAAATTGTACCTAAAGGCTAGTTTAATTAAGACCTTTAGAAGCAGAAAATAGCTCTAGTAAGTTAGTCTCTTAAAAGGAAAAAAAAAAAAAAGGAATCATGCCAAATGTAATTAAATGTTGGGGATTTTTTTTGTGGTTTTTTTTTTTTTTTTTTTTTTTTTTTTTTTTTTTTTTTTTTTTTTTTTTTTTTTTTTTTTTTTTGGTTGTTGTTGTTGTTGTTGGTTTCCTGTCTTTATTTGGCCTCTGCTTAAATTCTGAGACCATTTTGTTCATGGTACAATAGCTGGCATGTGCCCATGCTGCCTCTCATATGATGGAGGGAAATGTGCAACATGAGCATGTGTAAAGAGAACATGCCCAATCCACTGGGGACACAGAGGTTTCCACAGCAATTTTGTAGAAATCCATAACAAATGCATTGTTAGGTTAGTTTATTTCTTCTCTTTCCTGCTGTGTAAAGTATTTGATATTCAAATTAAAATGGTGCTTGTTTAGGACAATTCAGTTATAGAATAAGCCTGGTAATTGGTGCCCGTGGGACTGTTTACACTCTGCTTGGTGTAATCCACTTATGGAAAATTAATGAAAGGCAATTTCCTCCTTCGTTGTAGCTGTTTTAATATGTACACTATGTCGTTTCCTCTTCCAGCTGAAGCTTCAGATGGGTATTTGGGGACAAAAGCTCAGACAAACCGAGGTGCTCCCTGGAGAGCCCCTGGGGTTCCAGGTGGCTGTGGCGATGCGGAGGTTGTGTGAGAGCCCCAGGGAGCAGCGACTCAGATACACTCTCAGCTCCAAACTGTGCCTGTTCCCAGGGCAGATCAGAAGGAGTACTTTGCTACCAATGTAGGACTTTTATTTATAACAATTTATGAGACTTTGCAGTGGCAGCTGAGCTGACCTGGGGGTTGTTCTGGCTATCCCCTCTGGAGCACAGCGCAAATCTGCACCCGAACATTCAGATCCAGTGTTTCCTCCTGCCCCAGCTCTCGGGAGCTGGTTTAGGGACAGAACATGGAGTTTTCTCAGTAAACACATGGTCTGAGTCTGAATCTTGATTGAACTAGCTGGGATTTATTTTTCAGCTTCCTCCAGTAGCTGCATAAGCCCTTTCTGTTATATTGAGGAGAAAGTAGAGGGGAAAAGAAAGGTATTATTACACATCTATGCATCATCTATACTCAGTGTGCAGCAGTGATGGTATGTCAGTACCACTTCTTATATACCTGTAGAGACATTGCTTTCTTGCAGGTTGGTGAAGGGAGGAAACCTCTCAAAAGCCTGAGTAAAGCCCAAGCTAAGGCACTGCTGTCACTGTGCTCTGATTTCCTATTTCCCCTTTTGTCACATGAGGGGAGGAAAGCCTGGAGTGCTTCTTTCCTCAGGAATATTTTCTAGTTGTTTCATGGGAAGATGACTGGAAGTGCAGGGGCTATGGGAGAAATGAAGGGTTTTGGGAAGTAGCTGCTCAGTTTTGCAAACAGCACTAATGCACAGTTTTGGGCTGTGGGATACCTGAGTCAATATGGCCAAAGCAGAGAGCTCCAGTTCCAGAGCAAATAGCAGCAGCAGAACTGGGAATACTGAGAGTGGCAGCAGCAACATTTTGTTATTCACACTGACTACAGAAAAAGCATTGAGAAAATATCAAATGCAGAAAGCTGGAATTCAAAGAGGAGAATGAAATCAAGATGATCCTGGAGAAATTACTGATTTGCTTTGCCTGAAAGTGATGTGAAATCATTGCCTCTTACCTGAGCAATAAAGCATCAGGAGTAATATATAGGAAATATGCTCAGTTTGACCTAGACCTATTACATAGGTACCAGCTCTTCACTGCCTCACCTCAAATTCCCTTCCCTCCCGCAAGCAGTGAACAGATTATATTTTCTTTATCGATTCTAAGAAATGTCTTTTTTTCTTTCTCTGTTCAGTCAGGTTTCCTATCTAGATTGTCACACCTTCAAATCAAAAACATTGTAGCTTTCTCTTAGTGTCCTTAAAATTTGCATAATTCTTCCTGGCCCAGACACAATTACAAATGCTGAAATCATCTTTCTGATTCTCACTTTGCCTGTTCTCCTGGGAGTTCCTTCAAGGAGGGACCCACCATTTCTTAAGTCTCTGCTGCTTGACCTTTGGAAATCCAAATATTTTTGACATATGTTTCTGCTTTGTTCTTTATGCATGGAGCACATGTCTGGACTGCATCATCTGCTCTTTCAGCCCCTCTCAAGATCTTCCTTTCAAATTCTGCTAAGAGATTACTTGGGTGAGATTAGGTTGATCAAAAGAGGTAGGTGGGGATGGGAGGAGATTGTCCCCTTTTTTGCCCCCCTTCATCATCTCCCAGATGTATTTGCACCTGAATAAACGGCAGGGAACAAACTCTCCCTAGATATTGATGTGGAAAACGTGGAAAACCACATTATTGTACATGCATCTTTTTCTGTCTGGTCTAGTAACATGGTAACACTTGTTTGGGGAATGTGTTGTTTGCCAGAGAGGGTCGTGGTCAGAGCTGCTGTGCTTTTTGCAAGTCCAGAGCCCAGGGCACAGGCAGCAAATGCTTTGCTCAGCTGTGGTTTTCCCCAGTTCAGCACCGTCTCACGCCTGCCCTACAAACCACGCAGCAAACCTCCCCTGCACAGCGCTGTGCCTGGGCTGCTAAAAGCCTGATGTATTGCACACAGGGTCCAGCCCGGAACGGCCTGCGTTCCACACCTCATTTGGTGTCGTTCTGAGAAGCATCACTCTTAGCTGCTGGCAGTGTGGGCTCTGAAAACATGCTTCATTTTGCATCTCTGTCCTTTGGAAGATGGGGAAGATTTACTGCCTGCAAATAATGAGGATAGGTGAACTTGTATCCTGGGGAATGGGATGGAGGCAATGAGCTTGAGAGATGAACAACGCTGGGGTCACCTGGGTGTTCTCATTGGCATTACCAAATAGAGATGAATCAGCTTTACTCTGCCTTCCCACTCATTGTGTTCCTGTGCAAGAGCTGAACCTCTTTGTGATGCAGCATCTTCCAAACACTGGGCCATCTACAAGACACCCTCAGAGATGGGCTGGAGGGGAGACAAAGAAACTGTTAAAGGCTTTTATTCAGTTCATCAGTACTTGAAGGGAGTTGAGAGGAAAAGACATTTCCAGAAAAATTACTTTTCCTCGCCAGTCACTTGAATGTCGTTGAGAGGGTCTGTCTGTTATCTCCAGGTGATTGGCACTTCCTGCTCTGGATTGAAGGAAACTCTGTGTTGATATTAACATAACTTTTATCCTTTTGTCACTTTTGAAGTCCCTGTGGACCTTAATTTTTGCTTTGGGCACGGTGAACTTTATTATAATTTCATTTGAATAAAATAATGAAAGGGACTTGCTTGAGAAGTGTCATGTTTCCTCAGGACTCCTGGGTTCAATGACCAAGACCTCCAGTTGTCTTTCAAGAGTTCACACTTGCTTTTGCTATGCATTAAATTCTCTTTATGGATACTAGATGTAAATGGTAAATATTCATCAATTGCAGGAGCTGTGTTGCACTCCTTGCCATGTAGCTGCCCACTTGTGGAAGGCAGAGTGCAGTCTGTGGTCCACTGCATGACCTGGGCAGTGTTTTGTACATGGGGAATGATTTTAACAGGGTGTGAAACCTATCACTGAATGTGGTGGGAGATGCCTTTCCACATGTTGGGTCTTATGATTTGAATGCAAGGGCAGGAACACAAAATGGTTTTATTAAAATGGACTTGCTCAGGAACTGTAGTGACAGGGTAAGGGGGAATGGCTTCAAACTGAAAGAGAACGGGTTTAGATTAGATGTCAGGAATAAATTCCTGCCTGTGAGGGTGGTGAGGCCCTGGCACAGGTTACCCAGAGAAGCTGTGGATGCCTCAACCCTGGCAGTTTTCAAGGTAAGTTTGGATGGGCTTGGAGCAACCTGGTCCAGTGGAAGGTGTCCCTGCCCATGGCAGGAGGGATTGGAACGAGGGGGATCTTTAAGGTCCCTTCAACCCAAACCATTCTGTCATTCTATGACTTGGTTATTGCTGATGCTGGGAACTACTCGGATGAGCAGTTGTGGTGAAGTAGTATTTTGCACAAGGAGCTTGCCTGAAACCAAGTGGAGTAAGTATATGAGGAAGGTAAGAATATTTAACTCTATGCCACAGTTTTTCTAAGCAAGCAAAACTAAAGGAAGCAAAAAAAATCTCATAATGAGTAGTACATGCCTGTTCCCTGATTATTATCTGCACGTTATTGGGAATAAAATAAAGCAAAAAACTGAGAGTACCTGAAAATCACTCCACTGTCTGCAAAACTTATGACAGATACTTTTCATTTAATTCATTCAGGAAATCGATGTGTCTTACAGAATCATTTGACTGTGGTTGGCAGGGAAGTGATAAATATACATGAAAACAGAATTGGATTAATAATTTCTGACACGGAATGTAATGCAGCTGTTACTGAATGATATTAACAAGAGAAGGCATGCTAAGTCCCAGTGTCAGAGTAGGGCTAGGTGGTTATAATGTCTGAATAAATTTCATGCTTTGACTGAAGACTCCCAATGGCAGATGGAGATCAACAATATAAAGTTCCATTAAAAAGTCCTTAGCTTTGCTAATTCTTGACTCTTTTGCTGGTCAGTAGTCTGCTCATCGATCTTGGCTGACTGAAATAGAATTCCCCCATTCTGTCTGCCTGAGCCAATACATTTAATTTGCAATATACTGAGTTGTCAAAAAGTGGGAAGCTTCACCCTCCTGAGATCAGCATCCCAAAGAAGGCTGTTGGCATCTGGGCAGGGCAGCATATCTATTTTAGTGTCCTTCTTTCCCGAGTAAAACTGAGATTTTTAGATTTCTTTCTTTGAGGTTTCCAAAATGATGGAAAATGAATATGAAAGACAATATTTTCTTTGTGAAAGACATCAGATTGAGTTTTTTGCCATTCCCCTCTTCCAGTTTTTTTGTTCCCCTCTTTTAAAATTTTTTTATCCCCTCCCTACCCCCACCCTCCCCAAATAATGCAAAGCAATCAGAACTCACTTTAAACTACCTAAGAATTCTGCCTGGAAAAAGGTGTTACATGTGCTGGTTCTTGTAAAAGACCTGCTGAGGCTGAGATGACACTGTTCAGAGAGCGATGAGAGAAAAAAAGTACAGTGGGAGTTTTTCTGTAGAAGGTCCTGTCTACACCCAGGTCCATGAAGACCCTGCTGTGTGGAATTGCCATCTCATGGGTGGGCTTGTGTTAGTTTTGGTTGTCCTCAAAGGGCTGAGAATTGCTGCAGGCAATGAAGTGCCTGGGATGTAGAAAAGGATCTGGTTCAATACCTTTTATAACAGCAAGAAACAGTTAACACATGGAGAGATTGGAATTAATTGAATTGTTCAGCCATAGCTCATCTACTGTTCTGTCAAGAAACCATCAGAGCTGCCATTTTATTACTCATCCAGGACCTGGATGAATATTTTAGTGAGACAGAGTTGATAAAGAGGCAAGGAATATAATAGGTAGCACTGGAATTATACAACTCTTATTATAGCTTGTTTAAAAATTATTTTAATTTAATTGATCAATTAGATAAAATTATATACCAGCCTGCTGCTGGCCCAGGCTTGGGTGGGTGCTACCAGAATTTGTAATGTCCATCATATCAGTCACAGATATCTTCAAAGTGATTTACATGATGGAAAAGAATGTGTTTAATTAGAGCATTACTTGTTATCTTTACAGGATTTAAATGAGCACTGGGAACACGGTCTTGATAATGTCCCTGTAAGAAATAATCTACCAAATGTACCACCCATAGATCTTGAGACAGACACATTCTTACTGGCTTTACAGCTTCACATAGCCACTTCTGCAGTGATTAGAAATAAAATCACATCAGGACACTAACCTTCATACTCAGGTTTAATTGCTATCAGTTAGAAACTATTTTTTTTCCTAACGTGTTGGTTGTTTCCCCCTTCTTCTTGTCATATTCATCTTTATTCTTTCAACACATAGCAACAATTTCAGCATAATTTGGTCATGCTAAGCTTTTAATAACATAGTATTTAAAAATAAATAGACTTCCTGTTCACAGTTCTGTCTAATCTGGACAGATCCTCAGCTTGTTTTGATAACTTTATAGCCCCTTCTTTTCACCACCTTCCCCTGCTGAGTGATCTTGAAACTCTGGACTACTAAAATATGAAACATTTTCTGATTCTGTTCTTTTTTCAGAAGTAGCATCTTTCAGTATGATTTCAAAGCCTTTCTGAGTAGAGCTTCAGCAGTCCTGTGTATTAGGAAAACATCATCACCAGGCAAACTACTTATATCCAATTAAATTACATGTTTTCAGAAAGCATCTGATTTTGTCTAGCAATGCTTTGTCTTTTATACACAGGAAACAGCCCAAACTCTCTTTTTACCCAGCTTCTAATGTCACCTTCTTTAGCTTTTGCATCTAATAAATGCCAGTGTTTTGCAAATGTACATTTGACAAAAATGAAAAACACTTTGTTCAACTTCTCCCCAAAGAAGGAAAAAAAAATAAATAGTCTAACAAATCCTAATTCTGACAGTTCTGCTGAAGCAGAGAAGACACTTGCCTGAAGTAGCACAAAATGTGTGATAAACAGAGATAAAGATGGATCTCTGTGCTCTGTTTGACTGATGTCAGTCAAATCCTGGCCTGGCTTTGCTTCCTAAGAGAGCAGTTGCAAGAGGAGGTTTTGTGCTGAGCACTGAAATACTTCTGGAAGGCTGAAGTCTTCCCTGGCCTACGTGCTGCATTGGCATGTTCCTGGGAATACAGAAGATTGATATTTCCTGGTAACCCTTTGGAAGCATTCAGCTGAGTAATAGGGTAGATATTCTACTCAGGAACTCATTTAGTCTGCCTCTGTGTTTCCAGTCTATACTGTAATGAGATGAGTTACTCACCAGACACGCAGGACAAATGATGTGCTGAGCTTTGATTCCCCCCTGCCATGCACTTCAGGTGGTTGTGTGCCTGTGTAGAGAGGATGCAAAGCAGGGGGGATGGATTCTGCCATTTGCCTGGTTTAGAGATGTTGATGTGAACAGAGTGAAGGGAGAATTGCCAAAGCAGAGCAAGGCAAGTGCCAGCTGCTTCCAGGCGTGTGTGTGTTGTGTGCTGTGAGGGGATCTGCAACCACGGACCTTCTGGGTTTGTAACACTCAGGGAACCTGTACAAATATTAGGAGCCACCCTCCATCACAGGGCAGTCCAAATTGCTGAGGTTGTCCTTTCTGATTTTAAGCACTTCTACATTTAACTTGCACAGAGATAAGGAAAGGACGGCAACAGACAGACATGGGCTAATCAAGCAGTGATCTGTCTTGTTCCTTCAGCAGATTGCAATGTGAGATGTATGCATACTGCTGGGTTTTTTGGGGATAAAAATGTTCATTTATTCCCAGCCTGTACAGGTTTCATTATTTTCTCAGGGAGAATGAGATGGGTTGAGGAGAAGAACCTGAGGATGAAGTTGTTTCTAGCAAAGGTGTATTCTACATTTGCTGTGTGGTATTGTAAAATAGAGCAGGCATTTGCAAATAGGAAACTGAGATGGGGGAAGAAGTAGAGGAGATATCTATGTTTGTTCTGCAAGTCCACAGCAGATACAGGAGTCTGTGTGAGTTTTCATGAATCACGTGCTTTAACCAGATCTTGCTGGTTTAATGCTCATGAAAAGCCAGGCTGTGGTGGGGCCCTGAACAGCAGTTTGCAGAACTGTTACACTCTATTTTGGCAGGTGTTACTGCTCAGCTCTGTCTCATGCTTCTCCTGAGCAGGAATAGAACCTGGAAGGTGACTCCACGTGAGCAGACTGTACCTGGCTGAAAGCTGCAGGGTCAGACAGGGCAGTGGGGAGGCAGGAGCTGTCTGCAGCACCATTCCTTCCCTGGGCCCCTCAATTTGTGCCAGTCCTACACAGGGCACTGAGCAAAGGCTCAGTCCAGGCCATGGTTAATTATGAATTGAGTGTCCCTTTTAATTAAATTTGATGCTTGTTTAAGACTCCACACAAAGCATGAGGTATGCTGGGACCCCGAGAAAAAGAAAACACACAAACCCCCCTTATGTCCATCTCTAAAATTATATGAGTAGTGTATCTGATTTATGAAAAATGTATAAATGTGACTTGGGAACAGCTTGTGCTTTCACACTAAATAAAAGGAGAAGACAGAAGAGGGAACTTGAATGTCTGTGAGCATACTCATGTATACAAATGACTGTCATAAATCTTTTTGCATGATTGCTTTGCTTTGTGGCATCTCTTTGGGGAGTTCTGCAGGGAAAAAACGCCCTGCAGTTTGGGAAACTGGAAAAAAAATGCAGAAGAAAATGGATTTGCTGATAGAATTATGCAATTCATCTAGAACATATTTGGTCTGCTAATCGGAACGGAAGGGAAAAGCCTAGACAGTGCTGTTGGTTTAAGGGAATTGAATTAAAAAACCAAACATCCTGGGTGAGACTGCTGCAGCCTCAGGAGGCAGGCCTGGCTCTGGAGGGAGCTGGAGACAGAGCCCTGCAAACCCTGCTGATGTCTCATGACTGAGGAAAGGAAATGCTTTGTTCTTGCAAGATGGGCTGGGGAGAAACAAATTTCTCAGATGGTATAAATCTGCCTTGACATTGGTGCTTGTTCACATTACCTGCAGATTTGGTGCACAGCATCCTCAGTTTGGGTCTAAAGTCACTCCCAACTGTGGTGCAGCTCCATCAGCCTGGAGTTCAGGGTAGGATGCAGAGGTCCCCAGAAAGGCAAGATGAACATGGGACAGCTCATCTCTGAAGTGTGAAGTAGGAGAAAGTGAATGAGATAATTCAGAAAGATGGAAGAGAGGGAAAATGAGCTGAAGGACAATGGAAAATAAACAGCAGAACTGTTCATGCCCTTGTAACGGGGTCGACAGTGCTTTTCCAGGAAAATCTCCATCTTCTGCAGGGAGGAAAGTCTTCCTCACCAGACCCAGGCTAAGGACGTGGGACTGGCAGCTCTGTGGCTTGTTCCCGCCTCTGACTGTGTGGTCTTGATGTTGCTCTGAGCTTCATGTCCCACTGTTGCTTGCATGCAATCTTGTTGGGGACCAGAGCACACCTGAGAGATATTTCTGCAATTAATAGTTTGCAGAGGACAGCCTGTTAATTGACTAGGCCGTTGCATGCTTGTGAAATAGTTAAATAATAGAATTAATGTGAATCATTATAAATAATAATTACAACATCTATTAAAGCTACAGTAAAGTATCCCCCAAAAGTATATTTGGATAGTAAGGAAGGATTTACTATGAAGGTATTGAGGACTTTTTGCAAACCATGGTGGATGTGATTTTTCTTTTCCTTTTTCAGGCCTTTCTGTGAAAGGGCATGTGTGATAGGACAGCTCAGAACAACACTCATGATGGGGCCCTCATGCCTGTCCTGAAATGACTGTGGACGATGCCAGCAAGTTCAATCAAGCTGATCTGTCCTGCTCTTCCTCACATCAGCCATCTGGCTCCAGAGCCTTTGTGCTGTGCATGACCAGCCAGCTGGCCATCTGCACATCTCAGCTTCCAGAGCCCTCAGCTCCCTTGGACCACAGCCACCTTTGGGGCTTGAAGAGCTGCTCAGACTGCCGTGAAGGTGTAACTCCAGAGAAACTCTTCATTATATTCAGTGAAAAGAGCAGTAACCATGTGGAAATGCCATCGCCTTTTCTCTCTGTCATTGAACTGTGATGCAAAAAGGAAGAAAAGCAAAGATTATAGCAGAGTTGCTGTTAGTATGGGGGAAGCAAAGTCCTCAGCTGCTACATGCTTCTGTGGTTTTACTTTTTTTTAAGGAGTTACTTATACTAAAAGCAAAAATAATTGTCTTTGACAGATACTTTTTCCTTGCAGTTGAAAGCCTCTTGAATTTTGAAAGCCAGTAGAGAGCCCCTTTTGCCTTCCTTCTCTGAGTTTTTGAAGTAACCAAAGAGACTCGTGTTAAAAAGGGAACCACAGGACCTGTTCTGTGGTTTTCTCTTGCCATGCTCAGTTCCTGCATCCACAGCATTTGCTTACTCAGGCAGCTCCCAGCAGAGCCAGGCTGGGGCTGGCTCCCGTTAGCAGGGGCCAGCAGAGCCAGCCCGGGGTCATCTATCAAAGCATTTGTCTGAAACCTTACATTCCCTTGCAAGTCCCAAGTGCAGCTGGAGAAAAGCTGCCTCCTCTTTACCTCTCTGACAAAAAGAGCAGAGCCTCAGTCTGAAGGACTTGAGTGAGGGCAGGCTACCTGTGAGTGGCCACCTTGTCTGGGAAGCAAGCAATATTTGGCCAAGAGGCTTTTGCTAAAAGGAGAGGACCACATCCCAGTGCTTTGTAGAGCAGAGTAGCAGAGGAGAGGGTGGGATGTATCTTGCTGTAAATGCCATTCTGTAGTCTTTTGAAATAATCTTTGATAACTCAGAGAAAGGTGCAGCTGTGCCTTTCATTGAACAGCAGTAAGTGTGGTAGAAACTGCTTACCCCTACTTATGCAGGCTTTTCTTTTACATTAATAGCCATCTCTCTCCCTGGCTGGGCTGCCTGGAGCTCACTCAATTCCTGTGCTCAGCAGCCAGGATGGAAACTGTGCCACAAGCAGTTCTTGCTGCTGTCATCCCATTTTCCATGGGGTGTAGAACATTAATAACTGGATGCAGCAGGATTTGGTGGGTTATTTCCGTGAGCTGGAATCTGTCTAATCTGCCCTTTTCTCAGGCTTCCCTGCATTGTTATTGGAAGCCAGGTCTGCTGCAATTTCCCAAGCAGAGGTTAATGGGATGGATTAGTGTTTTATTACTGTGATTATCTTATTGTTCTTTGTGTGACACTGACCTAGAGTTTGAAGTGTGGCATAAAACATAAAGGAGATGCAAGTCCCACTCATAAAAATAATCTTTAGATTAATACAAGCTTGGGTCTGCAGTGACTCAGGAGAAGACAGTGTGCTTGTTCCCACTTGCCTTCCCAGAACAGGCTGCTAGTCGGAGCATGGTGTTTGTATTGGCTTTCTCTAGCAAAGTGCCTTGGATGTGGCTCCTCAGAGGTAGAGGCAGCATAATTAGGAAGGGAATTTAAAAGGTTTCAGCAGGAATTTTCTAAAGCTCCCGAGTCTTTAAGAAGTGTAAGCAACAAAGAAATGGAGTGACCTTTGTCTCTTGCAGCCTGAGATGCTTCTAAAATCCCAGTTATTTCTGCTTGGGGCCTCATACAGCCACTGTTGCTACACTGCTTGTGGAGCACACTGGTCTCTGCCCTACACAATGTCTACCCTTGGTAGCTTGCACAGGACTGGAGGACAGTTCACCACCCTGTGCCCCTTGGGATGTACCCCAGTGTGCTTTTACATCTTTTTTTGTTGCAAGAGATGTTTGGAATTCTTGTCCCAGTGCTGTGAAAGGTGACACCTTGGAGCACAAAAGCTATTATTTGAAAGAACAACAAAAAAATCTGCGCTCAGTCGCTCATGTGGTCACTGTCAAAGAAAGTAAGTGCCCTTGGTGTGTTCAAGGGGCTCAAGGTTGAGAGTTTCATCAAGTGGCACCACCAAAACCCTTGAATGAAAGCCCAAGCAAGGGTGTCAGTTCAGCTGCCAAGCCCACTGAAATATCTTGAGAGACTTTTTCTCCAGGTAGTAGAAAATACTAATTGCCTGCTTCTACTGAGAAGTTTGTATTTCAATAATTTTGGCCACCTAAAGGCAGTGTCAGTATATTCCATCATCTGCCCCAAAACCAGATGTCTCATGCACCAGAGCTCTCCATCTCCCCACTCATCCCTTGGCAGGGCAGGGAAGCAGCCACAAGCAGGTCTTGCTGCTGCCATCCAATTTCCCACGTGGCGTGTGGCATTTGGAACTGGGAGCAGCAGGATCTCATGTTCTGATGGGCAGGGGTGGGAAGCATTGCAGGCTCCTGCATCTCCAGCCTTAGGCAGTTGCGTCTGTGAGCCTCTGTTACACGAGACACCTCAGGGAAGAGCTGTCATGAGTCACAACTGGGAGCCTAAAGATGCCTCTCTTCCAGCCTTCAGTACAAAATTGTGCTTGTTTTTTTTAAGATTACCTAAAGCTGGGTTGTTTCGGGGTTTTTTGCTTTTTGTTTTGGTCTATATATGCTCTGCCATGGACTATATTATCCCTTCTGGGGTTTCTGTCCTCTCTTCCTCAAATGACTGGCCAAGGAAACAGTTCAATAGCAGATATCAGTTTCTCAGCAGTTTGAAGCACTAACTTAAGAGTCTCAATTATGGAGTTAAGAGCCTGACTGTACCAGGCTGACTACATTTTGGTTTCTTAGCATAATATCATAAACAAAATTTTATCTAGTGAGCTATAAGGCATTAAGATCTCATTAAAGATGAAGTCTTTACCCTGCAGAAGCCTGTAATGGCATTTGTGTTGTTTCCCAGTCTGGGAATCATCCTGTGATGATACTGCTGGCTCTGATGTAGATTGGATAGAGACTGCTCCAAACAGCAACTGGATGTTTGAAACTCATCTCCAGATACTGCTGCCCTCTGTTCTTCTCAGAGGGGAGTCAAAGGAGCCAAAGGGAGGGGGGGGATTTTTTTTTTACTATTATTTGAAAAATAACAGTACTAATTAGTATGCAGACTGAGTGTCACAGACCATTTCATCTCAAGCAATGTTTTCAAACCCTTTTAGAGATACAGAGTCTGGAAACCTACCAAATGTAGAGCTATTGGACCTATTTCCCATTGGAAATTGCATCTGTGCACAAAAAGTGCAGAATCCACCCAGGAAAAGTATCAGAGTTTTACAAAGGTTTAAATGACTGTAGGGTCAGGGTGAAGAGAATGTGACCCCATATTTCTCTGTGGAAGACAAGAGATCAGAAAACAGGAATGTGATGTGGTTCCTGGTTTTACTTTGCCAAGCCCACTGGCCTTGGGATATTAGTTTGGAAGATGGGCAATTTCTTTACAACCCTCTGCCTCTGGGTATACTGTGGGCTGGGAAGAAAAAACCTGCCAGAGAAAGAACTAAACTATGCAGCAGATAATGCTGCAGCTTTTGATCATGGATGCAAGAATGATTATTTTTTAATTTTTTTATATTTAGATAAAGTAATGGTTGTTTTCTTCTAATGAAATAAACTTGTCTTTTCACTGAAACGCCAGCTTCCCAATCAGGTTTGTTTTTTTTTTTTTCTTCCTGTTTGGTTTTTTTCTCATATTTGTTGTTGTTGTTTCTTTTTCTCCTCTTTTCCCCTTTAAGTGCAATCAACGACAGCAGAGCAGGTCTACAGCAGTGTGATGTTTATAAAGTGGTCCAATCATAGCTTCACTTCTGGGCAGGAGTAAATAAATTCATCAAGCAGTTGATGCTTTTGCGCTGCTGTTATGATAAATGTTGCCATCAATTATACCAGTATGCTCAGGCTGCAAGGAGCAGAACTAGCTGCACATGCTGCCTGATAGGAATGACAACAAGACAATATGTGTTCCCTCTCTTTGTGCTTTGTATTCGCAAACACAGCTCTCCAATTATACTAATTTGTTTGTTTGGATTAGCCGATGGATTAAGAAATGTTTTTAGTTAACACTGCAGCATAACACACATTAATATTTTGGCAAACATGACATAATTCTCTGCGTTGGGCTGGAATCAGTGTAGAGTGATGATGGAATTTCACCAGCTCCACGCCTTTGGAATGTGCTAAAGGAGCAAACACTGCTCACTGCAGCACCAAGAGAGATCCAGATGTCCCCAGTGGGGTGCAGGGCAGGGTGGGGTCTCGTACATGGCAGCACTGGAGAATCACCTCACTTTGGATTCCTCTAGGAAAAATGGTACCAGATCCATTACCGAACGTCTTTGTTCATTGATTGTTTTGAGGATGTTGTAGGTGATAGTATTTAGCAGATGTTACGTTGTTTCAGCTCAGGACTGGCAATAATAAGGTAGCAACTGGCTTTTGTTTGGTTCCAACACTGGTTGCAGTGCCCTCACCCTGTCGTTCCTGTGTGGTGTTTAGCAGAGCTCTTGCATGATCTGTTTGCAAAAGATTTGTTAGAGAAGTGAAAACCGAACTAGCACATAGCACATTGTAAACCCTAAACCATATTTAATATTATTTAAGACATCCTTTCTTTGATCACAAGCTGTGAAGTTGAAGCCTTGCATGAATTGAAGGAAATTAATTAATTCAACAGAGTTCCCTTTCTTCCTTCAAAACTAATAAACAGCCAGCGCCTTTCAGAATTGGACATTGTCACTAAAATACCAGGAAAAAAGTGCAACTTACAGCTCAAAGTAAAAGTAAAGACACAGCATCTGTTTCTTGTGGTCCAGAGTTTGGCATGTTTATTTGGTAATTGGAGTTTTAAAATAGAACAGGCATGTATGGACCCCATATAAATGGCTGGTGAAGCATTCATAACTTGATTCCTAGATTACTTGCATGCAGCAGTTAAAGCCAGAACAGAGCTGTGTCTGTGGTGTGGCAGCCCACGAGCTTTATTTACCATGTCTGCTGCTCTCCTTACTTCATTCTTCTGCTGATCAGATGCTATGGTGGGGTAGCATATGCTCTTTTTGGTTTTGGGGGGAATGGAGAAGAGGTGTGTCAAACACCTCTTAAATGAACACTACTGACATGAATTTCAGATCTTTCTGCAGGTAGCATTTGGGTCTAGAAACAGGTAATTCAGAGCACAGGGTCAAAATCAAGCTTCCCTTTCTGTCTGCCTCAGTGCCTCGAGGTGACAACATAAATGACAATGTGGTCTGTGTAAACAGCAATTGCTATTTGTGCTGTTCTTGGTGTGATAAATACATATTATCATTTCGGCTTTCTGCAAATATGAAAGTGTATGCTATATGTAGCTTTGCTAGGAAGATATTGTTAACGATAACTGTTGCCTTTATTTCTGTTATTAACTAACACGTATGTTATTAATTATTAGACATAGTAGTGGAATAACTGATATAGTTATGCTTATGGTGATTGAACTGTCTGCTCGGTTGGATAATATCCAGTGAACATGTGATAGAGGCCCCTGCTACTGACACCAGCTATCAGCAACTACTGTCTGCAGAGACCAGGGACCAAGACCCAAACTGGAGGTGATAGGTAAAACAGACCAAAACCACAGCCAGAAAATACACATGCTCTAAAAAGGCGGATCCAAGGACGAGCCATGCTAAACAGTTCCTGGAACAGGTAAACTAGTTTGGGGAAAAGTTTGAGTATATATAATTGTTTATGAATATGCATTAGGCTGATGTAATAGAAAAATATGTAAAGAGTGTCTCCGAGAGGGCAGGTGTGCTCTTGGCTGAGTGCCAGGCACCCGGCAGTGTATTTTTGCTTTATTGTCTTTGTCCCTTACTGTCCTTTATTATTTTTTTAAATCCAAACAGGAGAGTGAACCTCGTTTTTCACATTGGCAAAAAGGAAAGAAAAAGGATCAAAAATATTGCAAATTGATGTTATTCTAGTAGATGTGAGGGCAGGGATCAACCCAGCAGTGCGGCTGTCAAGACAGGTCTGAATAGGGCCAGAAATCCCTGTGTACATGAGATGGTTTGGAACACGGGGAATTCATGCAGCTGGCTCTCCATAGGTCAGCCCATTTCTCTGATCCAGCCAGAAGCAGAGGTGACTTGAAGGAAAGCTCTACAAGAACAGGAATCCAATTTTCCAAACTGGGAGTGTGATGCTCTGTATGTCACATATCACACATTCAGCAGTGTGCTGGAGCTGGTTTGTTACAGTGCAGCACGTGGGTCACGGGCACTGCAGCATAAACTGAAAAACACAATATGCACCATCCTTATGAAACACAGAGCATGGTCTGCAACCTGAAAGGAGAAAGGCTGGACCTTGTAATCTATTCTGCAGAGAACAATTGTGCGAGAGTTTATAAATGACATTTACAAATGATCAGAGGAATGCTGTGCTAATAGCATCCAGACAAAACAATTCTCTGGAAGATAAGAAAAGGGTTTCAGTCCTCAGAGCTGTTCTTTGTCTGCACAAAAGGATTTTGTCTTTTTAGCATTTCTTCCAAGTATATGTCTGCCTCCATACTGAGAACTCAGGCTTTCAACTATCAGAGTTCTGAGTTCCCAAGGAAGGTGCTTTTTTGTGTTTGCAAGTTGAAGGCTGGTTGTGGGCATCATTTACTCTGTTCTCCTGCTGGCTGCTATTTTATCTACCATAACACAAGTAACAAATGCAATTCTGTCAGGATAAAGCAAGTGTCTGGTTTACAGCCTTTGCTGAAGAAGCTGTGCGAGTCTCCTCAAGCTGCCCCAGGCTGCAGGGCTGCCCTCTGGATGGTGTGGGCACCCTGCTTTCCTCAGGTGGGCAGCAGGTAAGAGAAGGTCTTGACTGATTTTTCAAATTAGAAAGGCGCACCTTATACTTTCATGGGTTTCTACATGAGTGGGAAGTGCTGTGGTTTTATGATCAGAGCCAATATAGAAAAGGATTTTCTGATTCCTTGCAATCTCTGATGTTGCAATGATGGATTCTAGGGTTCAGCAATGAAACAATGACAGTCCACTGCCTCCAGCTCTGGGCTCCTATATATTTAGCTGCTTTGGTGGGCAAAGATGATGTTCACCTGAGTCATTTGCACACTCTAATACTCCACTTGTTTTGTGTAGTATTTGTAGAATGTTCTGAACTAACCAGTCTGCTCCTGATCTAATTGTAATTGGCCAGAATGATGACACATGGAAAAGAAAGAAAGAAATCAGTCAATCTGATTTTGAAGATAATTCCTTTTTCTTGAGTGAATTGTCTGTGGAGCCCCAGAAAGTGACAATTCACTCTGGTGGTCCAGCAAGTTGAGTTTATAGAAGGATATTACTTTCCAGACTGGACCACCCACCACCACCACCCTTTCCCTGTCACTTCCTCTCTCCCCACAACTCCTTCAGAAATTCTCAAAATAGTGCTGAATACCAGTGCTATTTAACTGGAGAGGAAAACCTTGCTATAAATACAAGCAAAAATAAGACAGTCACAACGTACCTCATGGAAGGACTTTGTAAAGTTTTCTTGGCTGAGACACCAAGGAATATCACAGGGACTCTGTGTTTCCAGGGAAGCTATTTTAAGTTATTCTGGAAGAGGCGAGTGTGATTTTGTACTTCCTTTTCCATCTTGCATGACTTCTTGTAAACAGGCACAGCTTAAATACAGATAATTGGGTAAAAGGGAAAGAAAGTAGTGTCTCTTTATACACAAGTAATTGCTGTCACATCCAGGTACTTCCAAGACAGGGAACAAGCTTTGTTCTGTAATTGCTATGCAGCTGTGGCTTGCACTTGCCCAGAGAGTGGTGTTTTATATTTACCTTGCAGAACTTTCAGGAGCAATACAAAATAGGCTGCTTAGATGAATCTCTGGGTTTGACCTCTATATGGGGATGCCTCATTTTTCAGCTGCATATGGCAAGTCCTTGGTGCAGATGTGCCATCCCAACAGCACCCCATGTTAGTAGCTTTGGTGAATGGGGACTCCTTTGCCACATCCTCTCCTGTGGTGAACGTATATTTGAGGAGTATTTTTCATTCAGTGTGTAACACAGCTGTGAGTTTCCTGTGCAGTGGATTATGGCAGTACCTGGTACATCAGATAAATAGGTTTATTCTTGCCCCAGCTTTCTGCTCTGGCCATTGTTGGCAAGATGTTGAGGCAGCTTGTGTAGGGAGGGAGCAGACAAAGGGAACAGCCTTCCAGGGAATCACGGTTCCATCCTGCAGCTGGGTGTTAGCTGCACTGCAAAGGTAAAGAAAAAGCTGTTTTGAATTTCAGACTGATTATAAATGACGAGTTATCAGGGAGCATAAAGAAGGAACTACTGTACTTTTCATAACACCAATACCCTTTGTTAGACTACAGACAAAAGTAGGCTTTGACTTGAGACTGCAGGAGAATACAAGATGAGAGCCTATAAAGATGGAACATATTGATCTTCCCTTTATCTTTTCAAAGCATTACTCTTTTGTCAAGGGGTCCCATTTTTGTAAAACAAGCCCCTGTCTTCTAATACTTTGTGCATTTCAATGCACCTATTTTAGGGAAATACTACATTAATGTAACATCTGTAGTTACATTTTTTAAAACTGAATATTTTTGAGTGATGAGACATGTATATTTTCAAACAAAAAAGGTACTCCAAACTGAGACAGTAAAACCAGGTAGGTTCCTAGCCTGGCATAAAAGCACAGTTTCATGTTCCTCACTGAGGGTATATTGATTTATATGAACTAAACATCTTTTTTCTAAGCCCCAGATCAGAGTGGGTTGTTTTGAAGCATGCTGTCTCCTATAAACTTGAAAAGGGAAGGCTTTACTAAGGAGACTGGAGATATACAAATAATTGGTTGGTTTGTTTGTTTGTTCACTCAATCAAAACACTGGTAAAGAGAATTTTTTCAACCCAACATGAATTCTTTAAGCTTTTTCTCTAAAATGGGAAAAAAAAATATATATAAAAAATTGAAAGTTCTTTAGGGTCAGAATTGGTCCATTTCATATCAGAGTGTCATTTAGAAATGTAGAACTTAAAAGTGTGGAAACATATGAAAATTTTGAAACAAAGTCACTCTTTTAAAGTTTACTAGAAAAAGTCCTACTAACAGTTGCAGGAAATTTGTTTGTCCCATTTTGGGGTGTCTGGAGTCTGCTTTTCAATGACTGAAATACCAGGCCTGCCCAGCCCCTTGTGCCCATGTCTCTTGAGCACAGAGTGCTGCTCAGTCACTTCCACGTTCTGACAATATACGAATGGATCACTGGTGGAATTCCAGGAAATAAGGCTTGACTAATGCTTTCTAATAAAATATAGTGGTGTAATACAATAAAACACACACAGCCATTATTCAAGGTGCAAACCTTTAGAAAAGCCCTTATTTTTTTTTCAGTGAGGAAACAATTGAATCTGTCCCAAATCAGCTTCTTAATCCACAGCTGCTATAAATCAAAGAAGAAGAGAATTAAGTTTCAATTGACTTTCCTGGCTTTGAGCATCAAATGAGAATAACTTGAAACATGGGGGGAATTCTGCAATTTAAAATTCAAATGCTTTGTCCTGGTGAGCTCACCAGAGTGCAGCTGAGGGTGCTGTAGGGCTCCAGCAGAGCCCATTTGCAGCCAGGTGACCCAGCTGGGGATGACAGCAGAAATGAGCAAAACAAACTGGGACTTGCAAATGCATAAATGTTGAATGATTCATTGTTCTGTGCAAGTGTTGGTTCCCAAAATAAGAAGGTATCAGGATTGCAACCATTCAGAGTGTCAGATGTGACAGTGGGATGTATTTATTCATCTGAAGACTAATGGAATTTTCTAGAAGTGCATGATCCTAATTTTAGAGGTTTTTCTTTTTCCCATTTCTTCTTTTAAGTTTTTCTTTCAACTCAGCACAGAATGTTTGTGTTTCTTTTCTAATCATGTAAGTTGCTTCATGAAAGTAAAAGAAAATAGAGTGCTACAAGCTTTTTATCTGTTTTTTTTTTTTTTTCACAGGTTTTAAAGGAGCCTGGTAAATTATTGCATTTCTTTCTTCTCTTCAACAGGAAAGAACTTTGCATGTTTAAAAACTTTTTGATTTCTAAAAGCAACAGAGAATTCATAGGTCTAAGGAGTTGTGTAATTTGATTTTGCTCTACTTTGATGGACAATGGGAATTTACCCTTCAATCTGGCAAATCTGAGATGAGTATTTTTAAAGGTCTGTGTAGGTTTTTACAGTCAGTTCTACAATTTGTTTTCTGGAATTTCAGTGCTTCTTTAAAATACCACCTTGGGTATTTTTGGGACATTACTGTCCTTGTTAATTTAATGCACCAGGCTAGATGGTAGTAGAGTTAACTACCAGTGTTTCTGTTCTGTGCCAACCCCACTTCCAACTTTTGCCAACAGAAAAACACACAGAGAAAAATTCCTATTCTGTTTTGCCTTCAGCACGATCCTTCTTTTCCATAAATCTGCATAAAGTGATATTGATTCCGTTTGGTGTCCTTGCTTGAAAGGCTGGAGCACCTTTTCACTTTGGTTTGATTCTGTGGAAAGTTCACTTTGTTCAGTCAGCAGAGGAATGCTTGGGACTGTATCCTGAGCTCATGGAAATGAGTAACTCCATTTACAGTTGTAGGATCAGGCCACGGTGTGAAAAAATCTGAAGGCATTTTAAAAAGACATGAATCTGGGGATTTATTTGTGGATATCAATATTAATGTTGAGTTAAGTAAAAATGAGAAAGAGAAGAAATTAGTATGAAAGAGCAAAAGAACTGCAAGAAACAAATAAACAAACATTACTTTTTAATTGGGTTGTGTATTTTCTAATTCCCTTTCTAATCCAGTATAAGCAGCTGGCTTGTGACAATATATTCCCAAAAGAGTAAGCAATTTTCCTCTAGCATACCAAATCGTGTCCATCATGGCAGTGTTTAGCGTCTTGTTGGCTATCAGATCTAGATTTTTCATTCCATAAAACAAAGGGGTCTTCACTCTTCTCTGTGCCCCAAAATCCCATTGGGGTAAGAATTTTTATAGAATCATGGAATCGTTTACATTGGAAAAGTCCAAATATAAAATGGAGTTATCTATTACAGGATTCCCTGTGGTTTAGAGGAAGAGATAAAAAGGTGTTTAGGTACTTCTGTGGCCATTTTAAGACACTGTCAGGCTTGCAGCAAATTCAAACAATTGTGCAGTTGAGGAACAAGGGGATGAAAGATATGTTACAACTGTTGTGTGTGCCACAGAAATTGCACTTTATTTAAGATGAATTTGGGGTATGTTTACCTTAGTATTGTGCTTGTCTGCACATCTGCAGCGTGCTTTGGAAAGTCAGGTGAGCATAAAAGAGAATATGTTCATTGATTTTGAGATACATTTTGCCCAAAATGAAGGTTTTACCTGGCAAAGGTCAGACTCAGTACTGCTTGTTCTGTTCTCATGTTTGAACTTGCACTGATGCTATGTGCAATTAGTGGCAATTAAATGAATTAACATTTTCAAGGCTGAGAAATTTTCTCAACACTGTCTGCTCTTGATATGCAGCTCCTCCAATTCCATTAGTATTAGTGTTACGTGGCAGCGTTCACTTATCTAATTTTAGAGCAGGCTATTTAAAGAATAATCTGATGTATTCATTTATGTCATACATAGAGTGGATGTTACAAAGATGCACTATTCTTATCACTGCTGCCTATTACTTGTCCTGTGTGTGTATTATGTGTCAGGTGGAAGCATCTCACTGTTCCAATCAAGACCAGGGTCCTGCTGTAGATAAATGCTCCATTCAGGCATTGAGAACAAAAAGTTTAGGAAAGTGCCACAGGGGAGAAAAGAGGATTATAAGATACATACTGAAGGATTCATCAACAGAGTTAATTTTGTGGTAATCAGTAGTTGCATCTGTGACCAGCGAAAGCCAGTAGCAAAATGTGTTCTATGAATGTTACTTCTGGCTCCAGTAAAAGATTAAATTAGAATGTTTTACTTTAAGCCTTTTTTTTTCACCCTTTGTTCCAAACCTGACTTGTGCACTCATGTGCTTGAAAAAGGTGTGCCCATTCTGAAGGCTTCCTAAATATTATTTCCTCAAACTAAACCTGAAGAATATTTGGCTGGGCAGGCAATTCACTGCCCTTACCTCCAGTGAACCAGTTAACAGTGGCACCTTGTCTGGATTGGGCTCTGGAACTTTATGACAATGTATTTATTACATGTGATCTCTTTTCATAGTGTACTGAATGTCATCACCCCAAGAAATACGTTATTATTCCTGTGCCATTCTGTCTTTTTTTGTCTCATGTGCCAATTCCTCTGAGGCCCTTCTATGCAATACCACAGAAGTTCCCTACGCACATAGTGACCTCAAAAATCTTTAAGACCTAGGAGGAAGCCACCCTCAGTTATTTTAGCTACAGACTCATCAGATAAATTTGAGATCTTTATGAACTTTCTTTTATTCTTTATGTTTTGTTCATTCTACCCTAGACTCTTCTGGATTCCACTGTATTAACCTGCCTGCCTCTAGTTTCCTCCTGCCCTAACCCACTTCATGTTCTGGTTTCCTCCTTCCTGTGCTCAGGAAGTTGCAGTATTTCTTGTGACAGACAATTACTGTTTCAAGAGAATTCCCCTAACCTTTTGTCAAAAGTGGAATAACCCCAGTCTATCACCGAGCCATCCTTTAGTATTTTCTCTGGTAGGGTGTTGTACTAATTGTGTTGAACAAAGCATGATAACAGGCAGCAGTGCAGCTCCCTCTGTTAACATTCTCTGTTAAATAGCAATGAATCCCCACTATTTTAGGCTGAAGTAGGTCCCTGCTAACCTCTGTCCGGGCTTGTCCTCCCAGGGTCTGTGTGCCAGGGGGATGGAGGGCATAACCAGCACCAACAGAAGCCTTGCTCAGTGCTGACAGCCCAGTCACTGCTTGCTGCTCATCTTTGGTTCATGTAAATTAAAAGCAGCTCAATAGACATTAAAGGATTTAATGTCAGGAATTTTTTTTTGTGAGCCGATACAATGAGACGTGTTAGATATAATATATAATAATTAACAACATAAAACTACAAACCTGATCCTTCCCATTTCACCTTTCCTTTATGTTGGTGGAATATGATCTGTCCTTATGTATTAATGTCTGTACCACAATGAAGCCACCATTGTAAAACATCTCCCTATATTTAGCATCCAAAGCAGTAAGTGCTCTGTATCTGTGATTATATATCATAATGCAGTGGCTGAAGGTTTGCACAGTATGGAATGCTTGGGAGCTTGGCCTGAGGCTTTGATGCTGCAGTTTCACTGGGAAGGGCTTTGGTGAGAAATCATTTCCCCTCAAAATGAGTAAATATATAAATAAATGAAGCTCTTCGACTTCACAGCCCAGAGCAAGATTAATTAATAGGGAAAAATGCCTAATCTATCTGCTCACCATAGAATTAATGAGTATAGAGAATGTCTTCCCAGCATCTACAGCTAAAAGGGTGATGGGTATATGTGCATGTTATAACTGCACGTCTGTCAACCTGCAGCTCCCCTCAATGTGTTGCACTTTTGGTGTTTCCTAACAGATCTGTTGGTTTTCTTTGTTTTTCTTGTTTTGGACTTTTATTTGTTTTCAGCTCCATATGGTCTCTAAATCAATTGAGAGAGAGATTAATAAAAGCAAATTCTGTCACTTCTCTTATGGCAAGCTGTCCCCAGTTTTCAGATGGAGAAACTGAAAACTAGAGAAGTTGTGTGGTCTGGAACAGGAAATGACAGAACAGTTCTGAAAGCATTTGCATAGTCCAATATAGTCTTAAATGTTCTTTTCCTACTGACTGGCTCATTTTCAAGTGTGTTGAAAAAAAACAGAACTCCAAAACTGTTAAATTGAACTTTGCCCTTTACTGGGAATATTGGGAATTCAACTCAACTAAATGAGTTTGGTTTTGTCATCCTACTTCCATCTGTCAAGGCTTCTCACTGGCAAAGTTTTAGGATGGAATTTTACCATGCATCAGCTTTTATAATATTTTTTTTAAGATGATAATTTTTTAAAATACATTGAAGACTTTAATGCTAGAAATGTTTTGGTTTCTATTTAAATATTCTGAACATCTCTGTTAAAGGCAGATACAAATTGTACTAAATGTTCTTTATTACTCATACATACACTGTGCCTGTGAAAAACATCATACATCAGAGGCAGCAGTGATTCTTCAGATTTGCCCAGTGACAAGGCACCATATAGCTATTCTTTGCTAAAAATGTCAATGTCAACTTTATTTGCCAAAACATGTTTTCTTCTTTCAAGCTGCCAGTTGTTGTTTCAAAATAAATGGAATCTAAAAATCTCATTATTTTTATTGTTTAAAGCCAGCACTGGGTACAGCTCCGGGGGTCAGAAGGTAACAATACTAATTTACCCTGGTGCTGCTGCACTTAGAATATTTAATCTCTTATGACTTTGACATGATGACTGGCTGTGTTTCTTAATTTTGTTGTGAAGATTTTGCTGGAGGGCCACGCAGCTCTTAATAATGTGCATCAAGACAGAGACAAGTAAGTGATGAATATTGCATGAGGTTCTTTTCCTACAAGAGGATCAGCCTGGACAAATACCTGCAGAAGTCCATGAGCCTGTTCCCCATGGCAGAATTGGGACTGTTATGACGATGGCCAAAGATTCACGTACCCTACTGAATTCAGTGCAACTCCAGTAGCAAAATATTTTTAATTAGTCTAAGCTAGGGATAATGTTCAGCTTTTTCATAGGCTTTCAGCTGGGCTGGACAGGGAGCAACATCCTCACAGCTTTGTAGTGCCAGTGAAGAACTTATGTTTCACATGTGTCTGGGAATAGACTTCTCCCTGAAGTCAGCACTGCTGGCTTAAAACTTCACTGCTGTGATATAAAGCTTCATCTGGACAGTGTTTCCTAAAATAATATCTGATTAAATACTAATAAAAGATCCAATGGGAAATTGTGCTGCCTTAAGTTTGGCTGTTTAAGTGTAAAAGTGGAAATGAGACAAGTGGATTCGAAGGAGGAACTGAGGATCACAGTCCACAGATGTCACTGACAGGGCTGAAAATTGATTTGTTCTTGGAAATAGGAGCATCATTCATGAACCCTTTTTTTAAACAGCACTATCAAAAAGCAGTCTCTGCTTTAAAGGCTATACAGTCTATGGCAGCAGCAGAAGGGGGAACATGCAGAGACAATGTTGATCAGTGTGAAAAGTAGAAGTCTCAGCATGCAAACAGCCTAGCCAGTGTTTAGGGTTTTGTAAGTTTTCTGGCATCAGGAATAAGTAAAGATGGATTTCAAGGAGTATAATGAGGTAATTTCTATATCTGTAATAGCTGGATATTAAATTACATTTATATATCTCTTGCACATTTATTTTCTTTATTGGAACGCTCATAAACATAGAAGCTGCCCTTGAAAGCTTCCCTGATTTATTTACTGTGTGAGTCTCCATCTTATCACAGCAACAGTAAGTTCCTTGCAGTAAGTTATGGTGATGATCAAAAACATCAGTCTGCAACTTAGGATCCCAATTCAGCAGCTGCTGGGAAGGTTCCAGCCACCTTCCCCTTCTGAGGTGCAGGTGAACTGAGCCTCACTGTCATTTCTGGGAGACATGATCCTCAAGGATTCTTTTTCTGTTGTTGCCTGGGTAAATCTAAGTCCCTGCAAGTAATCTTTGATTGTGGTGAATGGTGATAATCCTCTCTTAGCAAACAAGCGCCTATTCAGAAATTACAGTAGGAGATAATAATAGGAAATGGATAGAGGACTATGCAGTTGGAGTTTAAAAAGGTAGCTCAACTCAATTCTTATTAAAATTGGTGAGAGCTGTAATGTTTATAAATTAGAGCTTTGTAAAATGTAAGTATGTGGGTTGAATATTTTAGTCTTGGCATTATTTATATTCGGTTTTTACAATGACAGGTTTATTGGGGGTTTTAATGCGTGTTTGGATAATTGTTGAGTTTTATCTGTATGCTTTTACTACAGGGTGGTCATCAGCACGATATCACAGCTGTGAAAGTAGCAGATCTGCTGGCAATTGTGCTGTCTATTATAAATTCTCTCTGCAGGGTCAACCTGTAGCTTTAATGCAACAGGAAAGAATATAAAAGCAGTGTATATTTGTGTCACAGCCACAGGTATTAGAACACAGTGTGAGCTGTACATTTGGAGAACTGTCCCAAGTGGGAATTGCTGCAGTTTTAGAAGGAAGCATCCCAAATTATGAAACTTCTGTGTAATCTTAACAAGTGACTAATACTGCCAAAATTAAAAGGATATATATACACACATGTTACACATATATATAATTTCTGAAATGTTCAGATTTTAAGGCATCTCATTTCATTTAGAACCATCCTCAAGATGCATTTAAAATTCAGCACCTCCAGGCTAATCTTGTGAATACTTAATCCCTGTGTCGTGCCCACTGCTTTGAGTAGGTCTGCTCATTATGAGTGAGAGCCTTTGCTCTCTGTAATTGTGACCCCACTAACAAACGCCCGTGGCAGGGTGTGTGTGGTAAGTGTAGCACAGAGGTTATCTTGCTAAAGCAAACATCCATGTTGGCTCACCCACAGCACAGCCTGTTGTCATCCTGTGTTGCCCTGAGTTTTGCAGTTCTGGATGTTATCATTCTTTTGTAACTAGTTCTCAGACATTCTTTGTAAACATAGCCATGTTATTGTAATGGTATCTTTTTATTTACATTCCTTTCTCCTGGGCACAGAAGTTGGATGGACATTTCCTTTGACCAGTGTGATTGAGGGGAGGCTCATTGTCTCCTCCAATCCACAGTGGTTTATAAGACACATATGAAATAAAGATGGGCGGGGGTCCGCCCACAGTTTGTTCTTTTGCTCTCAGGAGGTGTCCGTGTCCCTCTTTCGTGACATTATTGCAACAATCCTGCCCTGAGGAAAGCAGGCGTTGGTCACGTTCAGGGCTGTCCACTCACCACACACTTTCTCTTTGTGAGCCAGCACTAAATGTTTCCAGCACAGGACCACAGCTCTAAAATCCCCCATGGCTTTTGGGCTTCCAGCCTTTTCAATGCAGTGAGGTGGATACCAGGTGGGGATTCCTCTGTCAGCTTGACCTGGCCACAGCACTTCTGTGCTGCCAGCGATGGCCATGGGTGAGCTGTGCACGTGCCCCAAAGCCTCGGCAGCGACAGGAGCAGGGGAAGCTGTAGAGACCTGGCAGCACCTTGTGGCAAAAGAAATGTTTGGCTATGGGCCTTGGTGTGCTCTGTAATGCCAGCTTGAGATCATCCCCAAGGCTGCAGCAGCAAAGGTGATGGGCAGGTTGGAAACATCTCCAGTGGGAGGCAGTTAAGGCTTCCTCATTTATTTCTCTCCTCGCTTGTGCAAAAGCTTCATGCAAACATCGTGTTTGTGCAGCTCTCACAGCATCTCCTGGCACTGTGCTGAGAAGGGGCTGCACAAACTCTGAGTTGCCCAAATATTTGAGGGGCTGCAGTGCCTCTTTGCAACAGGATGAGGGCCTCAGTTCCGTGTCTGTGTATTCAACAGATCTGAGGCTCTGCTGTCTGCTTTGTTGCTGTTTTCTTATAAATAAGTAGAAAATAAAGTAGAAAAATATTAGGCTGTATTAAAACTCCAGTCAATGTGCTAGCAAATACAGTTGGGGTTTCTCTAGGAAAATGGTGTTTTCTGTGTGAATAACTACAGCTGGAACCTGCAGTTGCAGAACATCATTGGCATAATATTTTGTCTGGGGTTTCTTTTTCTTTCTGTAAAGCTAGTGTTCAAATACTTCAAACATCAAAGTCTTCCCTTCTACACATTATTCATTCTTGCAAATGTCTCATATCATGCAGTAGGATGATCAGAAAGGTATGTTTCTTTAGATATGGTAAATCAATCTTGTCCTTTTGGAAAAGTGGTTGGGAATGATTTTATGGTTATTAACTTGAATTCAATTTTTTTTTCAACCTAGGCTTTTAAAAATTCTCAAAACTTTCAAGCAACTTTTCAATCACCCTCTTCTTGCCTTTTCTCAGAAGTAAAATCTTAGGGTTTTTTTGTTTCATCAGCCAATTCCTTCATCTCCTTCTAGGGAAAAATTTCCTTGTACAAAAGTGAAAATCAACAGAAAGCACCTGATAGAGAATTGAAACTCACTGGTTATCTGAGTATGTACCCACCATACCTGGGACTGAAGACATGGTGCCTCCAAGGGTCCTGCTAAAGGGATGACACTTTGATATTATCTTTTTTAATACATTATTTCTGAGAACTTTCTGGGAAAACTTGAGAACTGTCCAGATGATGATGGGTGTCTTTGTCATATTCAGTTGCCACACAACCTACAGATTTCAGTAGCTGGCTAAAAAGTATGTAGTTCCTCTGCATTGGTTGAGGGTAGTAGCTCCAAATGAACTGAGTCCAGATTGACTTGGAGTCTGTTGCTTTGGGGAGTGGCATGATGGGCTCTGCAGATAATGGCTGTAAGATTGATGCTTTACTAAAGTTCTTTTCAAAATATTTAAGCTCTTTGTTGTTTTAAGTGAAATTTACTGTCTCAGACCTCTGTAGCTAAGTAGAATAGGATTTTAAATGCAGAAGCAGCTGAACTTTTTCTCTATATCAACATCTGCATGCTGAGATGAAGCATTCTGCAGTAACCAAGAGTCAACAAAAGCAAATATAATTGTTGTAAGATCAACACTGTACAAGGCCAAGCACAGCTTCAAGGAGAGCCTCAGACAACAGCAGGGTTTGGTTTCTCATGCTGCTGTTACCATTACAGCTTCATCTATTTGACAGTCCAGAAGCAGCTCAGAAGTGCCACAAGGCAATAAACCTTCTTTGCTACATTAGAGGAGATGCCTGTGACAGATGGATATTTTAGAGGGCTGACTGCCTCTTTAGAGTCTTTACCTCTGGCTGTTTGACATCACCTTCATCCACAGCCAGCTGTCCCTCATCCAGGTGTTCGTTTGGGCTGAGCACAGGGATGTGGAGGGTGATCACCCATGGGCTGTCACTGAATGCACAGTGTCTTGGTGTGTCTTTGTGGCATCTTCCTGATCCATCTTGGATTATATGAATGAAAACAGGAACCCTATGGAGATGAGTAGGCATGAAAATCAGTGAGAGAAACCGAATTCGTGGTTTGGAATGGGATGCTGACATTGCCTCTGGCTTGTTCCATTGATTGAGAACAAGCTACAGATGCCTTCCCCTGATCTCCACTTGTAGGGTGGATCAGCAATCAGAGCTGATTTTTATGGTTTCAGTTCAAGCATTTTCACTGAAATCCAGCTGTTGCATATATTGATTTTTATCTAATTTTCTTCTGACAACATCAGCCTTTCTGCAGGAATTAAAATGGGAACTTGACCCTTTTGGGCAGGAAACAGTGGCTTCAACTCAGTGCTGTTTGTGTAAAAATACTTCAATGCTTTTGTTTGGTTTGTCCCAAGGAAGAAATAAAATACATTTTTTGATCTTGAAATTTTTCCAAAAACACTTCTGCTGTCCTTCAGTCAGCTCTAGTATATCTTTTGCAACTTGCTTTGAGATGTCAGAAGGAACAGTGAGCTATTTGAGCTAGCTATTATTTGAGTGGTTTTAGGAGCTTTCAGCCATGTGAACATATTCTCATTTCCTTCTATACACATCACAGATTATTTTAAGCTGACCATTTAAGAACATTTACTTAGGTCAAACAGTTGTTTTCTTTTGCTAAACCAATCAGGGATGCAACCATGTCTCTGAAAGAGCCCATTTAAAACTGCAGTGATGCAAAAAATCCTTGCCAAAACTTGGTGAACTGTCTGAGAAAGTTGAAGGTGTTTTACCAGTCTTGGGACAAACTTTACACTTGTGTCAGAATCCAAACTGTATTTTTGTGGGCAGCTTTTGAACTTGGAGTTTATAATGGAAATAGGAATATAACAGATTCTTAACCATATCAAGACCAGCAGGTGTTGCTATAATATATTAAATGCTGTGAAGCCATCAAATAAGCTGCACTTGAGCATTAGTTCAATGTTTTCTTAAACCGAATTGTTATTTGCTAGGAAAGTGTAATGCTGTGAGAGATTTGCAATAAGAATACCACTGAAATAATCAAAGCACTGGAAAATTTCAGATTCTGAGCTGCTTCAGCTGAGTGAGTACAGAGTTTTGCTACAGCTTGAGTGAAAGGAGATCCGAGCCTGCATTTAGGCATTATTTGCATTTAAGAATCCAGTAATGTAGGAAGTAACTAAATCCTGTATATATTTCCATAGAGACACACCTATTTAGAAGAGATGACACTGCAGAAACCCGTGGCATCTTTTTCCAGGGATAAGATTTGATGATGGTGAAGCTCCAGTGTGGGCTTTTCCTGTGCTGCTGATCTCCTCAACACCGGACTCATTAGTGATCCCCAAAAGACAAGGGGAGAATTTCTCTAAGAATGAAACAGATCTGCTCAAAGAAACTGCACCCTCAGGGGCCTGGCAGAAGGTGAACAGCAGGAGGTTCAGAAGTAGGACCAGCAGTGGAAATTTATACTTCAGGAAGCCCTGAGCAGGACTTGCCAAGTTTCAGTGAATTCAGGGACATTATAACTTTTCCTGGATTTAGAGTTGTCAACTCCTGAAACCAAGTAGGAGGGATGAAAGGAGAAAAATTCCCAGCCAGGATTCTATACTAAGGTGTGCAGCCCTCTTAGTGGGATGGGTGTATTTTTTGTATAAAAGGAGGATGGCTGTGAATGGAGAAGCTGTTTAAAGGGCATATTTAATGTTCGTAGGTATTGAGCTTAAAGAGTTAGTGGTTTTAAACTAAGAGTTATCAATTTAGGCTAGATACAAAGAATTTTTTCTTTTTATGACGAGGGTGGTAAAATGCTGCCCAATATGTTGCTCAGAGAGGTGCTGGATGCCCCATCCCTGGAAACATTTGAGGTCAGCTGAGACAGGACTCTGAGCAACCTGATCTGGTTGAAGATGTCCCTGCTCATTGCAGGGGGGGTTGGACTAGATGGCCCTTTAGAGGTCCCTGCCAACCGAAATTCTTCTATGATTCTGTATTTCTGTGTAGGCTTGGCAAGAACTTCTCTTGCCTGTGTACATTGTCCCAGCCCTGTCACTTCCATGAAGGACCCCAAGCCCGTGTTGTCCTTTGGCTGCTGGGAAACCCCTGGAGCCGAGCGCGTTTCCAGCTCTCCTCTCGCTGGGAGCGTGTGAACTTGTTTCAGCGCCTTTCCAGCGGCCAGGCGGGTGCGGCATCATCTCCCCTCCAGGGCTGCACCACAGCCAAGGACACCTTCGCCCGTTCTCAGGAGCTGCCTGCAGCGCTGCTCGGGCAGCGCCGGGGCTCTCTAGGTGGGCAGCGAGGATAAGATGGCCCCGACGCGTTCCGGGGGCGAGCGGCGCGCAGCGCCCGTGGCGCGGAGCCCGCGGCGGCGGC
>VZRZ01002989.1:256573-330202 GCA_013398175.1 Climacteris rufus
GGGGGGGGGGGAAGTTTGTTGCATAGGAGCTCGTTTTTCTTGGAATGTATCCACCAAGACAGCTGGAAGCCCTTTCCTGTAATACTGGGGAAGTTTGCTGCTTCCTTCTTTTTTTTTTTTCTCTAGCATTTTTGGTGGGGTGATTGGGTTAATTGGTTGTTTCTCATTTGGATTTTTTATGCTGGTTTTGTATTTTATTTGGCAATGGGGCCTTACTGCCCTTTTAGAAATTGAGTTTATTTTTTCTACAGCTCTCATATGCCTCTAGGATGAACAGCTTTTGTAAATAAAAATGTATTTTTTGTTATATTAACTCATTTTCAAGCAAGCCCTGTGTTGTAGAAAAGATTGGTGGTATTCTTTTCTGTGCATGCTGAACTGAAGGCAGTGATAAGACTAAAAATATCCTCAATTGAAATAGCACTGTGTAACCCAAAGGTTAGTTTTCCTCAGGATGAAAATTTGCAGTTGCTCTGTAGATTCCTTGTAAGACAGATTTCTGGTCATGCAGCCATGTGTAAAATGAGGCTACTGATAACTGCAAATTCTGTGTCTGCAAAACTCAGCCCCACTGGTGGCTGCCACAAGCAGAAAGCTGCTGATGGCCAGTGCTGACACCCATTGCTCTGGTGTGAGCTAGGTGTGTTACCAGCACTGCTCTGCAGGTGCAGAGCAGGCACCAGGTCCTGTTCACACCTCTAATAGGAAAAACAGTTTTTCCTACACAGAGCTGTTAATCCTAAAACCTGATGATAGATTGCAGGTGGCTTCATGTAACAGATGGGAGTGGGGCAGGAGGGAAGAGTGAGCTGAGCATGTTGGAGTTATTAAACAGCCTAGTGCTGAGCTGCCCAGCTGCTCAAAGAGCTGATGCTTTCAACTTAGATGAGCAATGAGAGGGTTTGGCTTAGAAAAATGGGTTACTGGGTGGTTTAGATGTGAGCCTTTGGCTTGGAAACCACATTTTTTGTGGTAGTTCTGTTAGATAATTTCTGTGTGGCATAGAGAATCCCCAGAACCTGGGTGGGTTTAGGCTGCTGACTTTCCAAAACCATCACAGGGACGTGGGCAGCTGAATTCTCCACTGGAACCAGCTTTGTGCATTTCTTCCAGGCACCCAGTCATTTCTCCCACTCTTCACTGGACTTTTGCATCTGCCAGAAGTTGTCCCTTTCTCAGCAATTGAAGAATGTCGTCTGTTTATTCACTGCTAGTATTGCAAGGAGAAGTGAAAAGGTTTGCAGGTATTAATCAGAAATTTCACATCTTTCTTTGAATTATTATTTGGCAAACTCAGAACATGCTTCCTGGGATACTCCTTTAGGCACAGGGGTGAACATGTCAGCACCTGCACTGAAGGCTTCACCTTCAGGTTTTCCAGCTTTGAATACACAAGCCCAATAATCTTTGATTTTAGACCTGTGCCAGCCTGATCCTTCTCCTGAAATAGATCCATCTGGCTCAATGCATTTTCATTCAGCAGCAAATTAATTCCGGAAGGGAAGTGGCTTTTATAATGCTCGTATCCAGTGGGGTTATATGTAAAACCTTCTGTTTTCTGGAAGAGTCAGCTTGGTATGGTTCCCATATTCACAGCTATGTTCCCATTCCAGGCCCACATAACTCAAAGCCGGGCTGCAGAGAGCCCTCTTAGATGAGGTCATGGAATGAAGAATTTCTTCTGTGATTCATTCTGAACCTGATCTGCCTAATAACTGGGTTCTTTGTCTCCCTCTTTCTGTCACACATTAAAAAGTTCACAGAGTAAGAATTTTCAGTCTTCTTTGTGCAATGAGAAGAGTGAACAAAAGACATTCATAAATGGAGGAGAAATATTTATGAGAGAACAAAGACATGGCCTTGACTTTGAAGCTGGGATGGTGCAGCCCAGCGTGCCAAGGGACACGGGCTGAGTGATTCAGCCCTCGGAGAAGGCACTCGTCATTGCAGGAGGATGTTTGCATATGTTACAGGACTTGGTTAGGCCTCTCTCAGCCTTTAATCATGCTGACAAGAAGCTGGAGCACAAATAGTTTTAGAGTCACGGTGGAGCCTGTGGAAGAATGAGGCCAGTGTAAAATTTTTCTTGTTGCAGTTGCTTATAGTTGATGAAGAGCCCACAGAATGGGTGAACTGGGATCAGGGTCTGTGCACGAGTCATGGCAGAACTTCTCTGGCCCTGAGTCCCAGCAGGACTCCCCATGGCAGCACAGGTCACTCAGGGAAAGCTCATACCACAATTTGACAATACATCTTAACATGGAGTGTAGATACCTATTGTGGACCAGGGTTTCAAGAGATAAAAGCCCTTGCATGATCTCTTTTATGGCACTGAGTAGCAAAGTCAGAATCAGGCCCAAAGGACAGAACAGCTCATGCAGGATCAGCACCAATTAGACATGACTAGGCAATGCTCTGCGTGAGGGTAGGCTGAGACTCACTGTACTGTCATAAAACAAAATTGTATTTCTGGATGGAAATTTATTTTAGAAACAGAAATCAGCACATGATTTTCTGGTTTTGTCCCTGAGCTGGAAGAAGATGCCTCTAATCTGTTTGATGGGTGATACTGCATGCCTCTGGCTTCTCAGTGTCTCAGCATATGGTTGTGAAACCAGAAGTTGATTATTTTCAAAAGTATTTTGACAGATGTTGAACTGAAAAATTCCCTGTTAAAAAAAGAGAGGTTTTGTTTGCTCCTCTGCTCATGAGGCTGTGTGGGTTTGGGATCATACCTTGCTTTAAATTCATGTCAAAGGTAAGGAGGGGAAAGCACATAAACAATCAGAAGGATTCATTTCTTAATAAATTCCAGGGGAAACTGGCAGATTTGCATGGAGTGGTGTGCCTTGCTGTCATGGTGCCTCACCTCTGTGTCTCTCCCTTTCTAAGGGAAGCAGTGCTAATTTAGTGAGTCGGGCATTTCCATGTGAATTTTCTTTAATATGGTATCTTTACAGGGAAAGTAGTTTTAAATGGGTTCACACACATACCTCATTATTTCATTAGGAATCCCCTAATCTGTGACCAAAAAACATACTGTTCTACCACTTACCATGGTTCTCATCACTGCCACGAACACCTGACAAGAAGGAGCCCGTTTAAGCTCACAGAAACTGGAACCGGGGACAGAAGGAGCAGCTCCAGTGCTGGGATCAAGAAAATATTTTGAGCTGCTGAAATACAAAGCCCACACTCAGGAATCCTGGCCTTCATTTCCAGGTGGGCGTGTCCTGTGCTCTTTATCCATGTTGACAGCTCATCTCTCTCTGCCCCCCTGATTCCCTCCCCTTATCTGTGTCCTCAGTTTAACTCTGTAATATTGTTAATCAATTGTGTGTATAACTGCCAGACGTCCAACAGACCTAGACATCCAATAATTAACACATTTAATCCTAAAAATGTATTTAGTTCCTTCAGCAGCTAAACCAAGCAACTGACTTTCTTGTGGGTTGGCATCCTACAAGTGAATTCTTGGTTGGTCTCTAATCACTCCAACAGGTCTCTGGTATTTGATCTTTCACCAACATCATCTCTCAGTAGAAACATTTTAATGGCACTTTCTTCCCAGATGTCAGCTTCTGTGACACTCGCAGAAATGCGATTTTTGGAGACCTCTGACTGTCTGCCAAGCTTTGGCTGAAGTTGGAAGCAGTTCTCAAAATCTAACAAGCAGAGGTGAAGGGAGACTGTGGAGAAGGAAGCAGACTGACAGACAAATGCAGACAGCATGATCCCACAAACTGTTTTTTCTTAGCAAACCAGGCTAAAAATCATATTGGTGACAAATAGGATTTTTACTTGTTTAAACACAATCATGAAAATAAAGTTCTTAGCTTTTAAAGGAACCAGACTCAGATGTCCACACTGAATTTGTTTGCTTGCTCTGTTAATTGGCAATATGTTAACACAAGCAATTTTTTCTCTGCTTTCCTGCTTATTTCAGTTAATAACTACAGCAGCATGACATTTCCCTGACACTACACCAGTACTGCAGGAGAGCTTCCTTTATTTTCAGCCTCCTGAAATGGCAGGCTTGGGTCCCACTAGCCTGTCTCATTGCCTTTCAGTAGTGAATAATTCAATTATGTGCAGAGCAGAGCAGCGATCCCGTGTGCTCTGTGCTCGGCGGCGTGACGCACGTCCTGCTGCTCCCCCTCATCCCTGTCATGGCCTAGGGGGCTCAGCACTGCCTTTGCTGGGACCATTTGGTGCTGGAAAGCTCTTTCTGCTCAGGAGAAATGTGGGTGTGACCTGAAGTTGAAGCGTGACCGGAGAGCACGTCTACTTTGTGTCCTTGAGGAGTGATGAGTCCGAGCCGTAAACTCACAACTCAGGTTTCTGAAATTCAAATTTTGATTCATGCCAGTCTCTTCACTGAAGGATGATCTTCTCCTGTATAAAGGCACCTTCTATCACTGTCCTCATTCCTCTCTTTACTGTGTAATTTAACACCTCATAATGTAGTCGTAAGTACAAACTGGAGACACATCAGGGGACAGGAACATTCATTCTTTCATGGAATTTTGACATAAAGGAAAGGAAAGCTTGAAGAAAAATTGAGTCTCTGAAAACTTGAATTTCTTTTTACATTGCCTTGGTGGAAACAAGATAGGCACTATTGCAGTCAGTGACATTAGGAAGGTAAATAGAAGAAGGTTGATCCACAATTTAAAAAACTTGGCCACTGTCTTTATATATGATCTGAATTCTATATAAGTGTGGTAATTCAAACGTGCCCTGTAGGTGGATCAAAATAGCCCATTGTTACCAAATGCATCCTGTCTTTTTCAAGGCAAGCCCAGTGATGCTGCTGTGGGTTTGTCAGGGCCTAAACCAGCCCTAGGTCACAGTCAATTCATACAAATACCCACATGCAATGAAGCCAATCTTGTTAATAATGGATCAGTTATTATAGCAGGGCTGGTTTTTAAAGTGCTTGTGATAGGGGATTGTAGCTTTCCTGCTCCTGGAAGTCTGAGTCAATTTATCTTTATATCAACAATAAACCAGAAAGGGCAGAAATCAAAGTAAGCAATGTTTTTATTACCGCTTTTAAATAAAACATTGTGCCAATATATTTTCCCTAACATTACATCTTTATTTTCTCAAATTTATTGGCAATTGCTATTTATCTTCATTTCTCCTTTCTTTTGCAAAGCTATCTCATCCTTTGATTTGCTTCCCCTGGAGAATATGGTACCTAATTCTTTTTATTTGTCCTTGATGAATCTCTGATTAATTGTATGTTATAAGCTATCCATGCAACATCGTGTCTTTCATTTCTAAATAGGCTTTCTTTTATGAATATAAAGAGCTAACATTTTCCTTTCTAGAGCCAAAACCAAATCCAGACTCAACATTTCCTTGAACAATAGCAAGGCACTTTAAAACCAAGTAAGGTTTTTAGCACTGTGGACTCCTATTCCTCCTCTGTGAGCAGGAGAGACTCAGACTTTTCATTGGGCACATCCTCTGGTAGATTGATCTGCTACAAATGTGGCTGTCACTTCATCTCATCAATTAGGAGGACTCTGCATAGTAATTTTTTTTCATCCATTGTAGCTTCAAATCTGCTGTAATTTGTTGATTTGAAAGCATTTTGGTTAGGATGCTGGATTCTGGGCTTTATTTTTGCAGTTTAAAATGTGTCCTGTATTTGATTTTGAACTGACTTGTCCTGCTGGCAGAAAATTAAATCATATACACATTAAGAGGTTGATGGAAGGAGGCACTGCAACCTGGCATTGACAAGCAAGTCACAGCTGTGGTGTACGTTGACATGAAATATGAAAATAAAGTGAAGGGAGGAAAGAGGAGTAAAAGCAGAGATGTGAGTTCTGTCTCAACCAAATTCCCAAGCCAAACTCCCTGAGAGGTGTCAAAGATGTGCCTGAAAAAGAAGAATGCAAACATAGGTCAAGAAAAATACGCATATCTACAGATCTAAAATAGACAGTCTGTCAGGAAAATGAGTATGCTTTGAAACCAATGTGCAATGATGCAAAAAAAAAAAAGTCACCTTTACTGAGCTTTTAAAGTACTGAAAAGAAAGGGGAGGGAATCAAGGCTCTCTCTGGCTTCTGTGAAAACCAATATCCAAATCAAATGTTTTTCAAGGGATAGGATGGAAATATTTGAAATCTCACATTCTCAACAGCAGCTGATCTCTTCTCCCATCTATTCCAGAGGAGAAATATCTGATAATAAGATTGAGAGGCAGCAGACAGAGAACCAGCCCTGCTCTGTCAAAAATGGGGACTCTCTCAGATAATTTCATTCTATCATGGCCAATAAAGGCAACAGACAGTGGCTCTCGGAGCACAGAAGGGACAACAGTGGACATAGCCAGAGGTCTGTAGTTATTAACATTGGCTCCTTATTGTGGTTGCATTGCCAAAGGTGAAGGCAGTGAGTAATTTCACAACAGTGGAAAATGAAGATCTCCTTTCAGGCACGGTGTGACTCTGAGTTCCAGCAGCTCCTGTGTCTGGGTTTGATGCTGTCATCCTCTGCTGTGCAAAATGAGCTGAACAACTGGGAGCTTTTCAGCCACACAAATGGCAGAGTGTTCTATATGACTTTGTTGTTGGGAAAGCTATCTGTGTGATTATGTTGGTTTAATTTAATAGCAGGCTGTTTAGGTAAATGAGCAGGGAGGCATATGAGTGTCTGCAGATAATGTGGAGCGTGATTGCAAAATGATGCTGCAGGAGATGGGCTTGTCTGGCCCCTGTCAGAGCTCTCCAGACACCCTTGAGCAGGGAGAGAAGAGTCTTGCTTGACCTTGGACAAGATCCCTCTGAGAGAGAGACCCAAGGGTGCCTGACTGAATCCTGGGCTGAAAGGCACTAATTTGGCGGGTTGGCCAATGTAAGATGTGACAGAGCCTTTGGTGAGTTTAGACCTTAATATCAGCACAATAGAGTCTAGAATAGTACAAACTTGCATAGGACCTGAAATTAGATAGATTTTTTTTTTCCTTATAAAACCTAAGCCTGTGGGATTGATTGTTATAGTTGAGCTGGTCTGAGAATAGAGCAGTCAGGGATTTCTCATCCAGAACTGCATCAGAAATCAAAGGGGCATTTTTAATGGTTAGAGGTGTGCAGTCAGCTCTGTAGGGTCAAGGAAATGTCATAGCATCTAACAGCAGCTTTCCAGCTGGGGGCTCCATGCTGTCAGAGCTTGGGTCACAACTCCCTTTCTGAAGTGGCCCACTGCTTCCCTTCCCTACCTTTGATTAACTCAAGCAAACTCCTTGCTTTCAAAAGATATTTTCCTCATTTATTAGATGAAAGCCCTTTAACTTGGCCAGACCAGCTTATTCCTGAATCTAATTAAACAAACCCAAAGTTTTAGCTCTTGCACCTTGGAGCTTTTCAAGGAGAAGTCCCTTTCCCTTTCTCTAGAATGGCTCTGTTATTGTTTTAATGATCACTTTACCCAGGAGTTTTCACCTCTGTTTCCCTGGAAAAATTAAACAAAATCTAATATATTGATACAGATGATCCATTTCATGTGAGTCAGTGACACTCTGACCGTGACAGTGCCAGAGAATTCATTGCTGCAGGAGCCCATTGAATCTACTATTACTGGCTGGGCTTTTAAAGGACTCTGGTAGTTTTATGCCCTGTTTCTACCTGTCTGAGTTAAGATAATGAGGGTAATCTAATATGCTCCAGGGCTTTAGTTACCTGCCTATGGGGTTCGGAAGGGAACTCTGCTTGCAGGGACTGTGCAGAGTTTAATTGGCCCAGTGCTTTATCATTTGTGTTTCGTTTCCTCTGAAGCCTCAGGTACTGGCCACTGCCAGAGGACGGGTGCCAAACTGGTGACACTCAGATTTTGTCTCCTTTTAATATCAGTGGGCTGCCGGGCAGATACACCAACACTTCAGCTCCTCCCCCTCAACTCCAGATTTATGCCATCACCAGAGGAGTTTTCTGGCTTTCCTCCAAAGCCCTAAAGAGAAAAATCCATTTTATGTTTCACCAGCACAAACCACGAGTCATTTGGGATTTAAAAACTTCTAGAAGAATCGTGGCATCTGTTATTTATTTAAAGATAGCAAAGTGATCTTTCTCTGCAAATGATCTTTTTGATCATGGAAATAAAAATTTTAAAAAAAGTCAGAGTCACACACATCTAATTTTAAATTATGCATATGGGGTAGGGGCTTTTTATTTTGTCACTCAAAGTATTTCACATAGCTCTCCCTTGCTTAAAGAACTCTGCATGTTAGGAAATTGATTTTTGTTTGTATCAAGTCTCTGTCAAAACTCTGGCACCTCTCTTCTTATCTGTAAATTTTGGATTGGTGTCCTACCTCACAAATGAGCTTTTATCTTCATCTCCAATGGACTGTACAGCTGCTATTTCTTGGTCCTTCCAGTCGTCAATCTGTTTATCTCCTCCTGAATTATCTGTTGTAATTAGAATACATTTTCTCATCTCAAGGGGAAACCAGCTCTAAATGAGTGTTCTATAAAAGCAATTACTTTTGATATTAGATATCTGTACATAAAAACACAGTATTTCTTCCAATTAAAAAGCACTAATGAATTTTGTGCCTAGAGAGGCAGTAGGTTATGCAATGCTGCTGTTTCTGTGAAGCCAAGGAACAAAAGATTAGGCCTGTAAGAGGGCCGTGCTGTGTGTGCTGCACCATTCAACAGCAGATCCGGACAGAATGTGGCTCTGCAAGGACATAATGTTCCTTTTTTTTTTTCCCAGCAGGACTTTTGTTAACACTGATGAACTAGATCCCTCTCCACATTGTGCCAAGATGACTAACACAGTTTGTCCTGCTACGCCTGTCACACCTGGCCCACAGTCACACAGTTTTCTTTCTGTTTCCTCAGATATCCCTCTCCTCTTCCTCAAAGTGTGAAGTCATGCAGTAGGAATCTTGCATTTGGCATGGAGTAGCTTTACCAGAGATCTCCAGGGACTCCTTCCCGCTACAGACACAGAACTGCCACCTTTCATCATCTCAAAATAACCTGAATGAGCAGGGAGCTTTTATCACAAGCTTTCCTACAAAAAGGATCATTTGAGAAATACCTGGACCACATTATGTTGAAGACTATAGGTCCTGTCCCTAGGTTACTTTCCCATACCCACCCTCTCCTTTTCATCCCAGTGCAGCCATTTATGTATGGGGTACAATCTGTTCAAGGGGGTAGAAAAGAAGGTCCTCCAGTGGGCTATGAAATAACTTCTCTTGCTCTTACAAGGGTGAATTCCACAGGCCACTGCTGCAATGGAACCTCTGCCGTTCCCAGTGATCCATACTGGCTTCATGTCTTCTTCCCTACTTATTTTCATTGCATCTGTTTCTTGTCTGCATTGACAGTGAGTGCTTTGGGGTGGGAGCTGTCTGTCTGGGCTCATGTAGCCTCTGCTGCAGTGATATCCTGAGCCTGGACGACATGCCATGGAAACACCAAGGAGAAAGAGCTGTTCTGGCCAAATCCTATCCTGGTAGGTCTTACTATGTAGGATTTTAAGGATTATTGCACCAATGTGGTGGGAGCAGAGTGTGTAGGATGGAATAAGGATCAGCTTCCAGCCCAGATGCTGAGAACAGCCCTGGACACCCTTACGGAATTTTCCATCTAATGTGCTTTGAGCACTTGACAGATACTCATAGGTTGTGTCTCAGAGTGCTCTCTGCAACTTGGAAAACTCTCTATTTTGAAAAAGAAACATATGGCAAAGCACACAAAGGGTTGGATATTAGTCCTCTTTCCAGGTAATTTGTCCTAATCTGCATAATCTCCTGGTTCTGCACTCTGTGCCTGCCTGGCTTCTGTGGGTGGGAAAGGAGCCCGCTTACAGGCAGAGCTACCAAATCACTCCATCCCTTCACCATCATTCAGCTGTCTTCTCACAGGTGGATGTCTTATAGGATTGCCTCTAATCTGGGCATGAAGACTGAGAAATACTATCTCAGGCCTTCCATTTGGGGTCTGGAGATGAGGTCAAGGTACAAAAACACTGCACCTCCTGTTTCTAGAGCCAAAGAGTTGCGTATCAAGTGCTTCATCTTTACCAGTTGTTGTAGTTTTTCCTTTTCAAACCATCAGCTGCAGGATGCTGTTTGTCTTCTCCCTGATATATCTGCAGAGATACTTGGGGCTGATACCAGGCACCAGGGGACATAAAATTTTCAAGGAGGGATGCAGCAAACTTGACTACAAACTATAAAAATAAGGCTGTGTTTTGGATTTCAGATAAATGGAAGTGCTGGAGTCATGTAAATTAGATGAGGTTTTGTTTGTTGCTTTCCAATTTCCAGAAAGCTGGAGTTTGTATCTCTATGGGATGTGATTTGCTGAATGTTGCTGTATGTAAAACTAAATCTCCTCCACATGCAGTATTCCTTCTAGCTCAGAAAGTGAGCACCTTCTGATATGGGCAAAATTCAGATCAGTTCTCTGGGCAGCAAATCTTACATATTATGTAGGCTTGCTTCAGGGTCATGGTGGGAGAAACTGATTTGGGATATGGGAAGTTGGGATATGCAGAAATGAAGGGCCAGGCTGTGTTTAACATTTAGATTGAATCGTGAGCTAGACACCACCGACTCCCCATGCTGCATGCTACTGTTTGCAGAGTTGGCTGAAATACTGTCTCATAGTGAAATAGTTCCAAATAAGATTTTATTTTTTCTGCATACTGTACATCCTCATGCTTGCAGCTGCAAAATGCTTTTACTTTTTCAGGTTTGATATTGATGCACTGGACTGCCAATACATTCACCAAATTTATGCCTATGGGGCTGTGCTGGGGGTGTGAGAGAGGGACTGTTTACGCCAGTGAGCCTTGTTCTGATGTAAGCATGTTATTCTAGAAATTATCAGCTATTAGTTATTTTTAGGGATCACTAAAATGAAGTTATAAACAGCTGGTGAGCTGAGACCTTTAGCTTAGTGCTGAACAGCTCACTCATATTGCACTTTTCTTCCTCCTCCTTCTCCAACCAGCTGCTTTTCTTGTGCATCTGCTTCAGTCTAACATATAACTCCTGAAGGAGGAAGATCAGTTCTTCACTCCATGCCTATGGATTTGCCAGTCATTGAGGCTGTAGCCTTCATCTGAAGTTTCTAGTTGCTACAGAACAAGATTACAAAATTAGCACAATACAGTAATTCAAGGTGGAAGCATTAGGGCTGCAACTGCTCTAATTCCTGCCTCTAAATAGGTAGTTTTGTATAGAAATAGCTCAAAAAGATACTGTAAACGGAGTATTTTTTAAGCTGCTACTGAAACTATTCCACAGTCTATGAACCCTTTTCTTTTCTTTCCAAAGCTATAACTGGAAATGCTAAAAGTCAGCTTTGTCAATCCAGGTAGAGTTGCTATTGTCCCAGATTTTTTTTTCTTGGTTAAACTAGGATTGAAATATTTTTAATGCCTTATATGGCATACAGTGATATTTTCAACTGAGAAATAAAGATTGGAAAAATGAAGGAAACAACTGTTTTGCTGATGAATTTTCTGTTTCCTGTTTAAGATAGAGAAGTGCTTCAGGAGTCACAGGTAAAGCTGCTGGGTTGATTATGTCAGGTTTTTTGACCTATGTCAGGTTTTATAGAAGGAAATGTTTTATCCCCTCCTTTTAAGGTACTAGGAACTGAAATACTTTCCTGTAGTTATTCAAATGTGCAGGTGATGTATGTGTAGATAAAGCTCAGAAGTTTGCCTTTGGAGCCCTTCTCAAGCTAACTCTGAGACAGGCCACAAGGGCATTTCAGAGATTTGCAGCAGTTCTGTCAGTGTTCTGACATTCTATTGTTATTTTCAATCACTTATTTTTATTTTTATTTGTCAAAAGGTTAATTTTGTCTGGGAACCTTGGCTGAACCTGATTTAGAGCTGCCTGTAATTGTGTTGCAAATAAGAAAAAATGATAGTAAAATAATCACAGACATAATCTGATCTAGCTTTTGCCATAGTTTCTCGTATAAATCTCCTTATAAATTTCCCATTGTGACAGGGTTTATGATGAAAAATAGAAGATCTCTTTTCTTTCTAGAAAATTATGCATCCTGTGGAGTAATTAATCTGGTTAAGGAACTAAGGCTGGTTCATTCTGCTCTCCTATCTCCCAACAATTTCTGTCTTACACAGAAATCTCTGCAGTGAGAGCAATAAATTTGAAATGAATGACAGACACTAATTATTTGTGACCTCATTGTCATCTGCAGTGTTGAACTTGCTATGACCATTCTCAGTGTATGAGCTGCAGGTAATTTTAGACTGGAAAATTTAAATAAAAGACTTCTTTAAAAATAGTGGCTCAGTGGGCATCCCCTTTCTGCACATCCCCATCTCAGAGCTGGCCCCATGATTTCAATCCTTGGCTCTGACAAGAGCCACAGGGTTACACTGTCAGCAAAGCTGCTGTGCCCTGCCCTCATTGGCTTCATCTGCCACAGAAAAACGGGTGAAATGGGCATGAAGTAGGACTCTAGGTGAGTAACCCAGAGATAAGAGGAGGATCTGGAAGTCTGCAATAAGCTTCAGAAAATAAGAAAACAGACAAGTGCTCTCAGACAAGGGCCTGGAGGATGTGCTGGAAGGTGTGTCATATTCACCAGCAGCCTCTGCTTCAGCCAGACTGGGGGTGCTGTGTCCCATCACCTATCTCCTGATCCCATCTCTTAATACCAGCCTATTTTTGTGAAAGTGCTGCTTCCTGGCACTCCTTTTCCATTTTTTTGAAAAAAGGCTGACCAATGCAGCAACTGTGGATCTGGGTTAGCAAGTTATCCCCTCACCTTGACTTAGATAGTGATGGGAGAAAACTCTCTGTTGAGGAGACATTTGCTGAAGCAACAGCAAATCAATTTTGGGATGGAGACTGCAATGCAAATATGTGAGACATGGTTAAACTGAGTCTAACTAACCAACCATGCATTGAAGAACATTGCCTGTAATTGCTGCATCTCACACATATGCACATGTCTAAAATATACTGTATTCATTGTTCCCATGAGCTTCTAGAGACACTTTAGTGCTCTTCTTGAAGAACGAAGCAATGTGATATCATTTATTTAATTGCTGCTATATATTGGTCAGTGTTACTGCTTTACTAGAATAACTATCAGTCAGACTAAACTACATTTTGGGTAAGAAATGGAGAAAAAACCTCACAGCAATATACTCTGAGAGTAAGTCGGACATAGTATGACTCCTTCCCAGAACAAGATCAGATTAGCAGCATGAAGAGCTAGAATATCAGATTTAGGAAAAAGGTATGTGAAATAATTGTCATTACACATGGTTTGCAAGCTAACTGAGTCTATCAGCAGAAAAGTAGCCAAGTGCTTGATGCTTCCTGTGGGTTGGAAGCTTCATTCTCCCATTACTTGTGTCATAAGGACTCAAGTGTTTTTTTCCATAAACTGCAAGAGCATATAGTATGAAGTTTTCAGCTACTGGAATTAAATGTTGCTTAAAGTTAAAGGAGCATGCCACATCTTGGAGACCCTTTCATTAAGGCAGGTCAGTTAACTTTAATGAAGTCATCTTCAATTTTCTTTGATGTAATATCAGAACCCAGCCTAGATGATTCCAAATGATCATCAAATGAATTTCCACATTATGGTCTTTCAAGGACTTAGGCTTTGTCAAGTTCTGGTTTTCTGGGGTTTTTGATTTTTAAAGTGCCTAAATTTACTTCTTTTTTTTTTCTTTTTAAAGGAACTGCTGACTTTTCTCTGAAATTGACCCCTCTTTAAGATTCTGTATATTGGACATATAAAGCTGAGCTTGCAGCATCACTGCTTGCTGTTGGAGTCTGTTAAGTCCAAGACTGTCGTGCAGGAAGATTAGGCTGCTGTGTTTCTTTCTGTTTGGTGGGGAGAGATTTAGAGTCTCAGACATGTAATTTCTGTAATTACTCGAGCAAGGAATAATTGCCAGGCCAGGAGGGCCCTCTGTTCTAATTTTTCCAAAGGAAGTAATATTAAATACTAAAACTAGTCAAAGTGCCAAGTAGCCTCTCATCCTAAATTGGAACAAAAAGGACAAATGTTACAATTTTCTTCAAAATGAAGCTCGCTAAAATATTTTGAGAAATATTGAGCTTGGATTGAGGTGCTTCGCTTAATATGGTAGAAGAATTTCACAACTCCTGATGAGTTTTAGTCTTGTTTCAGTGCATGGTCGTGAAGGAGCACTAAGAAGGCATCAAAGACACAAACACAAGCAAGATCTGTCCTGACTTGGAAATCACTGATTGTAGTATGTGAGTGTTTCTGTAGGCAGTGTCTGAAATTCAGCACCAAAATTCCTGAGTACTGCAGATACTCAGCCCTTCATGTTAATTTGTGACTGTTTGAATTGTTGCACTTTACCTTAGCACAGGATTTTGTCATAAGCACCGCAGGAGGAAATGCCAAACTTTGCTCATTTAGAGCAGTAATGAAGCACTGTCTCTCTGTTCTGTCCTGTCATTAAGCAGAGATGCAGATGGAGCTATAACAAGCAAGGACATTGTTAGCAATGAGGTGCAAGAGAATTCCTTCCTGAGGGGCTCAGCTGTGCCAGACCTTCATGTGACTTGGAGAAGCCAGTCCCACGTTTGTACTGCCATGTGTGTTTGTTACCCAATGCTGACAGTTTCTTTCTGTCCTTCTTTTTAATCATTTAGTTGAAATAATGACATTTTCCTCTTGAAACATTCTTGGTCTGAAAAATGTTGAGCAGGTCAAGCTCTAATTGCCTTACTTGGTGTTGTAAATGATTTGGGGGATATTCACACATTCCTGTATGGTATTCCCAGGTTTATTATAAATAACTTTGTTGCTTATAATGACTTGTTGATAGCGAGCCTTTTGGGAAGGAAAGCTTTGACATTAAACACAGGATATTGAGGAGCTTATTTAGGAGAATTCAGCACCAAATTAAATGCCTGTTGCCATGGAAGAGGTTCTTGGCAATGTGATCATATGGGCATTTTTTTATGTTGGTTTAATTTTGTTTTATGTTTATTTTTGGGCTGACCAGTGAATGAAACCTGTAAATGCACTGTTGACTGGCTGGTGTCTCAGCACTAATCAAGTGTCCAAACTTTCTGCTCCTATGAGCTGTATAGAGCTGAGCATCTTATATATTTCATTTGTCAGATGTGAAGTACAGAGGAAATCTGGAGTACTTCCCAGGTGAGAGACAGTGTCAGCTCCCTTAAAATAGTTTTAGCACATATTTGTGGGAACAGGCAGGCCAGCATGTGCAGGTGAGTCCAAATGACCCATCCATTGTTTCACACAGAGAAATCAGATTTATCCTGTATTTCCTACCCAGCAGAAGCTGGTGACGAGTCCACAGCTGTGTCCCCAACTTGGGAACCAAACCTGGACCAGGGCTGCAGTGCTTGGAGTCACAGAGCAGATACCTCAGGTCCAACATGTGTTCCAGAACTGGCATTAATGTGGAGTTAAACTGGCACATCGACATGTGGTAGAAATTCAGCATATCTCCCTTAGAATGAGGGAAGCTGTAAAGGGCTATATTGGGAAACCCTCCAGTTCTTATGGGGAAAATTTTTTCTTAATTATCTTAACAATAATTAGGCATTTCGGAAAAAGAAGAAATCGTGAAAGCTGCTAATTGATTCTTTATAATTTGCTCATTATGCACACATACTACAAGATGTGTTGATTTGGACTCTGGTTTGAAAAGCTGAAGATAATTTCCACAGAGCCATGAGGGTTTCAGAGCTGAGCTTTGTGGGAGTTCAGATCTCATTTATCTGAAAACATTCTGTGGTCACAGAAGAGGTTCTATCCATTCCCTTTATATTAATACTCTCTTTTTTTTTTTTTTTTATCTGTTTCATTTAGGTCTGGCAAAGCCCATGGGATTAGTTGAAGGTCCAGGAGGCTTGGGCCAAGGGGGAATGGCTGCTACCCTGAGAGATGACAGCCATGAATCAGAGACTAAGTATGAAGAATATGGTTACAATGCCCAACTCAGTGACAGGATATCACTGGACAGGTCCATCCCTGACTACAGACCAAAAAAGTAAGTTGAATTCCACATTATTATTATTGAAAGTAAGAGATTGACTGTTTTTCTGTGGTGGCATTCTTCTCCTCTCATCCCTTCCTGGTTGGAATAGAACAGCAGTTACTTGTACAGATACCCCTGAGCTGAATGAAAATTAAATAGACCGACTGCCATCTCGAGCATGAAGTGCCAGATTAATGCATAGCTAATTCTGTCAGTAGTGTATTAATATGCATATTCAAGGCCTCAAATCAAAAACTATATCAGGATATCAGTGCTTATTGGGTCTGATTCATTTAGAAAAAGCCTTCAGAGGTGGCAGCCTTAGTCTGTGCTTCTTGTGGTCATGTGCAGCGGGAGGGGGCAGTGCAACAAACAGTTTATAGTCACTGTTCCCTTAAAAAAATAAAACAACACATCAAATCAAACTGCCTTTAATTACATTTGATATTCTGAGAATAGTTTAGTCAGGGTTTGCAGGGTGCTGAAACATGGACTAAGTGCAATCCATCGGGGTCCTGTAATTGCAGTGAGATTTTTTTGTCTTTGGAATGTGTGTCTATTCTTATTCTGGTGTTTATAGTCTTCACACGCCCGTGCTATGCTTGACATTGCAATTACATGTTTATTATTTGCACTGATTTATTATATTTTGTATTAAATACCTTTCAAATCTTTCATATTTATGGAGTTATATATTTTCCAGATGAGACAACCGCACGGCCATCCTATGAATGACAATCAGTAATGTCTTAATGCAGAGCGGATCAGCAACAATGCCTAGTTGCTCTCAGGAGACAGAATTGAAAAGAATACTTAATTAATTTCTAATAATAATCTTCTGTTTTAAAAGACCCACTGGGACTCCTAGGCAGAACTGAAAGTTAAATAAAAAAGTATCTTATTAAGTGGTGAGAAAAGTTTAGCCAAGCAAAACAGCTGTGCTGTGTGAGTAGATGGCAATTGAATTAGGATTTTAGGCAGTTCAAACTGCCGAAAACAAAACTTCAGCTTAACTACAAATTTCATTAGTTGTGTTACATATTAATCTGATTTTAGAAGTATTGACTCAGCATTTGTTTTCTTGAACACTTGCTATGGAAAAGAAAACCCAGGTAACAGAAGTGGCAAAGATAAAACAATCTAGTGCCTTGATATCACTTTTAAGTACAGTGCCTTGTTCGATGGTTGCACCTCTCCTTCTCTCTTGATGTATCATAAAAATCCATCATGGAATTATGCTGGGGAAAAATAAGTCTGTATTTGTGCAAATATTGGACCTGTGCATCAGATCCGGCCCTGAGACCCTTGAAATCAATGTGAAGTGTCTCAAATGAAGGTCGGTGAGGTTTGACCTGGGCCTGTTATTTGCTGCTGCGGTCAGGGGGATGAGGATAAATGAGATGTGTTCTGCTAGGAAATGCACAAGCAAAGGCTGCAGAGCTTGAATCCAGCTCAGCAGCTGTCAGAGGCACGAGACCATTTGCAATGCAGTGATGTTTCACTTCAGATTATACTCTCCCAGTTTTACTGAGACACTTCGGTGAGTCATTCAGATGAGCTTTTTGACGTGCTCATTGTGGGTATCTCATAAGGCCATGCCACAAGATTAAATGTCTGAGTTACTGGGTGAACTGCCTTCCTTGTCATGTTTTCACACTTCTGAGGTGGCTCTAGTTAGATCTGGAAGCTGGAGTTGATGCACTTGTCTCTAGATACTTATGAGTCACAGGAAAGCCCTTCAGACTGAATTTGCTATGGAAGTTTGGGAGAGGTTGAAGCTCTTATTATATGAAGGGTTTTGCCCACTTTTATGGATTGAGAGCAGCCCTGAGGAGAAGGACACAGAGGTGTTGGTTGGCAAGGAGTTCAATTGACCCAGTAATGTGCACTCACAGTCCTGAAAGCCAAACGTGTCCAGGGCTCATCCCCAGCCCCGTGGGCAGCAGGAAGGGAAGGGGCTCTGCCCTCTGCTCCACTCTTGTGAGACCCACCTGGAACTGCATCCAGCTCTGGGGCCCCCAGCATAAGGAGGACATGTACTGAGCTGAGCTTAACTGTCTGTTTGGTTTAGACATCTGCTTTAATTACATATTGGGGAGAATTAAACCTCCAGATCCTTGAGACAGGCTTTGGTAAAACCACTCTTGTCCACCTTCTCTGTGTGCTGACTTGCCCAATGGTCTCACCTCTGCTGAGCCCTTCCCAGTTTGCTTGTGATTTATATTCATGTCATTCCCAAAACTTTTCATTTTTAAAAAGGGAGGACTTTTCATTTTTAAATTGAGAAGCAAGGTAGAATCGATGTCCAGCCTGTGCATAAAAACACTTATCTGAATTTGCATTCCAGAAGTATGAAACTGTATTTTCTCTCCATTCTGGCTTTCATTTAAAACTTTCAGATCTATGTATTTGCACACATCAGTAGGTATTAATGACATGAACTGGGAAAATTTGTTCAAGTCTGCATTGTATAGACACAATTTATTAAAGTAAACATGATTTCTGTATGCAAATGTGGGTCTTGTAATATTCCAAGCTTGATCAGAAATATTGTATTTTAGTTCATTTGAACTCCTCCCTTACCATTGTCACTATCTTATTCTGATGGAATAAGCCTTCTGCTCCATCTACAAGCATAGGTCCATAAACATTCAGCAGTTTAATTGCCTTTCAGGGATATTTTCACCCCCACACAGCACATTAAAAAATGTGTTGCACTAAAGAGGTGCACAGCCAGCCAGCGTGACCATGAAGGCTCCTAAATTGGAATCACCTCGCTGTCCTTCCACTGCAGCAAAGTCTGAAGCCTGGGTGGGAAGTCCTGCCCTCGAGATGCTTTTCTCACATTTTGTTCTGCTTTCCTACCTGCTGCTGCCAGTGTAGACATTCCTTTTCACTCAGAATCCTTTTCTTTAGGATATGAATTTCTGTCAGTACAGGAAACAAGAGCAAATTTTGTGCATGTGGTGTTTGTGTGCCAAATGGAAGCAATGGGAGTAAACAGCTTGCTTGTGATTACAAATCACACAATAATTACAAAATTATAGTTTGATTCTAGTGTGGTATAATAAATATGTCTCAGCTTTTTGTTCTCATTATCAGAGATTTAAAATTTTTTATCAGAGATATGTAAACAATATCAATATCTGAAATTTTTCAAGGGCTGTACCACTATAGAAAATGCATTGCAGAGAGCTCAGAATGTCTAATGTCCTGATCTCTTTTTGCAGCAGTAAAGTATTAACAGTACTTTCCAGCCTTCACTAGCATATCTTATTTCCTCTGTGCAATGGAAGAAAGAGAAGCTTTTCTTGTAAGGAACAGATGATATTTTCTGTGGAAGCACACCACTAAGCTAGAGCTTGTTCTGTGGTTCTCTGGGAAAAGTGCTATTTAATGGTGAAGTATTATTGGATTAATTTCCATATATGTTCTTCCACATTCAAAATGAGTATGTGATCAAAAAAACCCGAGTACTTAGTGAAAATAATCCACTGTTGGCCAATGAACCTGATGTGTGGGAAAGCATAAGAACATGTATTCATGTCAGTTATCCCTCCCAGTGTGTGTAGGTGTGGAACAGTCTTGAATCCTGCTGTGAAATCTGCTGGGCTCTGTCCGTGCCTTTCCTACCATAATGTCAGAGGGACAATGTTTGACTGAATAGTCAAAAACAGACCTGGAGAAAACAGACCTGAGAGTTTGGTGGAGATTCTGCACTTCCCACCAGCAGTGCCCAGAGTCAGCCACCTAAACCCCTGCAGGTTCTGAGTAGAGGAGGTTTCCCTGTGTGGATGTGCTGTGTTGCTACAACAGGCTGGCAGCAGCCATCCTCTGCACTTTTCGGGGAAACAGCCTCCACTACCGCCAGCTCCAGCACAAAATATGAGCCCCTGCTCCAGTAACAAAGGATCAGACTCAATCCTTCCCAGTCATGCACAAAGGCAGAGGTGCTAAAGCCCCTTGTGACAGTAGATTTTGACTTTATCAAAAATAAAGAAAGTAGAAGTCAAAACCTTAGGGAATGTCATTCAAAGACAAGGGGAGAGGCCCCCAAACTTACAAAAGCTGTTTGTTTTACAGTGTAGCATCCTGGAAAATTGGGAAGTGTCAACTAACCAGCTGCTTTCAAATGCAATCATTGTCTCTCAAGATAACATCAATTCCCCTGTTCTTTCTAGTGCACAGGCTGGATAGCAAGGGATTGAATTGAACAGGTGCAACACCTGCAAATCCGGCATTTTCTGTCTTTCTATCGCTTGACTTTGCAACTTAAATAACTTCTGGGGTTTCTTTACATGCAGGACACATCTACAGACACACAGACACACACAGACACACACACACAGACTTGTCAGAACCACTTGCTGTGATGCATTATGCATACTTTTGAGAAAAGTTAGTATGATCCTGGAGTTTCCATAATGGCTAAATTGGCTTTTACACAAAATTGTCACTGCTTGGTGAGGATCTTTATTTTAACTGATCTTTTTTTGTGCAACCTAATGCCCGGTGCATTGTGGCAGTTCAGTGATAACAATAATATTAATGTATGGATTCAGTCTGCTGACTCTATCAGCCAAAGAAGATATTTCTTTGTGTTACGGTCATGGATGTTTGTATTGAGAAAATTCAGCCCTAAGGAACAAACTTATTAATGCTGGGGCAACTCAAGTCTTTAGCCATAAAATGCAGAGAAATCTGGGTCTTGAGGAAATTGCTTTCATTTATTCGGTTCTTTTATGGAGGCAAGCATTTTTGTGGTTTGCTATAGACATTTCACAATAGCAAAAGAATTGCATCTCTGGGGCTGTGAAGTGTAATTAATGGTTCAATCCACTCTATACCTACGGAAAGGCTTTTTTAATTACCTATCAAAAAGAATTCTGGAATTGATCAAATAGTGTTATCAAGGGGGCAGACTTGGTAAATAGACCTCTGATTTGTTCATTCAAAGGTTTAATAACAGCAGCTAGAGCGAGGCCAGCAGCTGGAGAACAGCCTTTCTGTCAGAGATGGTCCTTAGCGGCCAGCGAGCTCCCGCTGTCTGAGAAGGCAGAACCACCACCTTTCATTCTGACCCTTTCCTTCAGTGCCAGATGTCTGTGGAGTCCCTGTGATAGCTGAGCCATCGGTCAGCAGCTCTCTCGAGCCACACCATCCGTGTGTGCAGCATCCCTGTGGTGGGAGCAGGGTCAGTGGTGTGGCTGCCCACGGCTGTCCAGGCGGCAACTCCTGTGCCCGGCCGTGCTGGATGTGGCTGCAGGAGCAGGGCGTGAGGGCAGATGGCTTTCAAAGAGCATCAGCTTTTGGATCAGGGCATTGGAGAAGGCTCAGTCTGGGATTATTTGATTTTCCCCACCTCTGCTGCTCACTCTGCCTCGTGACCCGTTTTTCACATCCTCTGGGGACACTGGGTGCTCTTTGTGCCACTTCGAGAAATGACACAAGAAATGCCAGATTAAAACGGACCCTTAGGATTCTTTCCAGGTTAACCAGAGTGCAGTGTAATGGGCCCCTTCACAAGGAATATTTGAAGTGGAACAGACCCACAGCTTTCCAGGAATCAAAATTTCTGATTAGCAGAAAATGACAATGAAATGACAGAAAATGACAAATGAAAAAAAACCCAAAACTGCCTACAAATATTTTGTGTTGGGCTGAACATCTTCTGTGAAATGTCTGTTTAAACAAAATGTTTAGACCAATGAAACATTAACATTTAGCTTCCCATTAAAAAAAAAAAAATCAGTTTTAAAAGGATGAATTTTCCACCACTAGCTTCTACCAATACTTTCAGATTAAATACCAGGTCACAGTAAAGTGAAACATCAGTTGAAGTTAAGCATTTCATTTTTTCAGCTGACAATGTTTCATAGTCACAGTATAAGCATGATATTTTGATTTCAATTAGGCTTATTTTTAATAGGAAAATATTTGACTTTTTTTTTTGCACCCAATCTCAATTATCTAAAAAAATGTGCTAAAATTATGAAAATTTTTCTTTTTTTCCAGTCTGAACATATGATGTAAATTGAAGCAGAGAGAAGGAAAAACAGAGACAGAAAATGGAGCAGACAGAATTACCTCTGGGCAACAGATTAAGATTGTTTATTGGAGGAAAATTCAGTAAGCGCTAAAACTAACTGAAGTGTTTTAGTTAGATCCCAAATCAATGTCCAGATGTGGATTGTGAACAGGGCAAAGGGTGGCTGTGTGTACAGTGCTCTGGGACTTTACCTAGCTGTAGACCAGCTTTGCCAAGTTACACAGGCTGGGCATTTTCCTTGGGCTGTGAATCCACTACAGACAGCACAGACCCCTTTACACACACATTGTCTGTGTGCACAACTGATGATACAGCCACAGAGAGTTGTACCCAAGTTGTCTGAGCTGACTTTTGTCTTGTCCAAAAGCAGAAGGAGCTGGTATGGCCTGAGTAAATCCCTGTGCTGCTTCCTCTGCGGTGAGCTGGGCTCTGACCAGCTCCTCCTCGGTGTTTGGTGTTGTAGTTCTGACTCAGATCATTTGAGATATCAGTTGACAACCTAAATTCACTCATCCTGCTGCCTCTGGGCCAGCAGTGCTTATTTGTGTATCCCTGTGTACGCCAAAGGCTTATCACTGCATTTTGGGAAATGTTTCTTATTTGATGTAAAGGGCTCAGGCTGTAACTGTAAAGCCCTCAAAGGAGAGGAAAATAAACCTGTTTCTTTGTCTGGGAGAGAAAACTCTGTGTAAGTGCCAGCACCTACACCCCAGTGCTCTGTATTTGTACAGCCCCTCTGTAGCTGTCACCGAGACCTGTAGTCATGACCTGACCCTGTTTATGAAGTCACTCTAGGTCTTCCCCCAAGATCTGCTGGAGCTCTGCTCACTTTGCACAAATAAGGCTTTATTTGTTGGAATGTGGGCTCAAACCTTTGTCTCCCAAGTCCCAGGTCACTTTTAGGTCTTTGTATATTTAGTTAGTTGTATAATGTTAAATTGGGAACAGGTTAACACGGTGACCGTGTTTCCCAATAATAATTTAAAAAAAATATTGGGAAAACTTCCATCCCCTTTTTGAGGCCAGCACCACAATGTTTTGCAGGACATGGCTCAAAAGCAAGTCTCCCCATCACCACACTCCATGCTGTCTCCATAGCAGCAGTGCTGGACACGTGGCAGTATCTCACAGTTATTTCTGATATTCAATAGATGTTTTCTCTGGCTTTTCCCATTAGATTCATTATTGATTCCCTTTTGTTTAGTGCTAGGCTTTCCAATTAAGTAGTGACTTTAATTATACTGCAAAGTGTATAACATAGGTCTTGATTATTAACACTGACCTGTGGGATGAAAGGAGCACCAGAAAGGTTAAATTAAAAAGAACCATAAAAATGGACAACCTTTTCCAAAAAGCTACCTCATGTTCAAATGCAGTAATTTTCCTCTTCTACATTTTTGCAGTCCCTTTGTGTATACTAATTGTTGAAGACAAGTTCTGCATGACTGTCAGCACTAATAAATGTAGATTTAGTGAAGGCTGAATTTGATTAACTAGGGAGTATGAAAAATAACTGATTGCAATGTTGTGTTTAAATGCAGTGAGACTGGAAGCCATTCCCTGCAATTTGTCTGCACCAGAATGTACTCTTGAATACATGAATAGTTTACCTAAGGTGGGTTACATAACACTGACTAGAAATTAGACATCTAATTTAGGGTGATCGACTTGGCTGCCTGTGCAGTCGATGGAGAAGAAGATGCCATGGCAGCATTGCTTATCATGTGCAGTGTGCAATGTCCTCTGGAAGTCCCTCCCCCAGGAACCTAGGACAGCCAGCTTTAAGAGGATTTCAGGTGAATCCAACCCCAAATGTTAAATGCTCCAAGGCATGCAGAAACAAGAGGGAATTTCTGTGTTAGCAACACACATTAAAGAGTGACCTGCAGCATGGGCAGCTTGGTCAGCTGGGAGGAAAAGATGTTCAAAAAACTGATTTGCATCCCCCAATTTTTCTTAGCAATTCTAAGACTAAATGTGTCTCATGTGAGACCTGCATATTCACAGGTACCTTAAACATCACTGGTTTTTTTTTTTTTTTTCTTTCAAAGTATGCTTTAGAGACTGTGGTAATTTTTTGAACTTGAAAACAGAAAGCCTCGATATTTCCCTAGCAGAAAGAGTATTTCCTCCTTAAGAAAAGCAAAGGTGGAGTGCTGTCTACAAATTGTGTAAGCTGTTCTTTCACAGGTAAATACATATCTGTAGTGCAGAAGCACCACTGAGATCCAGCCAGGACTTGCAGCTGTGTGTTGGCATTTTAGAATTTCTTTCATTTCCCTCCCCTGGGCCCATGGCTGGCTGTTGCCTGCTATCACTTCCAGGGAGAAAAGGGTATTCCTGTAAATTTCTGAACTGTCATGTTATGTTACATTCCATGATATCACATTACAGGATAAAAAGAAGTAACAGAACAAGACAGGCAATGAATTCAGGGTGGTGTTTCTTTCCCTTTTATGTTTCCTTGCATGTACCTCTATTACACTACACCTGAGGTCCTTTGTAGGGCTTTGAAGGAGTTCTAATGGTTTGAAATAATGTTTCCCTTTTCTTTCTTGAAAGGTGTATGCAAATTTAGTTCTGCTGACAGTGTGAGATATGTATTATCTCCAGAGGTCTTACTGGTGTAGCTTTAAAAATGAGTGAGTTCTGATTCCCATTTTATTTGGATAGGTTTCACAGTACAGGAAAGCCAAGGTTTCAGGTCACATAACCTCAAGGTTTTCTGTTGTTGTTCTTTGTGTCTTTGCGATAAAAACATGAACAGGCCAAAATGTCAGACAATTTACTCTTCTGTCTGAAATAAAACTGAATTGTGAACTCCAGGTTGATGCAGTGTTTCATTTTAATAGTGTCAGTTCGTGCTTGTTTTGCCTGTGTCTCCTGTTTTGAGTGAATTTAGTGCTAGTAAAAGTGAGAGACTCTTAAAAGTAGCCAGAGCCAGAAGTACCTGACAGATACAGGCTGGCAAATGTTAGCTCCCTGTCTTGGTTAGCTTGATCTAGATGCTTTTCAAGGTTTTGTTTCTCTGAAACAGCACCTGCCAGTTAAGTTGTTTGAAAGTTTTATGATACTGAATATGGGAACTCTATTTTCTGTTCCTGCAGCTTCTGAAATGTTTTTGGCTTCTGTCACCTTGCTTCTAGACCTTCTGCTGTGGTTTCAAAAACAACTCGTAGTCAAACCAGGCCACCTTGCTGAATGCAGCTCCAAAGGAGCTTGGTGTGAGAAGTGCAGTCACAATTTCGGGTGGTGGCAGTGTGTCAGGATTCATCAGTGTGGCACTAGGGAGCTTTAAATTACTGGAGATCTCGTATCTGTGTATCACTTCTGCACAATCTCCCTGTTTCTCTCCTCCTAGAAGCAAAACCCTCTGGAACTGCATTTTACCTGTGTGAGATGCCTTCAGGTTATCAAACAGTTCTTAATTAGTTTTTCTGCTTTGCTTCAGGGGATGATTATATTATTTATTCCACACCTAGACTTTTGTTAGCCTGCATTTATGTATTTTGTCTTCCAAATGCCCCAGCAGTGAGTTGGCCTCTGGGGTGGTATGAAACACACCTCTCAGGCACACACGTACTTCAGACTTGACTAATGGTATAATATTAATAGCAGCAATAATAATTAAAGCAGTGCACTAAAATACCCGGGGGTGTTGTTGCTAAGTTAGTCTGTACCCCTAAAATTTCAGAGGAAAGACATAACTTTTAGTTATTTCCATCCACAAAATGAACAGTTGTCTCACTCAGCAACTGGAGTAAGCTTTCATCCCTGCTGTGGATGTTTCATTAGGACACAGTTCTCCCAGAGGGTCATGGTGCAGTTTACATTAAACTCAAGATAAAAATGACATTGAAGCTTTGCTCCTCTGTTTTCTACACTGCCTGAAAACAAATGCTTGACCTCCAGCTACTCCATTGGCTTATTGCCTTGGTGTTATTAACCTGAGTGTACCAAGAGACGGGGAATTTGTGTTCTGTTTGCTCATGGAGGAGCACTCCACTCCTCTGCCTGACAGAGCTGGGAATCTGTGGAAGCAGTGTGGGGGGAAGTTTTTCTCAGTGCGGGTTTGAGCACGTAGTCTGGAAGGAACAGGTTGAATGTGGCTGTCTGCGGATGAGGGGTGAAGAAGGGCACAGTGGTGAGCAGAACCTCAGATAATGGGAATGCTCTGTTCCCCCAATGCAGAGTGCTCACTCCTGGCTTTCTTTATGATGGCAAGTTAATTTAAATCTGCAGAGTCTGAGGATGTGAATTTAGAATATTTGTGATCTATAGACAACCAGGAAAAGATAGCAGACAACACAGAATGAAAAAGGAAGTCGTTTCTCAGCAGGCTGATTTGGGCAGGAGCGGTGCACGGACATTGAAAGGCTGCAATGGCCAAATCTTCCCAGAGCCAGGAAAAGGCCAATGAGTGTCCTTGGCTTGCTCAAATTCACAGCCTTACTTAAGTATGTTGCTTGGTCTAGGACATATGCCTAATTTCTGTCAACCTGAGTGAAAAGTAAGCATATGTTGACCTGTTTTTTTAAAATTAGGTTAAGAGCTCATCAATATAAAAATCCCCATATATTGCAGTGTTTTGGTGCTATGAAGTGTGTGTTCTAGACCTTAGCTCTGTGCTAGACAGTGAATGTGCCTGGATTTCTAAAACATATTTTCATTTCTAAATGTAACTAAAACTAAATTAAAATTGAAGAGTTTTCTGAAGTTATATAAACTGAAGCTATATAAATAGGTAAGAAACTCCTGTTAACATTTAACTTCTAAGTGCATAAAATTGTTGAATACCATGCTGTTCACCTCTAACTAGCCTTTAATTTAAACAAAAGCTATAAAAGTGCAATTAGGCTCCAGTCCAATGAAGCACTTAAATATGTTCCTAGTTTTAAGTGTATGAATAACCCCAGTGAAGTTAAGACATGCTTAACTGCTTTACTTGAATAGGACATTCCATGAAGTAGTTATAATATATGAAGGACAATCCTGCAAGTATCACTGGGGAAGATGTAGAGAGGAGTAAAGTCCCGTCTGCGCTTCAGGATTTGACTGCTCTTGCCTAATGATTTATCCTATGGGATTCTATTCAGAGTTCATTGAGAGCTTTGGATGTGTTCCATCATCTGATTGTCAGGCAGCTTTCTACCCACATGCAGCACATGCACCTTCCTTTGTCCTCTCTGCCTGGCTCAGACTTGTTATAAACACTCTGCTCCTGCCACCAGGCTCTCTTCTCAGTCCCATATAAAGAATCTAAACATCATGGATTTAATACTCCCATTTTCAGTGCTAAATCAATGTTCTTTATGCATTTGTTCTTGGAACACTGCTCTATTTGAACCATAATTCTTCCCACATACCATAAACTTGGTTCTGTTTTCACTCTGATAGGAATTGATCGTTTAAAGTAAGAGGAAGCCCATGCCTACTTTTCAAACATTTCAAGGCCATTGCTGGATAGTCAAACCAACTTGTGCACCACCTCAGCAAAGTGCTGTGATTACCAGGGGACCATTACCTTTCTGGGCTACAACCAGCCTTGCAGCTACTGGGACAAGTCAATATTAAGAGCTTCTCACTGCAGTTTTGGTGGGCAGTGATGGGCTGGATTTATTCAATTTATGACTGACCTCACATTTGGTGGTTTACTCCTCCAACCACCCTGTGTTTGTGCATGGGTAGAAAGAAACATTCTGCTGCATAACTGAATTTGACCAAAGATTAAAACTGGTCTCCTGTGAAATACACTGGAGCCCATTAAAGAAGGAATTGTTTGCCAAACGTCGTTGTATATCCTCCCAAGACCATAAAAAACATTGTTAGCTGAAGTGATAGTGGAAAATTATTGCATTCCTCTATTCTCCTCCTTTACCACTACAGTGCAACGTGACAGCAAACCCGTAATGAAATTTGTGAAGAGCTCTGCAGCAGTTGCCTTGAAAACTTTTTTATTGCCCTACATTTCTAGGTAAGACTGTGATACTCAGCCTCTGTCCAGCACCAGCAGCACCAGCTGAGGCAGAGAGATAGTCAAAATCGAACAAAAGTACCTGGAATTTTTAACATTAAATACTTGCAGTACATTTTTAATAGTCAAGGATAACTTTCTATATTTACATATTATTATCTGAATAACAAATAGCTTCAAGGGTAGAGCAAACTGTTCTGTGCAAATGGAAAAGGGTGAGTTTACTCTTATGCATTATTTATTGGAAATAATTCCTTTGATTTCATCAGCTCTACTGTTTTTTCCTTATGTCTGGCATGGGCTCAGTAGTCAACAGGAGAGAAGCTTCAGAGGAGGTGGTATGTTCAGATGTGGAACCTGCAGTTGGATGCCTGGGCTGTTACCATCTCACTCCCTGCAGACATGCTGGGATTAATTATTCCTTTGCCATAAAGAACCTTTTCTGGGATCTTGATGCATCACCTTGAGTGGAAAAGTACTTCTTAATGGGAAATGTGCTGACAGTCTCTGCTGGAAATGCAGCTAAATGGCTTCACGTGGCTTGCTGGAGAGCAATGACCCTTGGTGGCAGCAACAAGAAGTGGTGCCACTGGGTAGCAGCCAATTTTGTGAATGCACCCTAGAAAACATTTTCTGGCTTTTTGGATGGCTCTTTGTGAACCTTCCCTATTTGAAATATGAGATCTTAGTTTTGGCAAAGCACTGAGATGGGAGTGTATGTTCTGTTCTTCACAGCCAACATAGTTCCCAGAATTAAGTTTAAAAAGTTGCACAAAAGGTAGTGTTTTCCTGAATATATTTTGCTGCTGAGAACTTCAAATCAAATTGACACAATGCCTTTAGTTTCACCTTTATTTAACATCACTTCATCAGTTTCACTGTTTCTTATATTTCACTTAACTTCTAGTTCAAAGACTTCTCCAATTTCAATGCAGGATTTTGTAAGAACACCTTTATGGGGTTTTTTTAAAAGACTATTCTAGTCTAGTTTTTACTTTTAAAGAATGTAAGCTAGAAATGCAGTTTGAACAGGGACGAGGATCTTTCCAGAGTCTTGAGAATCACTAAACAAGCCATTTGTTTTAATCACCTAAAATACGGCAGAATACATGCCACTTGGAATTTAGCTGAGCTCCTCCTTAAATTTAAGTGCAGCACCATTAAAAAGAAAAGTTGCACAGGGGACCTGTTTTCTTTGGGGATTTTTGAAAAGCAGTGGAAAGCAGATTTCAGCTTCTCCATTAATTTCCAATGAGCCTAATGCTTTGTGATGCAGCATGCATACAGCCAGAGGCAGATCCGGACAGGCACACTAGGGGATAGAGTGGAAATTTTTTACAGATGGTATTTCAAAACATATTAGTGACTCAAGTTAAGTTACCAAAAAAAAGGCAAATACTTTTAACTACAGAAGGATCTGAGCATGAGCTTTTAGTCATTTTTCATGTTAATAAAGAGGCTTGTTTTAAAAGTGATTGAAACCAGTTTTAGCATTTTTAGATGTATAAATCAATAAGAGCATTAGACATAATGGCATGTTTCTGGTATTGTTTGCCTGAGGAAAACCAGAAATAGCTCACTGAAATACAAGGCCTCTTATTTTATGTGTGCAGCAGCTACTTTTGAAGAATCTAATAATCCTAAATATAAGGGTTAATATTCTTTACAAGTAGAGTCATCTTCATGCTGTATATGTTAACTATGCATATATATTGTGCTATTAGTCACTGATTGACAGTTCTCAGGGCTTTCTACTATAAACTTAAAATAATTTGTCATAGAGAAAGGAGGAATTAAAGCAAATAGAGCAAGTGTGTTATAAAACAAAAGGCACAAACATGTGTTGGGGTTTTCTTGTGCACAGTTGTACTGGCCTGGAATGTAAAAGAAAGGGAAAAGAACAAAAAATAGATCTGTGATTCTCAGGAAACACTTGTCCAATGTGTATTATTGCAGCTTCATGGGGAGCTTTAACCTGCCTATGTCCAGCTTGAAAGGGCTCTCTCCTTCACAAAAGTATTACAGGACTGAAATTCCTGCAAATTCAGTCTTTCCTGTAGGAAATAGGACAGAGAAGAGAGAGTCCTAAGGTATAAAAGTCACTTTAGGGAGGCTGTTGCTGTTCTTCATTTTGCAAATCCTACAGACATCAAATCCAATTGTCCAGCCTGGGAATGTGGGAAATTCCCAGGACCAGATGTGTGCTGGAAAACTCATGACGTATTGCAATCATTTGTTTGTGGTTGACATGAAAGGACATTTTTTCTTGATACAGGAAGTGTTTGAGGTTAGCTCAGGTACAGGGACTTTGCTTGGTTTCTTTCTAATGGCTGTGGGGGATTTCTTTCTTAGACTTTTGGATGCAAAATAAGAAAACATGTCATGGAGCATATGAAAAAAAATAAGGTTTCCAGGAATTCCCACAGTATGGAGTAGATTTAAGATCTCACTTTATGAGAAAATGACCATTAACATCACCAGAAAAGATGCAGCACAGGTTGTTCTAGTGGCTTTCCTCTGACTTACAGCACCAACAAGGATTGCACTGTGTCTTGTACCTGCATTTCACCAAATAAGTAGAGGAAAAAGGAGAAGGTGTTAATTTTTCTTCTGCAGGATAAATTAAAATGGAGGCTACTCCATAAGAAACGCAGACTGTGCAGAAGGTGTCTTCTGGTATCAACATAATTTCTAGGCTTTTTCTGAAAATGTCTCACTTCTCTTTTTAACTTGGTTGAAAATACAATGGGCTGTTTTTCTCAAGGTACATAGAGCATCAGTGTTCTGTACCACTGCTCCCTTGTTCACAGTTGTATTTATATTATGTGATTCTCAGGGAATGCTGTCCATGAGCTGCAAAACAGGAGGAGAAAGTAAGAGCAAATCTTGAGCTAAAAAATTTTACATTTGGGGTTTTTTTTCCTTTTGGATAGGACAGAAAAACACATCCTCAGTAGAAAGGGAATGTTATGCCACAATACAGTTAACATCTTCTATTGAGAAGGAGAATTAATTAGGAAGGAGTTGGAGCCTCTGGCTGACAGATTCATGATCCATGAAGCTAATCAGTTTTGTAGCCTGTCACTGCCTTTGCTGCAGACTGGTCAGCAGCTGGATCCCATGCTGGGAAGGAGATGTTTGCAGCTTGTCACGTTTCCACTGTTGTGCCAGTGTGGAACAGGAAAATAATGTTAGTTTATTTCTGCAGCTTAAAAGTTACTATTACATCCAGCACTAAAGCTGTAAAGCCTCAGTGGGTTTCTGGAAAAAGAAATCAGGCATTGAGCTAGACACTAAATTTAGTGATTTAGCTGTGGTAAATCATGTAGGCCTATAGAAGTCACAGCAGCATTTAGGTGCTGAGAGGTAACAATGTAGGTAAGATTACTCTGAGCCTTTGGTTTAACTGGGCTCAAAATCCATATTGACCTGATGATTAAAGGTTGTATTTGTTAGCATTAATGAGCAAGAATTCAATAATCTTTTTTAATATTTATCTTTGTGCTTTCATTGATCATGTACCAAATTAGGAGCTGTTCCAGCTCTTTCTCCTGCTGTGGCTATAAAACAGGAACACAGACCATTCTGAAGCTTTCATGGTACAAAGCATGTTGGGGTGGGGTTTTTTTCTACCAGAATTGCATATGTTTCTTCATACCTATCAAATTCATCAAGTTTTTGAAGGAGAGAAACCTACAGTCATCTCCAGTAGTTCATTGGAAAAACATATCTTGTATTAAACACTTTAAAGATTCATGAAGCAGCTTTAATTTTGTTTGCATTTCTTCCTGAAGGGTAAAGCTGTCAGAAATCTCTAAATGCATTGCTTAATCCATTTCCAAAGTCACTATATTAAGGTCTGCAAGCAAAACTCTTTTTTGGAGTTTTGCAAGTTTGCAGACAGGAGAAAAGGCAGGGGAAATAGAGCAGGAAAGATTTTTCTTTCCTTGGCAATGCACTGAACTACCTGCATGGCTGCAGTGTCAGTCCTTCAGAAAAAATAGTGCAACCCAAATGGTCTGTAAGAGCAGTGTGATAAATAGAAGGCTTCATGTGTTTCTCCTGGATCAGATACAAATAGAGTAAATACATCTATCAGGGAATGAAGGTGCAAGCAAAAGAAAATTTCTTTCCCTTTATTGCCTCCAAGCTTACAAGGTTGCCACGAGTAGGTTCATGGTGCAGCAGAGTACCTTTTGTTTTCTCATGTCCCAGTTTCTAATCTATGACCTTTTTGTGTTAGTACATGATTTTTTTTACAAGGTTCTGGTCTGCCAACTGAAGAGCTTTTCCTGTTTTCTTATGCCTGCAAGACAGTGCTCACAGTTGGGCTCAGGAGGCTGGCTGGGAAATGTTCATTTAAGGAACCAGTTCAATGCAAGGGAAAGAGTGAGTGAAAATCATCTCCAGAATAGAGAAAAATGATCTGACATTAAGCTTTCTGTCATGTACAAAGGAAAACCTCTGGGTTGCCAGCCAAGCTCTGCAGTAGCAAATATGGGATGAGAACACTCAGAGACCTTTCCCAAGAAAACAGCCGGATGCCTCAGGTTTGATGCTTGGCGTGTTGTAGGAAAGGTGCCTGAAGGTCTGTTTCACATATCAGGTCTAATCCATCCTCAGCTGGCCCATGGAAACGATTAGCCATGGCACTGTCAGCCTTTGCTGGTATCCCTAGTCCTGAACACATCTGGAGGTGTGTCCCTCTCCACTGTACCTGTCTGCCCTGGAGACCTGAGCTCCTCTGCTGCTTGTACACTGTGGGGCCTGCTGACAGTTCATGAAACTAATTTTAAATCACAGTAATATCACATGTAAGCTATGCCTGCCCAGCTTAGATTATTGTTAGCTACCACAGAGGTCAAATGTACTCTCTAAATTCTTCCCAGACTCAGGAGTGTTAGATGTTAACGAGGCCAAGTTTCAGCTCTCAATTACTGTAATTGTCCTCCCTCATCCAGCTGCCACAGTTCATGATGTGGTCAGAGCTGGAGCAGAGAAGTGCAGCCTGTGGTGGTAGCCAGCTCCATTCCCTGGCAGAGCGCTGGGTGCCTTCAACACCCAGGCACTTCACTGCAGGGCATCAGGGCTGAAAAAAGGGATGATTTCTTAATTTCTTATTGCTGGTACTAAGGCTGAAGGATTGTAAGGGTGTGCCTTGCTAGCACATTATGTACAGTTTGATTTCTTCACATTCGGGTAATTTTCTTCTCAAAAAAGGTAGTGAGCGACTACTCTTGTGCTAAGCTCCTCCATGGTCAGCTCATAGGTTTCTTGCCTGATGTTTTCCCTCTGTCTCCAGGCTGCTGTTCCAACCATTTTCTGCGAGGATGCCCTGTGGTTTGTTGAAACTCAGTAGGCTCATTACAACCTTTTTCCTCTGTAATGAACTGTCTCCTGCTGCCTTGCTCCAGGGCCAGCCAAGGGCTGCACCAAGGAGCACTTTGTGTGTTCTGACGCTCTGACTTTCTCACCCCTGCATTCAGGCAGCACTGGCTGACCCAGTGCAGTGCACATGGGCCCTTGGCAGCCTCTGGCTGAGCAAAAGTGGCGAGAGGTGACAGCCGTGGGTGTGCTCTGCAGGCACTGTGCTCCTGGGTGAGGCTTGCTCATGTCCCTGTCTGGCTCAGAGTGTCAAGCTCTGGTTAGAGTTTCTTGGAATGAAGGAAGTATTAACTGTAAATTGCTGTGGCTGGTGTCTAATTAGAGAACACATTGGGAAGAACTCGGGCGACCATCCAGCAAAGCACTTAAGCACCCACTGATTTTTGAGGAGAGACACCTTAACTGGGATTGCTCATGCTCTCAAACATCATCAGAAGTGTTTGTTAGTGGGCCAGTAATTTCTCCTGACTGCCTCAGCACATTGATCTCATTTTCTGAAGTGACCTAAGGAGCTGAGAGTTCAAGGTTGACTTGAAGTCTGCAGGAAATAAACTGGTAAATCACTGCTGTGCTTTGGAAAGTACTCAGCTGGACAGCTGCTTTTGCTGTTCTTCATCCTCACTGCAATAAATAAATTTATGACAGCTTTTGAACCACTGCTGAATTCTGAGGTTCATCTTTACCCATCTAGGTGTTCCTGTTGCAGTGGGATTACCAAAGATATTCCAATATGTGATGGTTGGACTGCTCTTTCCAAATGCAGCCAAAATGCAGTTTTTCAAGTTTGTCCTGCTGATGGAAAAAAGGGGAGGACTGACAGATGGAAGATTGCAGTGAGAAGTGATAACATAATCCTGGTGGAATAAGAAATTCAGACCAGCTTTTTTTATCTAAAGCAGTCCCTGATGCCCTACAGTGTAAGTTATCCCTGAGAACTAAGGCATGAAAAGTCTTGTGAACCAGCAAGACCATGAAGTCACACTTGGGACAATAATGCATAGATTTAATGTGATTAAGATCGAATAAATCAAAAGTTAGGAAGTTATGGTTTAGGTGTGCTGGTTTTAAAGCTTAAATTAGATTTTTTTTTCACAGGATATCAGAAAAGAACTGGAATTAGTCCCACTCACCCTGTCAGTCTGACCAGTTCACTTGCCGATAAAACAAATACTTTTTACTCAGAGAACTTCAGCAAAATTCCTAATTGGCTGAGGTCTTGTAGTATTTCAGTGGTTCCTTGTCTTTTCCTATGCAACATCCTTTGGTCCTTCCACAAATACCTCTCTGCTTTTGACATTTGTGGTGATCCCACCTTTCCTTTAATGCAGTAAGTGCTGCTTTGACTGATACAAGCCGACACAAGCCAGGCTCTAGAGCAAATTGCTCTCAGATAAAAGATGTCTCTCCTCACAGGAAAATCCTACAAGGTCCATGTTTTTAGCTGATGGCTCTTTCCTGTTACTGAAGTATTCCTGATGGACTTCTTTGATGTGCTGGTGTGCTCAAGAGGAAAATTGCATTCAAGAAAGAAATTTTAAAAAGGGGGACTGTGTCAGGGCATTCATACCTCCTGAAAACCTCTGTCCTTGTTCCAGGCTTACCTATAGGCTGTGTAAGAATGCTGCTTAGCCAGAAGTTTTACACAGTGGTCCTCTGTGTGGTACAGACCACCAGCAAGCTGCCAGAAAGTAGCTATGGTAACACTAGAATCAATGGCAAGTGCTCAGGTCTCGGAGCAAATAGTGCTGGGATCAGGAATTATGAATAATTACACTTTACTAGAATTCATAGCTGATTTCCAGAGGTTACTCAACAGTCAAGCATTTGTCACCTGCCCTATCCCCATGACTGCTGATACTGAGGAAAAAAAAGTGATTGTTATGCCAAAGTAATGAGCACAGAGGTCAGAAAGTTAGCTAAGAGCAGGAGAAGTCATTTCCTGTGATATTATTAGCAGTATTTTAGAGAGCAGGTTCAGTAATTGCTATGGTAATTCTGAATGGCTTTTGGCTGTGAGAACACGTAGGTAGTTTTTAAAGTTAGCATCTTTGCTAGTGGGAGAGAATTCCACTGAAATAAGGCAGTATGGTGTTAGAGAGTGGCATGGCCGTTCTGCTCTGTGCTGAGTGACTTCTCCAGGCCTCAGCTTTCCTTCTCAAAATGGTCTGTGAGTGTGTCAGTGAGTGTCAGTGAGCAGCACAAAAGCAAATTGTGACTCGGGATGTAGCAGCCTACCAAGGTGATGTCTCAGAGGGACCAGACCTGTTCTGCAGATATCTCAGCAAGTGCCTGGCTGTACAACCATCATGTATTTGTTCTTGCTGCACAACCTGCACAGAAAGTCAGAAAGGGTGGCAAGCGCTCTCAGGATGGGCAAATGCAACATTTGCTTGGGTTTTAAAAGTATGAGATGCAGTTCTGAGTTACCAGCAGAGCTGCTGATGGTTCCCCTGGGAGCACAGCCAGGGTGTAGCATCCTAAGCCTTCTCCAGGTTGCTTTTGAGCAAAGTCATTGATATTCCTTTGGTTTTCAAGAGATTCTTTTAACCTCCCAGGGAACGAGAGCTGCTACAGATCTGTGTGCAAGCAGACACCCTTTATTTTATACTGGGCTGATGGAAAGGCTGCTGATCCTAACTAGGTTGGTTCTTTTGAGCTTTTACCACAACTTTCCTTGGAGTTAGAAAGTACAAATCCCTATGGGAGATGGAGAGCAAGAAGGAGAGGATGGTCTTCAGTCTGGTTTGCCTCCTAGGGGCTACTTTAGTTTTAAGTGTGTCTTTCCTCTCTGCAGGTGCAAGCAGATGACCTACCCAGATGACCTGCCCCAGGTCTCCGTGGTGTTTATCTTTGTGAACGAGGCTCTCTCTGTCATCCTGCGCTCGGTGCACAGCGTTGTGAACCACACCCCGTCTCACCTGCTCAAGGAGATCATCCTGGTGGATGACAACAGTGACAATGGTACTGAGCATTTGTGATTTTGCCTCCCAGTCCTGTGTCCTGTGTGATTTTCAGGTGTGAGATGTAAATGTGTTTGTTGATGAGAGGGTTGATTGAGCCATTTGCACAAAGCTGTGAGTAAATATTGACTGTTTGTATAACAAATAAACATTATGTGGATAAACCTTGTTGATTTCATCAAAATCCTCACAGAATGAGTGACATTTGTGTAGACAATCTTAATAGGACACTTTTCTCCAAATTTTCAGATCCAGAGGGTTATCATCATTAATAGACTGAAAGTTTAAATTCTGCTTCCAAGGAAAAGTGAGGCTACAAATTTTGCTTAAAGATAGTTTCTATTCTTTTACCTGGCAACAGTTGGTTTCTTCATGATGTAAACAGGTGTTGATAAAATGAAATTTTGAGCCTGATTTTTTGAGACAGGGAATAAATTAGCATATGAGAATGAAACAGAATGGGCACAAAGCACATGCAGCTTCCAGGTCATCTGGTTCACTAATGTGAAAATAACACTTCTGTTAAAGCAATCCAAATTCAAAATATTGGTGTGCATATCAGATGCAATTGATCTGCATGTTTCACAATATGGTCAGTTTTGAAGAATTCTCAGGATACAAGTTGCTATAATTAGACTTCTACAATTCATGCATCTTCTAAAATCATATGTATTTACAATAAGCCTAAAATTTAGCATTCCCTCCAGAGATCAACAGCTTTAAGTCTTTCAGTTTTAAGTTGCTCTTACTCTTTGAGATCCCAGAGAGAAAAAAGAACTGAGAGAAGAAATAACTCAAACAAAAATAAGTTCCAAAACCTATATATTTAAGAAAATGTTTATGCAACTCAGATTTCAGTTACGGCAGTGTAACCTATGGAGTAATTATGTGAGAATGCAAAGTGTTTGAATCAATATAATACTGAGGAGAATTGAACTCATCATTTCTCAGTGAACTCTTATATGGCTTTTCTCTGCCACTCTTCTAGATAGCTGGAGATTTATCAAGTCTTAGATTCCAATGATAATGATTCTACTGTGTAATATAGATCAGAAGAATGAGGTTCCTAATGTCCTGGAAGCTTCTACTGCTTTTTCTGATAAATACATTTGGGCAAAAGCCACATTATGAATAAGTTTCAGTGTGAATGAATTACCAAACTACATGGATTTAAAAAAAATAGAGACCATTTCAGTAATTTGCCTGTTTATAAGCCTCTTGAAATGAAGCTGAAAAGGGGTGAATGAGCTCTGCTCCATCCGAGATTGAATACCTGAATATGAACAAAAGAGAAGTCTATTTGAGATCTTCAATATCCATTTAGTTCAACAGAAAAGGAGCCTGGTATTGGTGAATCTTAATTATATTTAAGGGAAAACCCTTAAAATTGAGGGAAATTAATTGTGATCTGAATTAGGTCTTGACCCAAAATCCATTGAGGTATTTTTCAAACTCTTACTGAATAGTATAAATCAGAAAAAAAAATCACCAGACTCACATGTTACACTACTTTATGGTCAGAATTGCTCCTCCAGAGGCCAGTTGTAACCTACTGCAAATGATTAGAGAATTAGAATAGTAGTTATTGAAAAATATTTAGTCAAACTACCTGTTCAAAATTATACTCAAATCAATGAGGCCATGTTAAACCCTGACTAAGGACTTAGGAATATTTAAGGATTTCTTTCCCTTTTCCTGTTGCAGAATAAATCAAAGAAAAACATAACATTGCTGGGCTTTCCTTATTTTAAGTGTTCTTGTGGGTTGTTCATTTGTTTGGTTTTTTATGTCCTGCAGTTGAGCTCAAATTTAATCTGGACCAGTACGTCCACAAGAGATACCCAGGCCTGGTGAAAATCGTGCGCAACAACAAACGGGAGGGGCTGATCCGAGCCAGAATCCAGGGCTGGAAAGCAGCAACCTCCCCTGTGGTCGGGTTCTTTGATGCCCACGTGGAATTCAACATTGGCTGGTGAGTGTTGGCTGTCCCCAGTGGCTCTGGGGCAGTGTCCCCACGTCTCCAGGGCAGTGGGAGGTGTTTGCTCAGCTGCAGGGAAGGGGTGAGGCGGCTGCATGTCGGTGTTACCACATTAGCAATGACTTCTGAATTGTGCTCCTGGTTATTGCAGCATTGCAACATTGCTGACACTCTTCTGCAAGATCCATAAAAAAGCTGTTGAGCCTGGACTAGTGCAGCTCAGTGGAGAGAGAAGTGGTTGAAACCACACTGGATGCGAAATCCCAGAGTGGTCAAATGGGGAGACACCATTAAGGAGGCTCTGGGCTGGAGGCTTTCAAGTACTTTTTTTACCTCCTTGTAATTTTCTATCACTTCCCCTTAGAAATTTCAATAACAATCTGATTTCCTCATAAATATTCTTGCATTTACGTTTGAGGAAAACACTAAATTATTTCCTGCATTTTTTTTAATAGGGCTTGAAATTACCATGGGTTTCCTATTCCTTTTGGTTTAATGGGCCAGAACTGCAATTGGAATAAACCTTTGTAGCACCACTTGGTGGCCGATATTTGGCATTACTGGAAGTTGGGACTGAAGGAACTGATATGTACCATCAAAAGGGCTGCTGGGACCTTCAGCATGTAAAATGTGCATTTTCCAAAGATAGGCTGGTATTTGATAATGATGATGCAAAGTTATGGTGGAAATTATTATGCTCTGCAATTCTGGGAGATATCCTAAAATTAAAACTAAAAATAGCTGTACTTACAAATAGAGAGAAACTTAATTGCAAAGGAGTGGAATGTTTATTTTTATATGTTCATGAATATCTTTATAAAATGGAACACGCAATAAAATAAGTCTTCTGGTGCACCTGGTTTATGTTCATCCCATTTTTTTCCTTAGGAGTGTGTTAGACTATAATAGCAGTTGTAGTATTTTTCTAGAAGCTTAAGAGCTGGTTTAATATATTTATTTACTTTTAAAGCAAGTAGATCTTAGAAATCATTGCAAACATTCATCTAGGGTAATATCTGCTATGGGACAGGATCAGGGGCTGGGGATAGTATGCTCTGAGTGCTGTTCCCAGTGCTTGTCCTGCCCAAGCTGCAGTTTTTTGAGGCTTGAGGAGAATTTTGTTATCATTTTGTAAAGGACACTGAGGTTTAACTGACGTACTGTACCCAGGGAAGATCAGCAGTGGTGTCAGTAAGCAAGAAATGGCTTTGTGTTTGCTTTGGGGTTTGTTAGGGTTTTTGTTTTTTTTTTTTAAAGTTACTGCTTTGCATTAGTGTCAGAAGGGGTTGAAATCAGCATAGCAAGCACCTGGACTGTTCAGTAAATGAGAGTGTGTGTATATTCAAGATAGAGTTCGTGTGTCCTGCTCCCTCCCTGGTGCACCCTCCTTCCAACAGAGCACTCAGATCTCAGTAATTCTGTTGGTCCAGGCTCTGCCCTTGCTCTGGGACACTGGTTGGATAAATGGGGACAGCAAACCTGCACGAGGAGCATCTTGTATCCCTTCATTTCTGCATGCTTAGAGTGTTCCCCACTGCTGTTTCTCCTCTTGTTCCCCTCAACCTTTGTGGCTGCTCAGAGCCATCTCAAACCCTGCTCCACCCTCTCCCTCCTGGTTTTAGTTCTGTCCCCCTGTGCACATGTTACCTGGTTACCTGTCATCTCCATTTTCACCTCATCTTCTTTTCCTGTGAGGACCTAAAGTCCTCCCATCTGGACTGCTCTGTTTCTTCTCACCACGTTAGCATTGCCCCCACTCCACAGCCCTATAAACTGGGAGTCAGGTGGGAGTCTCTTGTTAAAGCTCTGCTGTTCTATTCTCCTACTAAGTCTCATCTTGCAAGAATATTTCCCCCCTTTTTCAATGCTTATTTATGTATTCAGAGGCCACATGGATTGCTCCCACTAAAAGCTGTCTATGGATTATTTGTGAGGCAATTAAAAGTAAGCCAATTCCTTTACCACAGAAAAGAACATTAGCTTTCTGTTTGGTTTGTGTTCCATCTAAAAGTCAAGTGCCTGCAGTGCAATTTAGTCTCCCAATCTATGGCTGCTTTACCTACCTAATCAGTTGGCAGATTAATTCATAAAGAATCAAAGAAAGACTTCATCACTTTCTCATGAAATATGCAGGACTGACAACAAAAAAAACTTCTTTAAACAATAGTGGCCCATTTACAGGTGTCTTTTTGCCTTATATCACACTATAGCATTTTATGGGCTCTCACAGCATTGCTCTCCAGGGACACTTCTTCTAAACTAAAATACAATCTGGAAGGATATAAAAAAATACTCTACAACCTGGCAGGTCAAATTAGCTATTGAATTATTTATTTTGCTGTGCTTAATTGCTGCTTTTTGGCTTCTCAGGTGTAGAAATATGTTATCTCAGAGCAGTGATTTTCAACTGACCTGTTCCCCTTCAGGCTTTTGATAGTGTGAGCCAATTCTGCTGCTGTGAGAGTGGAAGTGGAGAGGACTGCCTGAAAGGGAGGCCATTGCTATTAATTCTCAAATGGAATTTTAAATTAGAATTACATAAGAATGTATGTGTAAAATTCTACCTGTCCTGCTGTAAAACCTGGACTGTTTTTAATGGTTAGTTAATGTCAGTGGGAGTCAGCAACCCACCACAACCAATAGGTATGAAAAGCTCCTTTACTTTCCTATCTGAGGGTATATTTAAGCTTGTTTAATTCAGTTTTCCTTCACTCCTCTAAAGATTTCAGCATGCCTGCTTTGACTTTTGGATTAGGTCCACCCACTGTGCCTTAAACCACCCCCAGTAACAGAGAGCACACCATCACATCCTGGATGCTAATTGTGTTGCAGAACATGCAGAGCATTGTACAGACTCCTGTCTTTGAGAGATGGGAAAAAATAACATGACAAGGAGAAGAGACCTTCCCTACATTATGTCTGGGAACAGGAGAGAGATTACAGAGATAGGGTGTTAATTCTCTGGGTGAGAAAAAGGACACATTGAGGGAAGGAGAGCAGAAATCAGTAAGTGAAAGGCAGAAACCACAATATATTAGCAGCCATAAAGAGGGTGCTAGGAGTCATAAAAGAGGACATAATGATAGAGTATTATAGTTGCATTCTATCTTAGGAATTGCTTTTGCTCCTATCACAGAGGTATTGTCAGAGCTCTGAATGGAGTTATGCAGTCCTGTAGTAATTAAAATTTTGCCAGACAAAGGGTGAGTATCAATAAGGAAGCAATGAAGTAAGAGGATTTAATCAAAAGACTTCAATATACCAGACAGACAGAGCCCGACCTGAGAAAGAGAACCTGAAATATAATTTGAGTATCCATGAGATTGTGTCACACACATCTTATCATTGTGAATTATCCCTTAAGTTGTCAGTGTTTTAAAAATATAGAAAATTGTAATTTTAATGAAATAAGAAGAGCTAAAGATCAAGATCCCTGGGCCTATGGGTGGTACTTTGCAGGTGCTGCTTTATACTGGATGATGTAGTGCAGTTTGCTGTAGTGATCATAAGCAATGGATTCCCAAAAAGGTGTGTAAAGGATAAAGGAAGTTGATTTTCTCCTAATCTTACATTTGGTAATCCCAGGTACTCTCTAATAGGAATGTGGTTGTGCTTTTCTGGGGCAAAGCCACAGGGTCTTTGTTCCCTGAGATCTTCCATGTGACATTTTCATGCGATGTACTGGAAACCAATCTCTACCTGCAGGTAAACTCCCTATCCCCCCGGTCCAAACTCAGGTGTCTCTTTGGGAACCTGACAAGGTCCAGGTGGTTCTTTCCTTTGATGGGAGAGGTGGTGAAGGTGAAATTACCTTTGCAATCCTTTCCCTGTGCAGTCTCTCCTCTCTGAAGGGTTCAAGCACACCACTCCTGCTCAGGACAGGGTTCACTGCAGCATCCCTGGTACCATGCCAAGGTTGACTTGGGAAGTTTCATTTATGCAAGTGAAAAGGAAAGGATATGTTTTTATTAAGGGAGGTTTTATTTCCTCATCCAAAGCCTGAGGATCAATTTGGTAACTTAATGGAATACATGTTTTAGATAGCAAAAGTGAACCAATATTATCTGAGTGGAGAGGGAAGCATGCAACATAAGCCATGTGAGCTTTTGGGATCCACGGGACAGTGCCGGCCTACAAGCAGAGGATGTACCAGAAGAGCAACTTCAACTGTTCATCTACCTCAACAACCTAGAATGTTCATTGGAGCATCCTCATTGCTTTTCAGTGGTGCAGAAAAGAGCCATTGAGAGTTGGCAGCAAAAGAGCTGATCTTTAACTCTCCAGCAGGTGCTGATGCCGGGTTCCCTCCGTTCTGGCTGGGGCTGTGGGTCTGAACCTTCCCTGGGCACACAGGAGTGCTGATAGAGATGTCAGGGAGGACAGACGGGGAATTTCTCTCTCCTCTCAGAGACTGAGGAAGGGAGAATGAAATTTATTTGTTTTTTAGTTCTCTGAGCACTTATTTACAGGAAAAGAATTCTGCATTAAATATTCCTCACATGGCCTCAGTGAAGAATTGTGTATGTCAGTAGATCTGCTTGTCTGCATCTGATAAATGTATATTGTCAGGGAAATGTGAGGGAGCGTATAAAATCATGCAAAATAAGCTTTCAGTTTACACAGCTTTCTTTTTTCTTACATTTCTCTGTTAAGTTTATACTTCATGGTACCTGACAGTGGTAGAGGCAGAGTAAAATAGGGTGTTAAACCTACTGAGCCATAAAATCTAGCAGATGAGACCATGTTGTCTTTCATTTATGTCTTATACGGACTCTTTCTTAACTGCTTGCAAGAAAAATTCTGATTTGTGAAAGCAGGAAAAAAGAGGTTGGATTTTTTTAATGTTAGTTCTTTATTGGAGTAAAAATTAGCATAGTTATGGTGGAGAGGAAAAAAGGAGAAACATGTTTATCTCAAAAGAACTCAGACATTAGGGTATTCGGCTACGCACTTGGGATGGGACAGAATTGGAGAGACCTTTCCCAATGCAATTCCTGTCATTTAGGAAAGGATTTACTTTTGCACAAATTTGGTAAGCATGACATTTGGGCAGCAGGGAGGAATTTATTGACAAATGCCTTGTACAATCACTCTAATTAAGAATTGAAAGGCCAGGTCTCCTTCTCAGATGCTACATGTTAGCAAAGCATCCCTGAAGTTGTGGAGGCCAGTGAAGTAGCAGAGTTGGGTAGCAGAGGATCTGGCCTGCAGCACACATGTGGTTTCCCTTGGATTGTGTGAGTTTATTCCTGTTTTGTGCCTTTTTAAAAGTCTGCTTGAAGTCAGCAGGTGTTTTTACATATTTAAAAAGGTGAATTATATAATCATGTGCACTGAGGAGCTCATTACTAACTTCTTTTTATCTGTTTTTTATCTGGAAGAAGCTGTTCTTTTTAGCATTGTGAAAAATCAGGCTTCCCCTTTGGCATGAATTCTACAGCAATCTGATAAGGATGTAAGACAACACAGAGTTTTTGTTTGCTGTGGTTTCCTGTGGGGTTTGAGCTGCTCTGAATCAACCCAGTGTTAAATACAGAATGTATATATGTTCAGAGATAGACTTACAATGGGATTAGAGAGGCCTGTGTGATCACAGTATGGCCCCTGCCTTTGCTCTCAATCTTCTTACAGCCTTATTCTGTACTCTGGCTTAAATTCTGCCATCCAACTCTCTTCCTACCTCCAGTGTTTATCTTGGGAGCATTTACTCTTTGAGGGCCACAGTACCAGCATTACTGGAACTTCCAATAAAATCATCATGGGTGCTCAACACCTTGGAAAATCCGGTGTTAATGAAGAAATCTTTCCACTTGTAGGCAAAAGCATTGAATGCATGTGCTGTTTAGTGATGTGCTCAACAGACTTGGACAAATCAAAGTGAATAAAATCAAAGTGAAAATAGCCTTCAGCCTAGTGGAGTCTATAAGAGAGCTGAATTTACTTTCCTTTCTCTTCTGTCTTTATCCATTCACCAACAATATATTCAGAAAGAGGGGAGGACACTGACAAGTATGTATTTTGAGAGAGGATAAAAGGGAGGATCTTCATATGTCACTCAAATTCCAGTCCAAATTGTCTACTTGGTTTTTATTAGGTGGAAAAATAACCCACTGAATGATGTGAAGCACTGCCTTTAAAGCAGAATCTTTTGATTATGTTTACTTTACTGAAATCCATCTTGGCTATGAATATGCCTGGGAGAATTTTCCCTCTTGCTCCAGTAAATAACTTGTTAACAATGTAAGCTACTCTGCGCCCATAAAGTACGTTGGCTCAGATGCAAGCTAGGAACTTAATATTGCATCTGTGAGAAATAGAGATGAATCCCAAAATTCACATCTGGCTTATGCACCTAATCAGGCAGGGCTGAATCCTGCCTCACTGCCAGCAGTGTCCATGTGGAAAGGAAACACTCCAACAACACATTGCAGCTCATCAGCAGAGTGTGTTGGACATGGACTTCAGCAACCTCTTCCCCTCTTGTCCTTTCAATCCTGTGAGCTGCCAGAAGCACTCGACTTCTGCAGATGCACAGTGGAAAAAACAAGGCAAGGGGAAAAAAAAAAAAGGGAAAGAATGCTGGTGTCTATAAAGAGGATGGGAACATCTACATAATAATGTAGCAGTTTCAAATTAGGAAAAAATTAGAACTTACTAGGAAAGATTTAATCATAATCCTTTCAAAAACCTGAAGCAATTAGACAAAGCTAGAGTGACCAGGAAAGTTGACAAAGGATTTGATGAATGTGCAGCTCAGCTCAGCCTTATAGAGCGACTTTGAGGCTGGGCTTTGCTAGACATGAATAACAGTGAAAACCCCTCATATTTCAAGGATTACCCAAGATAAGCAATTCAAACATAGTCCATTGCCCAGTCCTGTTCAGGCTTATAGTCCTCCTGCTTTGGACATTAGCTGGGGATCTTGGCAGGCAGAAAAACAGACCACAAGCAGTGATGGTGGTGAAAGGGCATTGGCAGGATCTGGGATTTGAGTGTTCCTGTGGATCTCACTGAGATGAACTTGGGCTGAGCCTCTGAATACCCCACTGCTCTCTCTGCTGTCCTTTATAGGGCAGGACAGGCTGTGAAATCTCTCAGGTATGCAGTGTTTAATTAAAAGGCTCTCCATTCTGGGTTTTGCTAAGAGAACAACAGCTCTGCCCTGGATTTTCCTTTTCCATCTGTGACTCAGAGCCTACTTTCTTTACTTCAGGGTGTAAAAATATTTTGCAAGTTAGGTAGCTGTGCAGACTGTCCAGATACTGAAGCTTTCCTGTTCCTAATACACGCAGGGATGTGATTTCCACACATGTGGGTACCAACAGAGCTAGAAAATCACCTCCAGGGGTTAGAGGGGAGGTTTAGAAAATGAAGTTCCAGCAGTTGCATTCATGCCAATTGACTCCATAACCTTGGTATGGCATTTTGCTTCATCTAACCTGGGGGTAGAGAAATCAACACTTGTTGAAGTAGTAGTATCTTAAACATTTACATTTCTTGAGTGCAGGGGACTGAAATGGGGCTTCCATCATATGGACAGCTTATAGATGCCTTGGATTTCATGAAAGTTCAAAATCTGTGATTTCACACTAATAGTTTGGTAGAGATTAATGGAATTTCACCATGTATTTTGACCCAAAGTTGTATTACACTCCAGAGATCCCTCCTTGTGCCATTCAGATGCAAAGCACCATGTCAGGTGGAAATAAACGTGAGCCATACAACTGGAAAAACAGAAAATCATCAGTTGTAGAGTGACAGGAACAGTTTGGTGATAGCTGGTGTGAGAGCAGCACCAGAGCTGGGAATGGACTGCTCTTTGTGTAAAGAAGATGAGGACCCATATTAGCATTTCCAGGTCTTGGATTAACACAATCACAAATATGATTAAGGGCTGAAAACCAGTGTGACTGTTAAATATTTTCTTCACATTTTTTCTCTAACCATTATTTGGGATACACTTCAGCAGTCCAATTTTAAGATGTCTTGCAAAGGAGCAGGCTAAATTCCCTTTATATTCAAAATAGGCTCCTCCGAAACATTATTAATCTCACCCAGTTTCAATGTCTACATTATTATGAGAAGCATCTGACTATAAAAGTGCCAGCCTCTGCCTCTCTCTGCTGAGAATGAAAGTTTGAGGCAATTACCTTGAATGTGGGCGGTCCATTGCAGATATCTGACATTAAGGGAGAAGAATTACTTATCTCTTTTAGCGTTTTCTTTGCACGATCTCAGTCTATGCTGCAAAGTAAAATACTTGAAAAATGAGCACACCATGAGGAACTGTAGAAGGGACATGGAACCTACAGGATAGTTTTAAGTATGATGGTCTTGCTTTTTATCAACATAAACATGCCAATAATTGAGAACTGGAGGATTTGGTGACCATAGAATTCCAATCAAGAGAGATAAAAATAGTCTGGAAAACTTCCAGTATTTCCTTGTTTGTCAAACACCTGTTTCCAGAATCAGATGGCAATGGGTAAGAATGACAGAATTTCATCCTTACAGAGGAAGCCCATTTACAGATTTCTGCATCCGAAGGCGTTCAAGCTTTTCTGTTTTGCAGGGCACATCAGGAAATCAGGCCCAGACATAATAAATTTGTTCATGCCACAGGAGTCACTGGTGCACCAGATCTCACTGGAGGGTGGAATCCCTCTGCTCTGTGTCTTTCCCTCTGCACCAGAGCTTGGAAGCAAAGCCCAGGGACTTCAGGAGGGGAGCACTTCCCAAGGAAGTGTTTGGCTTGCAAGGGAGCTCTGAGGGAGTTCTGTATGGAGGGTTCTGCTCCAAGTGCTCTTCATGGACAGTGATCTTCAGCAGGGTCTTCCTTCTTCTCTACAACCTTGTAGAGGAGGATTCTTCTTCCAGTCAAACAATTAGTGACACCTATACCTGTTGTCTGGTATTTTGAAATCCTTTGTTTCAGAGTCCAGAAGGGAGTAGGAGAGCCCTATGCACAAGGGTTACTACCTCCATGCATGGAGGCTTTGGATTTGTCATGGCAGAATGCTGTCTGGCTGACCTGTCCTTCATGAGCAGAGAGAACCGGATGGAAAGAACAAAGCAGAGTCAGCTTTTCTGCATCTGTCCCTGCTTTGTTAGATTTGCAAGAGTTTTTCTGCTACCTACCCACTGGTTTATAAAACACTTAATCTCATCAATATAATCTCATATTAATAATGGAAGTGGCTTATCCGGATTTGGTAGGTCACATTGGCTATTTATGGGTGTGCACAAGTGTGGCCTAAAAACCTCTATGAATTGAGAGTCTGGATGATGTACAGTATCACTTGTTGGCCTACACAAGAAAATTCCTGGTAACAAACTAAATATAACAAACAAAATATAAGGTAACAAACTTGAAACCACAAGGGAACAATTGCCTTCTGACCAACAGCAAAAGAAAAATGAGAAAAGATCAGTGTTCAAATCCTTCTACCTCTGTGAGTCACAGCAAACCACCAGTCCCTTAAAGATCCATGGGAGAGCTCTGCAAAATCTTCAAAGCTTATTTCAAGGGGAAACAGTTACAAAGGAGTGAACCAGTGGCTCTTTCTAATACTGCTTTGAGGAATGATTTCCACCCTTATGTAAGTCTGCTACCTCTTTGGATCCATTTCTCTGTAAATTCATAGCAAACTCAGACTACCCTGGTCAGAAATGAGTGTTTGCACTGAAGCTTTTTACTTTCCTTTTGGGATGTAGCTTCTCTGGAAAGCACATTGATGTTTTACAGCCTTTTGAAATGATGGAACATTTCCTGCAGTTCGCTGCTTTTGCACCATCTGGCACCTGAAATCTTCTCATCACCAAAGAGGTTTTAGAAGGCATAATGCAGCCACATTTGTCATTCAAACTGGATCTGATGGGGTCAGTCTTGGGAAAAAGGATTAAAACCTTTGAGTAACCTTCAGATTCTTGCAGTCCCTGGTGTGTTTTTAGTTCTTCAGGCCATGTCAGCAAGAGCTGGTATTCAATTGCTGCCAGGAATCCTGGTGGTGTAGGCAGTAGGAGACCATTTAGCTGCTATTGGTGGTGGTATCTCCCAACACTTGTCCATTGCAAAATGAATCAACAGTCTCCAGGACTCAGAATAAGTGTTTGGTCAAATTTTGTGTTGTTAGGTTCTGGTACAGCTTCACAGAGATGGTAATTCCCGGGCAGGGGCTGTGTGCAGTACCCCACGCCGAGCTGCATCCCTGGCGGCGCATGGCACTGGCCTGTGCCCGGTTCCTCTCTGCTGTGCTGCCGTCTCGCTGGGCTCCTGCTCACAGTATTAGAGAACCTCACTTCACCAGCCTGCAGAGCAGGACCTGGGGTTGCTGGATGGCTGTAAAACACTGTGCCGTTTCCATTGCTCCCAGGGTGGAACCTGCGCTCACCCGGATCAAGGAGGACCGCAAGCGGATCATCCTGCCCGCGATCGACAACATCAAGTACAACACCTTCGAGGTGCAGCAGTACGCCAACGCGGCCCACGGCTACAACTGGGGGCTCTGGTGCATGTACATCATCCCACCACAGGACTGGCTCGACAAAGGGGATGAGTCAGCTCCCATCAGGTAAATCTCCCCTGTGCTGTCACTCTGGTGCCAGCGATGTTTCCGTCTCAGCTGTGCCCAGGGGGTGTTCAGGTGAACAAAGCTTTAGGCTGTGCAGGGGTAGCGAGATGAGACAGAAGGAAACTGATGGCTCTGCAAAGCTGTGGATGTGTGTGCTGCCTCTCAGAGCTGCCCCACAGCATACACGTGCTCTAGGGATGCCTTAAGACTTTTTGCTTTTCATACATTTTTCATATACTTGTAGTTCTGTAGACTACTGTCAGTACTTTCCCTACCCTTTCTGTTAGATTTTAGAACAATAAGCCAACCTTCTAACGCATTCCTGAAATACTGCTTGGTGCTCTCCCACTGCCAAGGAGAGAACATATTGTTTTTGTAACTAGAATCTGAGAAGACATAAGAAGAAATAAGGCAAAGAAGCCCCCTGGACTGACATCAGTGGGGCAGAACCCAGGGGCTAGATGACCTAATTCAATGTTCTTTTAATTGGACAATATTCGATTGATATGTTAATTTGTTAAACTTATTAAAATTGTAGAAATCAGATGCCAATTGTGCATATAGCCACATTATGCACCTTGAAAGCTTTTAATAAAGAACCTGCTTTTTATGTTACTATTCTAGTACTGTTGCTAAGCTTTCTTTCCTTTGTTTTAGGCATCACTAGCTCTGAGGGTGTGCTTCGAGTACGTATTCTGGCCCTTAGTAGGATAACAGGATCTTTTTCATTTAAGCTTTTATTTTGCAATGGATTCTGGCACAAGTATTAAGCCAGTGAAATGTTGTGTGTATGAGAAACAAAGGAACAAAGGTGTTGTGTATATGATTCCAAAGAGACAGGTTTCACTTCTGTTCTTTGGGCAGCAGTCTTGGCCATCAGCCCAAACCAGAGCTACCCAGGAGCACCAGTAGGAGCTGTGTTAGCCTTGCTTTGTTTGAGAGTTGCCTTTTTTTTTTTTTTTTAGAACTTTGCACATGTTCAGAGTTTTCCTACTGTTGAATTTTAAAATTAAACCAGACCATGTAGTCAGAATGCCAATTTATTTTTTCTTATAAGAGAACATTTTACATTATAGAAATGGAATTTTCTAAGGAAATGCTTTTGCAGGAATTGTGAAGGTGTTTTTGAGAATTGTTAAGCGGGAACACTGGAATTGATGTGGAAAGGGCTTTCTTTCCCCTTCATTTGAAAATTCACATCTCCTAGCCTTTCATCTCCAGTGCAGATGCTTGTCTAACAGCTCCTCTGAGACATACTGCGCTGGGTTAAGGATACTGTTGTTAGCAACTGGAGAAATAAATGCTAAAAAATATGAAGCCCAAGTATGCATTTTAGGTTGCTTTACCCCATTTTTAAGACTTCGTAGGAAGGACACAAATTACCACCTTAGAGTCATCTTCATTTTCATGTATATCAGCTTCATCTTAAAGTACACTAAAACTCCACTGTATGGTCCCAGTGTGGGCTCTGGCAGAGGAGCTGATGTACTTCCCTTCCAGTGTAAAGCTGGAGTTGTCAGATCCTGAACAGTCCATCAAGCACTTTGCACAAAACATACCCACCTGAAAAAATGCAGATGATCTTTTGGAAACAAAAGGACACAGATAAATTGATCACATTTCTAAGTGATCAGTGGGATGGGACCAGCTCACAGGATCCATCCCTCATGCAGAGTAATATTTTGATCTGTATTTGAGCAAGTGTTGCAAGTTGTACTTAGGTTCATTCTCATGCCCTGTGACTGCAAACCAGAGCTATACAGTAATATTAACCTTATTTACTACAGGACAACACAGTCCATCATCACTGACCTTTTGCTCAGCTTGAAACCTCAATAAGCAGGAAAGTAATTACTTAGGAAATCAGTTTTCCTGGATAACATGCCCTGCTCCCCTCACACTGTCTTAAAATTGGAGATGTTTTATACCTGTTCCACTCAGCTCTGAGAAAGTTTTTTGATGAAGGAACATTAATCATCCGAATCTTTCATTCCTGAAACCAGGATTTCAGTCTTTCATTCATTCAAGGTTTTGCACACTTCATGACTTCCAGCTTGTATGTGAAATCGCTGAGTTAATTTTCACATGGATTGCTCCAATATTTGAGTATCTTCTGTTCTGGAGACAATGATCACATAACAGGTAAGACTGAACTATGTTAAAGCTCAGCAAGATTTTAAACATTATTTCAGTGATGGTAGGTCATGCACTCCCTAAAGCATGGAAGTTGCATCTGCAAAACACTTCTGGAAATCCAACTACAGATCTTTTTAATAGACGATATGGAATCTTGTCCCTGAAGCACTGGGATAAGAAGATTTTTTGTCAGCAACACAGTGCCTGATTTACCATGGACTTTCCTCAGGTTTGTGTTCAGGCTCTTGCTGGTGTCATGCTGGCACTGATTTGGACTGACACAGAGGTGAACAAGGCCCAAACTCAAGCACTGAGCACGGTTAAAATCTGAAGCACATAAGTAGCTGGCTCCCGAGAGCAGCGATTTTATTCTGAACTGGAGTGAAGGAACCCTCCAATTCAACAGTGCAGAAACTGCCCAGAGACAGATGAGACGGGCAGCAGCAGCAGGAGAGCATGCAACCCTTGCTGACAAATATCAGGAGCACTGACACACTGGGAATGCCTAAGCATCTCTTCTGCCAATTAAGAATTACATGCCCTAAAGTGCAGAGGCAGCAACAATGAACCATGAACAGTTGCGTGTCTCTCTGGGCATGTGTGCTTTGCTTTGAAGGCAGTGATCTAGGAGAGCAGGGCATCCACTTTATAGCCACACTGCACTGCTTGCTGAGGGGCCTCTGAAGCAGTAGCACCTGGATGGATTTGCTAAAACCTTGTGTTGTTCCTGCCTATGGAAATACAGTGTGACTTTGTGCCTTTTAAGTGGTACACCAGTGTAATTATGGTAATGGAAAGGGTGAATGTGTGAGTGTTGTTGATGAAAACACTCAGGAAGCCCATACTTAGGACTGAGATTTGAAAGCACCCATAATGTGAACTTAGTAGCTGTGGAATAGTTAAAATATATTTTTAAAAGGAAGGCAAAGTCAGGCTAGCAAGCAAACATTTTTTTAAAATCTCTGTTGGTTTGGTACAGACTTTGATTTTGTAACCAGCTTTTCAAACCACCATGGTTCCAGTCCACTTTGCAAGACATGTAGATGGGTGCACATTGGTGGTGTTTGGATCCGTGTATCTGTCCAGCGCATTCAGAAGATTGCAGAGCTGTTCATCAGCACAAAAACTGCAAGTTCATTTAGTCCTTGCTAGCACTGTCCCTCTTAAGGCTTCCTTTGATACTGTCTCAAGAAGTACTGGGTTTGGTTTGAGCCTCTCTGTGTGTTTTGTGAAAGAAAAGGCTGGTAACAAATAACCCTGTGACTGGTTTTGTGGTTGGTGCAGCTGAATACTTCCTTCCAGATTCCCAAAGAGATTAGAGATTGTCAGCATTAAAGAATGTGTGTACCCTGGTATCAGTGAGGATCAGAGACGTGGCATTTCTCATGTTTGCATTGTATGAATAAATATCATCAATGTGCAGAATTGGGTGATGTCGCAATAAGGACACGAAGAGAAGGACGCGGACACCTGCTAACAGAGCAAAGAAACAACTGGGGGCCAAACTGGCCCGAGTTTATTTTATATGTGTCTTAGAAAGCACAGTGCATTGGAGGGACAACCTCACTGCCCCTCAATCACACTGGTCAAAGGAAATATCCATCAAATCTCTCCGCCCAGGAGAAAGGAATGTAAATAACAAACTACCATTACAAAAACATGGTCATGTTTACAGGGAATGCGTGAGAAACAGTTACAGAAGAATGAAAACATCAGAACTGCAAAACTCAGGGCAACAGGGTGAGGCTTTTAGAAAGCAGGGTCCAATTCCTGTTTTCCTCTGGGACTACACAACAGATGAGCTCCTTGCCTAAGAGTTTTTCTGTTTGAAGTCTGATCCTCTGATTTCATGAATGCTGACAGTGGTGTGATTCTACTCAGAGCCTTGCTGGGAAAGAGCAGGAACTGTCCCTCACAACAGTGGGGCATTCACAGGCAGTCATGTCAAGTGTGCACCATAAAATGTCACATCAGCTGTTGTGATCTCAGTGACAAAGGGGACATGGCCTTGAAGTGCTAACAAAGGTAAAGAAACAGCAAGAACAAAGTGTCAGATTTTGTAAAGATTTCTGATACACTTTAAAGTCGGTTCTTTTTTTTCCCCCCACGTTAATACTCTGAACTTCAGAACAATTGATGTTCCCTGAGTTGGCTTCTGCAGGCAATCCATTTTACATGTTTGACATTTGAGATGTAAGATGTCTGTAATGTGAAGATTAAAATGAGGATTGTTATTTTGACACGCTGTGTCCATCATGTCATTTTCCATTTGTGTTCCTGCGAGCACGCTGCCCCAAAATGTCCTTATCATCTGGCAACAAACTGTGTAACAAAGGATCCCATTTCAGAGGGTTTCTAATGAATTTGACTATGCATTGAAACAAGCTGGGGTTTTTAATGCATGCTGTATTTTTTTCTGGGTTTTGGAACAGCAAGGAAGGTTTCTGGTATTGTGAGCTCTGGCTCTGACTCGTCCTCCCTCACCTGCCGTGATTATGATGGACTGCTCTGCATTTGATTTCTTGATCAGCAGCCACTCACATTAGAGTCATTAGTCAGCCTCACCCAGCCAAGCACTGCACAGCTTTCCATTTTATCTTCCTCCAGCAGCAGTGGTGCATTTCATTGTTGCATATGTTCTCACTTACTGCTTTAATATGCCATAGCTTGGGACCAGTAGGAGTGTGTATGTACACACGCTGCATCAGCTGCTCCAGAAAGCGCCAGTGGCTTGCTCATGGACATAAATTAGATTTTGATGTGCCCCCAGTGCAGGTTTTGTGCTGCCTCCTTTATCTGGGAGTGTGTGGGCCCATCTCATATGCAAGTCAGGCCCTGTGCTGGTCTGCAGTAATGATACTGATGAGGCCAATTTGAGCCTTCACTGCTCTGGGAAGAAATCCACCTGTGTACCTGAGCTTAGGAAGGAACTCATCTGCAAAGTGTTTCAGGATAAACCATGCTGTCATGTAATAATAAAACTGGTGACTGTTTATTGATTGCTATGGCCATCTTTTTGGTTTCTGGTTCACAGGAGCCTGTAACAGAGCAGTTTCACTGTTATTTGGTCAGGTGCTGATGGGTGCCCTGCCTGTTGCAGCAAATGTAATTCCATGGGGCCTCAGAGAGTTATTCTACATCTGTATTTGCCCTGCCTTTCTAGATGAGCATTAGCTTGTCATTTTTTCCCTGTAGCTCCTGAGCAGCAAATCTGTCCTTGAGTTCTGTTCTCAGGGCCTGCAGGTGTGACTCTTTCTTGCAGAAGACATGAGTTGTAAGAAAAATAGAAACACTTATGCAGCTAACATGCAGGTTTCCCCACTTACATGTCAGACCAGGGCTGAGGTGCTGCTTAAGAACCTGAATCAAAGAAACATTCTGCCAGGAAAGGTGGAAAACTCAGAGACATTGTGTGTGATGTGCCATTTGAAAATAGTTACTGCTCTCCTTATGCCTGTATATATACATTTATGTTTATATATTTATTTATGGTTATATTTGTATTTGAATTTATGTATTTATGTGTGAGCATTTGTCAGTTGTCCTGGAAATGGGATTTGGCTTCTCTGGAAACTGTTTCAAATGTGACCTGATTGCATTGTCTACATATGTGTGTGTGTATATATATATTTCTTCAAGTTTATAATTATATATATGCTGACCTTAAGGCAGGAGAGATAGATGCATAAGGGAGAGGAAGACTTACTTATCATGTGCAATATGTCAGTCTAGTGTCCATCCCTTTCTCCTTCACTTGTTTCTGATGAAGCCGCCAGGCAGTTCCTTCAGTTGTCTGCAAAGGGAAGGAGAGGGATGCGCCTGGCTGAAGAAATGGGTGTCAGCACCTGCTGGAATTTTACCAACAGAGCTGTGCTCCTGGGGATCTCACTAAAGCAAAATAGTCCTGACTCAGACCTACAGCAAGTGCCTTTTTTCCCTGGCCAGTGTGGCCTCTGTTCCTGGTACCCCATCCATGGCAGGCACTGCCCTCTCCACACAGTGCCTCTCTTCCTGCTGCACCAGGCAGGGAGGGAGGGAGGAGAGTTCATCTCCAGAAACCTCTCTCTGCTTCTGCCTTTTCCCCAGGGCATTACCCAGAGTAATGTTTCTCTCGTGTCCCCCTTGCTACAACAGTGCTATCAGGTAATTCCCACAAATTGACTATGCTGTATCTTCCCCCAGTGCAGAATCAATACAATTCTAGGCTGCATTTTAAGCTTTTAGCTGCAAAAACCATTTTGCTGTGTTTCCCACATTATCCTTTGAGTGCTGCTGTTGATTATAATTAATGCTTGGAACATCCTCTATTGTGTCAAAGAATATTCCACAGATCAATTAAGTATCACAACACCTTTGAGGTGTCAGTAAAAAATAGTACACCTCTAATTGCTATTTTGTGATACCTTCCTTCTAAAAATGTCTCTGTTTTTCTAGAAGGTGCATGATTAAGGAAAAAGGTCATTTTCTATAAAGCAGGTGTTGCTAGGTTAATATGTTGGGCTCTGGAGCTGTGAAGTGCTAAGGGCACTCACCTTCTCATGTGCTGCCCCTTGGGCAGTGAGCAGTGGGTAAGATGCTAATATAGCTGCTTTTGCTCATGTAGCCATTTCCAGCTTTCAAGAAAAGTCTGCTGCACTGCACTCAAAGTGGTGGATGTACTGGAGCATTTCAGGTACAGGAAAAACCCATTGCTAAAGCCAATGGAGGATCTTGAGCGTTTTCCAAGCAGGTTGTTTTAAAAGTGTTTGCAATATGTCAACATGATGCTGTAGTCCAGTACAAAATTATCCAGCTATGTGCTTAAGACACTTTTAGAAGTGAATTTTGGGCTTTCAGGCTGCTGAAGCAGTTCTCAGACTTTCACCCAGTATTATTAAGTGTTTCACAGATGAAGAAACAGGGGCAGAGGGAGGTGGCTCACTGAAGCCCAGATGACTGACGGAGCTGGGAGCAGCAGCAGCGTTCCCCTCTCACTGGTCCCATTGCACTTGGTTTGCAGCTGGATCAGTCCAAGCACAGGGGAGTTCAGGGCCTGGGCTTGCTGGGGACCTAATGGCCAAAACTCTGGGTGGCCCTGGTGAAAGCGTTGAACAGGGAGTGTGCAGAAAACTCAGTACTGTGCCCTGTAGCAAATTCTTCCATCGCATCAGGACGTGGCCAGGGCAGAACCAAGGGCTTCCCAGTTCAGCTCTGCAGCTGCTGCTGTGCAGAAAGCAGTGGCTGCAGGCAGCCAAATTCAGGTAGAGAAAGGCACTGTCAGTGGCAATTTTTTACTGGCTTCTCTGAAAAGCTGGATATGCTTCCTTCTGTCACAGTGCTGCTGTTGTTCAGAAAACTTTTGTTTTCCTGAATCAGCCATGAAGGCTTGTGAAGTCTATGTTTGAATATATCTAATGAGAAAGAATAAAACCTAGAAGGGAGAAAGGAGTTGCAAAGATACTCCTCAGTGGAGTTCATCTGTGAGTGATGATTATGTAGTTGCATCTAAAATGTATTTCCCACCCCCATTCAATTAACAGCTCAGTGTTTTAATGGACAGAGCTGACAGCTGCAAAAATCCATCCCCCAGAGAGAGAGATGGCAGCACCTGAGAGCAGCCTGCAAAGCCTGGCTGTACCACTCCTCATTAGAAAGGAAGGAGAAGTCCTCATGGGAGCATCCTACTGCTCTGGAGGAGCTGCCTCCAGAGGATTTTTGTGGGGGAGGCAGAGCTGGAAAGAGAATGCATCTAAGCCCAAACTAGCATCTCAGTTTTGCAAAGCAGTGATGCCTTAATCCAGTGAAGCCTGTATTTAGCTTTAAATACATAAAAAGGAAAATGAAGAAAGTGGTGTATGTTTTTTCCCCCCATCTCCTTCCTTTTTTATCATGGGTAAAACCTAAAAATATATCTGAAATGTTCCCTAAAAGGCTTATTTCATTACAAAGGTACTGAATTTCCTTACCTTGGTTGTATCCTTCTTTTATTTAAGTTTCTAGACTGAATTTATTCCTTGTCAGCCTAAGATATGCTTTTCAGTGATATAAGATGTGAAATTAAGATGTATATAAGATATGTCTCATCCTGTGTACAGGAGAGCTCTCAGCTTTTTTAGGCAAATCTGTTTCCAGGCTTGGGTCTAGGAAGTATAATTGGGAAGATGGATTTTATCAAATAACTTGAATTTATAAATGCACCCATCTTGCAAAGATCCTGGTGTGTAAGTATATGCACCAACAGAGGATGAAAGTGCCCAGCCAGGAGTACCCAGGACCCTGAGTGGTTTTCACAGAGACTTGAGACCACTTCTAACTAGGGACTGATTCAACAGAAAGTCTTCAAAAATTGCAGCACCAAACAGAGAATACTGGAATTTCTTGCATACATGAAGTGCCATGTGATTGATGCTAATAGATAAATTTAAAATGTAAACTTGAAGACTAAGGACTGTTTTATCTATGTAAATTTTTTGTGAGGTGAGTTCTGTAGCAGCTAATAAATGACTTAATTTTTTGCTTTAATCTCTCTGTGCAGGACTCCAGCCATGATTGGGTGCTCGTTTGTGGTGGACCGGGAATATTTTGGTGAGATTGGCTTGCTTGACCCTGGAATGGAGGTCTATGGAGGAGAAAACATCGAATTGGGCATGAGAGTGAGTAACAAAGAAGAGACTTTGGTCATGTCGATTTGCAAAGAATGACGGGGAGCTTGTGGCCCAGCAGAATTGCTGCCTGACTGATAGGCTATTATGCTGGAGTAATTGATATTGCAACACTATCTGGAAGTGACAGTCCCAGCAAATGAATGTCCCTGGCCTTACGGGCCTTGAGAGAACTGATAACAGTCAGAAATATGCTTTATTTGTTCATTCTGTCAGTGTCTGAGCCCAATGAGAAAGATTTTCCCTTTTACCAGTAGCTTTGCTTGTGCAAAGAGCTGCTCTAATTCTCCATGTGCTTCTTGCCCTTAGCTGATGTACATTTGTGGTCTAACACAGGCAATACCTACAGAAAAGGGCCAGGCTGGCAGAAGTCAGTTGTAATGTAACGTGCCACACATTGTGAATGCTGGGATATTTCACAACTTTAAGGATCCTCCTTATAGAATAAAAGCTACAGGGTACAGGTATCCAGTCCTGTTAGATAGGTCAGTGTGAAGTGTGGACAGATGACTTTGGAACAGCATCAGTCCACCCTGTGCCCTGGACTTCTAGGATCTTTGATCCCTATGATCCCTTGCCCTTGTTTTCAAGGTGGTGCTTGCCAGCAAGTCCTCCTGAAGTCCAAGGAATGTGTCTTTGCTTAGCATTTGAAAATTAGGCCGCTTAATGTTGCATGAACAGAGTTTCCTCATTATAAAGCTGACTGTTTAATTATTTTCCCTTTACTCTTTATCCCCTGCTTCCCAGTAACATGTCCCTGGTGCATGTAATGTGCTCATTAAAGCATATATTCTGCTCATGGTGAAACATTGAACATCAAATTAGTCCATTCTTTATCTGACTCTTTTTTTCTAAAATGGCTACAAACTCCTTCACACCAGTGGACTGAGGAAGAAGGTCACTGCAGCAAGAGTTTTTTTTCACATAAAGAAGTGTATTTATTATTCCAGCATTGCAAGAGGGATGGGGTTTGTAATGGGGCTGTGTGAATACACTGCTTATACTTTAAGGTTCAGAATTCACCTAGGGGACAGAAAAACTGCTACCACAAATCATCCAATTTTCCTTAAGAGGGTCAGGCTATTACCAGGATTGTGTGAGCTTTCCTTTATCATTGTGCAGGGCTTTGAGCTGTTTGAAACTTTTTCCACATGGCTGCTCCCAGGATAGATTGAACACTCTGGCAAAACTCTGGCGTAGTTGATGAATAAGCCTCCTAAGAAATCTGAAAGCTGTCGCTCTTCCTTAGACGAGGAGAACTTGCTGAGTACGATTAGGGCTCCTGGTAAACAGAGGCAAAGGTTTTAATAGGATTATGAAATGGCACTTGCTCGAAGAGACAAGGATTTGAAGTGAGCAAGGATGGGTTTTCAGGGATAGGGAACCTGTTAAAGCCTGCAGAAGCCTTGGGTCTAGACACCAACTCTCATTCTTTGGGGTTTATTTTGGTTGGGGCTTTTTTTGCCCTGTAAAAAAACTAACCCTACTGTTTGGAAAAGGTTTTATGAGAGTACAAGAGTATGAGTTTGTTTGTTCTGAAATAAGCTGTTTGTCCATGGTATGGATCTGTTACTCTGCTTCCAGCCTGGATCTATCATGGTAAGTAATATAGAGTGTCTGCCTCCTAATTTGCAAATCCTATGTGTGATCCCCTCCTGTGTGTCTTTCAGAGCTGTCAGAAACTAACAGTGTGAAAATGCACAGGAACCTTCTCCCTTCTCTCTAGGCTATTTATAAAACCACTGTGAATTTACCAAGGTTTTCTTTTTTAACTGCAGAACCTCCAAGTAAGTTGCAAAAAATCCCTCCTTTCCTAGGGCCTGGTGCAGTGACCCATGCAGGGACATTTGGTACATCTCCAACACCTGCTCAGAGGGATGCTGGTGACCATGTGTGACTGCTTGTGTGAAGCAATGAAAGACAGAAAAAGGAAGGAAGAACTGAATGAATAAGTAAAGAACAAAAATTACTATAATAATAAATAATAAGATGTAGGGAAAGCAGTGGCACATGCTTGGCTGGAAACAGTCCCTATTTGAAATAGCTGTAACAATAATCCTTTAAACTTTTTTGCAAACTATTATCATGTTATTGCTAAAAGAAAAGGGATTAGGTCTGGAGTGTCTGAATTAGATTACATTGCATCTAGTGAACCCTTGTTTAAATTGTTTGACTAAAGTGAAATAGGGAAACTCAGTGAAACTAATGAGCTGATTTGGGAGGATACTGTTTCATAACCCAGCTAATTCCCATGAAATCTATTGTTTATTAAAAAATCATGATCTTGGGTATTCCGCTGTTGGCTTTGCCCTTTTCTAAATTCCATAGATGGAAATATTTAAATAATTAACCTAAGTTATTTTCTGTATTGAATAAGCAGTGCAGCAACTGACTGGTGCTACTATGCCTATTGAACATATTTAGGGCTCTGCAGCCCATTTTTTAAACTCGTATTATTTTGTGTGTAAACTTCACAGTGCTTAGAGCTGCAATATTCTCCTGATGGGGCAGCTTTGCACTGAAGCCAGTGCCTGTTTGCCAAGAGGGGGAGATTCTGGTTTGGTTGAGAAAAAGCACCAGCTGTTCAGGGAAATAAGAGGGAGATGGACAGGTTTGCAGGCTTGTGATAGAAAGGAAGTACATGGACACTTACATAATGTCATCTTGTACTGTATTTTTCAAAGATGATTGTTTCACTACAAGGTGGATAAATCCAGGATGGAATTCAGTCATGCATAAATAGTGCTATCCTCTCACTGTTCACCAACCAGCTACTGATGCTGATGGGAACTGTTATTAGCACCTAAAACCAGGAATTTCCAGCATCCAGTTGTGGCTGACTCCTGTGTGGATGAGCTGTCCCTCACAAGCACAGGCTGGTTGGCTGCATTCAGGCAAAAGCCACAGCTCTGCTCTGACTCCTTGTACCCATGTGGGTCCAGTGAGCAGAGACAGCCCTGCCTTCATTTCAGCCATGGTTCAGCTGTCCTTTTCCCAACCTGGAGACAGAGGTAAAGAAAAACAGTGGTAGCTGCAGGTTTCTCCCACAGCTAAGCTCTGGATGTGTATGTACTTGAAGACGACACTCTAAAATCAGAGTAAATCATGTTCCTCTTTGCTGCTCCTGAACATCAAATGATGTCTCTGACCTGTAGTACAGAGAGATGTCCCAATAGTAAGAGAAATTCAAGCAGTGCTTGAATGTAGAGGAAGACAGGATCCCTTTAAGTGAGGATCCCAAATTATGACCCTGTAAGAAACTGCATGGTTAGCAAGCATCATGTGAGTTCCATTCCTAGTGGGAGCTACAGACACAATTATTTAGAAATGGTTTGTATAAACATTAAAAGCATAGTTTATGATTTAACCTAATACAAGCAGTTTATGATGCATCTTTTTATAGTGAGTCATTTATCATTGCACTAAGGATCTCTCACTTCCTCTGGTGCTCCAGTGATAAGGTGAATGAACTGCTGTTCGTTTTACTTTGTGCCCATCAGCTGCATTGGTGGGTGGGAAGAAATCAAGCATTTATTTTAAAGGATGCTCTAGTAGAAATTAAATCCTGCTTCCATGATTAAGAATCCAAACATATTAAATAAAAAAAATGTTGCCACATTGATAACTGCAGGTAAAACTTCTTTTCTTTCATGGCCAGCATCAACTGGCCATACTGCTTTATTCTCAGTAACACTGTGATGCACCTCAGAGGAGGAAATCTGCCTCAGCTGATGTGTCACAGGTAACTTTGGTCAGTTTTGTGGCCACTGTCAGTGACATGGCCCTGGGAACACATGGCTCATCAGGACTGAAAAGAACTGACCTAAACTAGGACCCAGATCACATGTGCTCTCTGGTGTTGTGATTATGTTGGTGATGGAGGCCGAGCTGCTAAGCTGAAATAATGGGTTCTGTACACAGAAATGCAGTCCCACTTCTGAGTTACACAAGTACTATGTCCACTGTAAAAATACCATGGTGCAGATGCACTGAAATATCTTCATGAGGAAAAGAAGCTCGTTACTTAATGGACTTCCACACACAAGCAAATCATTATATTTTCCAAACTTATATTATATGCCCTGCCTTCACTTTCTTAAAAAATAGCTGAACTACATTTTTTCTGAGCAGAAATGCTAATGGTAGATTGTTGAGTAGTGAATTTTTGACCTCATTTTATTACCTTTAGCTAAAGAGATTTAGATTCCTTTGAGCAGTCAGTGTTTTAAATGCAGATTCTAGACTGGTATGCTGTAATAAAAATGTCACAAGGTTTATGTATAGCAAACTTTAATTCTGAATTCTGGACAATGCTTTTTGCTCTGCATGATTCATGAGGCCAGGTCCCTAGTCTTAGAGCTATATAGAAACCCAGTTCTGGAGAGTTTCTCAAAATTTCAGGGATTTTTCACACATGTTCTGGTAGAATACACGTGAAAATTATACAAAAACACAGGTTAATTGAAGTGTCTTATTTTGGTAAATCTGAAAGTACTTCATTTTTATTTGGACCTTTCCCAAGCTGTAATTTTTAGTATAAATTAATTCAGTTTCAAACTAAAAGTCTTAAAAGAAAGCCTTTTAGTTTGAAGATGTTTAATCACTTAAATGATGTTAACAAAAACCCACAACTGCTGACATCTGAAAACATAGTGTGCTCTGTCCTTAGACATGCCTGTTCACACTGGAGTGCAATAAATCAGCATTTTCAGCATGAAGTCAAATGCTATTAAAATGCTTCTGAGCAGTTCTACACTGCCTAAGCAAAATCCTAATAAGTGATGTAATCTGCTGTTATTGGAAGTTGCCCCACTGCTTAGGCTGCAAAGATCTCAGTAATAAATCTCCCAGGTCTCACCCTCCAGATAAAGTGTGTAAGTAAAGGTGTCCTCTTTTTCCATCCCCAGTTTAATTTAGCAGTTTTACAGGTAAAAGAATGCTAAGATTGTAAAGTCAAGCATTAAGAAATCATGAAAGGATTGAATTCATGGTGCCTCGATGACATTAATTCGCAGCTCCCTTCCCTCTTCAGAACAGGGATGGGAGCAGTCCGTTCTGTGCTGATGTGCATCAGTGATGAGCCAGGTCCTCAGCACATCCAAGTGTTCAGCATCTTCTAATTCCACTGGAGCGCCACAGACTCGGGCAGGATAAGATTAGGCTTGACATTTGTGTACAGCAGTAACACATTGTGTCTGGACAAGGAGACAGACTTGGTGGCATGAGCAGAAGCTCACGCAGGCGTTAAATCCCAGGCTGCTGAACGCTGAAGTGTCCAAAGCCACCAGGAGTCACCACTGGTGACTTCCCGTGGCCAGAGTGTGCAGCTGGCAGTCCCAGGGGGCTACAGAGGGCAGTACCTGTGTTAACAATAACTGTGTTAACAATAACTGTGTTAACAATAACTGTGTTAACAACAACTGTGTTAACAGCCTGGAGGGAGCTGCCAGCAGCCCCGGGTCTGATCCCAGCTCTGCCTCAAACCCCCACCGTCCCTGGGCTCGTGTCCCCATGCCCTAAACAGATGCAGTGCTGCCAGCAAACAGCAAAACAGGAAAGCAGATGAGGACAGGCTGATTCTGGTGATAACCAGCACTGGGGACAGGGTTCAATTGTCTGACATCAGCCACATTCACTCCAGAGCATTTTCTCTGTAAAGGGTCTTGTCCCACATGGAAGAACAGGATGTAAAAACAGAGCAAAGCAAAGCCAAACAGCTGAAACACAGCCCTGGGCCTGATCTGATGATTTTAGAGTACATTAATATAGTCATTGTACTTTAAATGGGATACGTGATCCTGGTTTTAGGGACAGAACCCAACTCCCTATCTGTCTCCAATTTCTTTGAACCACACTGTTCTTTTTTGTTCTTCTTTCTTATTTTTCTTCATTATTTTTCTTTCTATTAAATTGAAGATAACTGTAACCTAGAATGGAAAACAATTATTTCATCAGAACACAGCACAGTAGTGCTCTAGCATGAAATTGCAAGTACACTACAGGACTGGAGCTTGTGAATACCCTAAAAAACACTCTCTAAAGTGGGAGCATTGGAAATAGCTCAGAAAGGAGCATCTGGCCATTTGGCTTCAATATCACATCACGCTCCATCGAGTGTAACATTTTATGTTACAAACTCTTTCATGTACTAGGACATTATCAAAGCACAAAGCTGGAGATCTCAGAAAGAGATCAACAGCGAAAGAACTGAGGAAAGAAAATGCTTCCTTAGTCTTTACCACTTTCTTCTCAGCCACTTCCCTGCAAGTTTGATCTAAATCTGACACATGTTCCTCTGTAGAGGCAAGTGTGAACTGAATGAGAGAGAGAGACAGAGAGGGAACATGAAGAGGAGTGTGTTAATTGTGTTGAGATTGAAATAGGTTTCACTTGCCTGATGATTGGTCTGAACCAAACACTAAAGATGAGCTACAGCTGGTCAGAAACTTTCTGATACAACATATTCTGGGTTGCAAAATAACAGCTCATCCAGAACTCCAAATGTTCTGTAGAACTCTGAATTTCAATGCTGATTATTGAAAGCCTGGCTTGGGTTGGTTTGTACCCAGAGGTATCCAGCTGTCAGTCTTTAGCTTGGTCCCAGCACACCTGGCAAAAGATTTCTTTGAGTTTTTTGGAACCATTTTGAATCTTCTTCAGGACTCTTAAAAACCAGAAATACCAGTTCTATAGAAAACTTCCTTTTTCTACTCAAAAAATGAGATGTGAAAGTGATTCAGGATACCAGCTGTTCCCAGAGCAGGGGGATGCCTGTTTCCTAATTAACTTTTTGAGTAGCTCCCCAGTTGACTCTCATTTTTTTGGGGATGAGAGGTTTAATCAGAACCTCTAGGAAATATAAAAGGCTCTTATGATGGCAGGCGTCCTTTCAGTCTGGGTTTCTGCAGTTGGAGCAAAGGTTTGCCTGTGTGATGGTCACCAACCCAAACCAGCAGCTTGGGTAAGTCCTGGAGGAGCAACCAGGGGATGCCCACAGCCCAAACCCCTTTGGCCAGGGCTACTGTGTGTGGTCATGCTGGTTTTCCCAAGTAAATTATCTCTATTTGGGAAAGTGCTCTTCTGCCTTAGAGGTGAGCTGTTGAATTTATAGGCTCCTCCAGTCTTGAGTGCAGAGTCTGGAGGGGAGTTGTAGGTGTTGCCTAACTGAGGTGTTGCCCTTGTAGGACTGCCCAAGTCACCATTTTTTATGTCAAACAGAGGCACTTAAATCCTCACCACTGGCAAGTGAAAGCATTCTTGTCATGTGAGCATGAGGATAACAGAGCTGATTTTTGATGAGTTGTAGGTTTGGAGGGGGAAGAGTTGTGGGCCTTAGGTTTGCTTGGTTTTGTTTTAATTCTGCCTGAAAAACTTTGGGAGGTAATGTGACTTTTTTTCCTTTAAATTTTGCAGTCTGCTAAGGAAATCTTTAACTGACTAATAATTATCCTTGAGCTAATGTTGCCTGAATAAGGCAAAGGGTGTTGAGCTGACCTGTGTGACAGGTACCTCTGAGCTGAGGAGCAGGGAAGGAATAATTCATGTACCTGTATTGTTGAATGAAGGCTGACTCCTCGGTGCCAAAAATTATCATTATCTGTGTTGTGTGTAACACATAGAGCAAAGGCAAAATTAACACTGTGCTTGAAAGAGCATTTTCTGTAGAAGGCATCAGCAGATTAGCCACGAATGAGGTGCAATTGGTGCTTCTCCCCCAGAGAGCTCCCAGAGAAGTGAGACCTGGCACAGAGGGTCCAGAACAGGGAATGGAGCAGGTAGACAGATCCCTATTTGGCTGAGCACAGACAGAAAAAAAACTTCATTAAAATACTTATAGCCACAGAATGTCAGGATACTCTTAATTTTTATTTTCTACATAGGGAAAATAAGGAAACAGATTGGCTGAAAGGCTTTATTAGCCCAGTTATTGTAACACAGCTCTATGTGTAGTTTCACTGCTTGCGTGCTGCAGCTAGTCTAGATACACACAGACAAATTCCCTCTGCATCCTCATATGTCATTGTTTCTTTTCCACAAACATCAGATTAGATTGCATGGCAGTGTTAGACATACATTTAATGTGCACAAATGCATTGGTCAAAATGCCAATTGCTTTCCATTGGTAGCTTTCTTCCAACATAATGGAAAGGTGTTAGCTATTTAAAGGAGAGGAAAAACAAACACAAAATGACAAAACTGCCATTTCTATTTGTATTCCAGGCTTAGAAAAAGCAGATCTCACTGAAAAATCATATTTAATATGACATACAGAATTTATAGCATGAGAAATGCAGCCAAGGAGAACCCGGAGAAGCGGCAAAATACATTTGCAAAATCTGTTTTGGGTGCAACTGCATATCACATAGTCAAGTGTTTTGACTGTGATAAAATAAACTATTTGTGTGCTTTGGTAAAACTGTAGCTACATATTTCTGCCTAAAATGCCACTTAGGTTTCCTCTGTGTCTCTAAGAGAGTGTCATTTGCACAAACACCTTCCTATAAGGAGAAAACCAAATGATTCAATAACTTCAGAGCGTGTCCTGTCCATAGTTGCTGGCACACTCTGAGGGAGCAGGTAAATGAGCACGGCTTCATTAAACTGAGGGGAAACTGAGGCAGAAGGCTGCAAAGATATCCTCATGGGATGCCTGGGAGTCATTCAATGGCAGAGCCAGGCTGAAACTATTTAAACTAATCTTCATTGTATTTCTCTACTAATTGGTCTGAATTTAAGACCTTTAAAGATTACTGAGGGTTCCAGCACATGCATATATTACAGAACTCTGTGTGAAGTTCCTGTGTCCTTGGCACATGACTGAGTGAAGAAAGGACATGGGTGATGGCCTTCAAAAGGAATGAGTGAGTTCTAAAGCCCGTGTCTGAGTAGGAGTGCGAGAGCACATTCAAAGCTGTTCTCTCCAGGTCTGTCTTTCCTCTTCCTGTCTCCAGCTGATCTTCCCATGTTGTGCTGGCAGGTGCCTGGGGGGTTGCAGAGTTTCTGACATATCTTCTGTGTTGTCTTTTGTGGCCAGGTCACCGCTGCTGTCCCTGTTCCCCCAGGGAGGGGAGGTGGTGTCATCTTCTGTCTCTGCCTCCCTTTGACTTGCCAAGAACAGCTCTTGGGGCCCAGTCTGCTGAGGACAACGTGGGGTGTCCTGCTGGTGCACACACACACGTCTTATTCCTTCTTCACTCCCTTCTCTCACGTTTTTTACCCCTCATCAAGAAATCTGTTGGCTGCTTTACACTTGCACTGCGGGAACATGAGGTTTCCAGCTGCACTGGTGCATGTGCTGGGTTGTCTTGTGGGTCTGTGGCCACTGAGCTGTGAGTGGTGCTATGTTCCCTGCCCCTCTGTCCATGCCTCTGCTGCTCCTGGCCCGAGCATCTGCTGCCCTGACGTTGCCTGTAGCCGAGAGGCGCCGATCTGCCAGACCCCAGGAGCTGCTGACAGTTCAGCTCCAGTTAGCTGCAGTTCAAGGTCAAATGGGACTTTAAAATATGAATAAATGTCAGGGTTTGCCGGCACATCGATCTCAGTCTTTTTGATTACTGCCAGATCGCATGAATAAATTAGCCTTGACAGGTGCAATAAATTGTATAGACCACAGATCTCAAACAGTAAATGTTAGAGAAGGACGTGCAAGGCCTGGAGGGGAAAATACCCTCTGCAGATGCTTGCATTAAATGAGGTGAGCTTTGATACAGTGCTCAGGGGGTGATCTTCAGGCAGGAGGAGGCCTTTTGTTCATTTGAGATTCTGTGCCAAGCCAGGGCACATCTCCGACTGTCATATTGATTTTCTTTGTCAGAAGGAGTTTGGGTTTCTGTGCCTTGTGAAGCAAGAGAGCTCCTCTGTCTTTTCCACCAGCTGCCCTACCCAGCCATCCAAGGGTGCTGGAATGGCCTGGGCTCAGGACTTCTGGATCCCAAGAGGGGACAAACAGCAAACAGGTCTCTGACTACAATAAAACAGAAGGCGTTGCAAGTGTCTCTTGATGTGTTGTGATACTGTCAAGCCACGACTCATTTGCATTGTAAGATTTTGGCTTTGCAGGGACTTTTTACTTAGAAACCAATGCTGATGTTCAAAGACACTCACATGACATATAGTACATGCTTTCTTCTCTGATTGCCTGTAAAATGTAACTGGGGTGCTTCAATTCCCTCCTATGAATAAATATTAGCAATGTCAATCACCAGTTAATTGTATTTTTAATAAGCGACTTTTCTCTTTTGGTGATTGCTAAATGACCATAAGATAAAAATGTGAGGATAGGGTGGGGTTTTTTGATCCTATTTCATGTCTCCATCTAAGAACTTTCAGTTTTCTTAAATCTACCATCAAATATTGTAATCCTCTCCAATATAAGATGCATCAGAAAGCCAGACTTTGTCACAGACATTTAGACTTGTTCTTTTCAATGTACTGATATCCTTTAATTAAGCATGCCCTCTTTCTGCAGCAGCAGACACATTCTGTCTCCCCATCTTGATAACTCATCTGTGTGTTTGTGTATGTAAGTCTGTGTATACATATTTATATGTAAGTAGAGATCATGGACTAGTGCTCATTTTGGGCCATTCCCCCTCACAAGGGCTTCTGTGAAATACTTGGATTTATGCCAAGACACTGAGCTTCATAGCACAGTGAATCTGAAATGCACAATTTCAAATGCAGAAACATTTTTCTCTCCTAAAGCAGAAAGGTATGGATGTGCTATATTTTGTAGCAAAAGAATTAGAGAAACTTTGGTTTTGCTTCAGTTGATTTTACAAAATGAAACAGAACAGAGTCTAAATTCAGGGGATTTTAAATTGTCATTGTGAATGTTCTGCATAGCTCCACTGTCTTAACTATAAATATACAACCACCAGGTTTGCACATAAATTGCCCCATTAATATCCCTAATCAATAGCATATGTATAATTAAAAAAAAAACTATTATAAATCTGTTGTTTATATGCCAGAATGGGTGCTGTGATGAAGTGATTCATCTTCAATACATGTGTAATATTAGAATGGAAGGAGTTACTAAACAGAATTTTTACTTACATAGAAATGCCTTTGTTTATGTAAAAATAGGCTGAGGTAGACAGTGATTGAGAAAGAAAAGGCTGGGAAAGAGAAAGGGCCTTTCTCTCTGTTACAAGATCTTCACCAGATGGATGTTATCCTGCACACACCCTGCCAAGGAGGGTGTTAAGAACAGTGATGAGAAAATGGGGTGTATGACAGAAAGGAGGGTCAGCCGTGGTGCCAAATGGTAAGAAGCAAATTGCCTAGCAAGAAGGGTTTTGAGAAGCTCTGGAAAGATTAGCCAATGCAGGGGTCTCCAAGCCTCAAAATGTGTGCTTTTCTGATTACTGGTATTAGAGAAAAAAAAAAATGTTTACAAAGCGATAGGGAGGAGAATGAAGATTATATTTTGAAGGCCAGAGAAGTATTGTGCCAGACTTAGGAACTGCAGGAAAAAAAGCTGTTGAAGTAAATAGATAAGAGAGAGGCATTAGTATTGCTAGAATTGGGGCTTCTTGAACACATGCCAAATGAAACGTGGAGGGATTTGCTCATAAGAGTCAAATGATCTTCAGTCAAAAAGGCTGCAGAGATTATTCAGGATATTTTTTGCATGCCTACAAAAGTGCTTCTGTGTTTCCACTCCTCTGTTATTTTTCTGATCTGGGGCCAGGGTAGCAGAGTGGGACATGTCTATGATTCTGTGTCAAACCAAGCTTTGCCAGGCACCTCCTGAGAGAAGAGGTAGAGTCTTGGTACAGTCAGTTTTGAAACTACCTATGGTTATACCAGCTGCTTGAAATGAACCTGGCCCATCCCTGGAGGGGAAGGAGTTGTGGATAACAGATCATGGAGCCAAGCCCTGAGAGTTTTGCAGTGAGCACCCTCAATGTTAGGCCAGACCAGGTATAAGCTGAATCAGTCCATTCACTTCCCACCTTTGCCATGCCAGTAACACAGGCTTTCTTCTGTCTCCTCCTTCCTAGCTCTCCCCTAGGCCATTGTTTAACCTGAGGGTCAATGTGTTTTGCCTCTGGAGTCGTGCTGAGGTGTTCTGTTGGCTACAGCAGAAGTAGGAAGCGAGTTTTGGAAAGCTGCATTTAGACCCAGGCTTGTGCCACTCTGTGCTCAGTAGCACTGTGTGTGCTTTCCCTAGTACAGGTTACTCGTGGTTGTCTCCAGCTGGAAGCACAGCAAAAATAATTGCTGAGGGAAGTCTGGTTCATTTTTCTCGTTCCTCATTAATCCCTATTCAGTATCTCTTCAGGAAAATGCAGTGATGTGCTGTAAGTTACTTTCTCTCCCTTTCCGTTCCCTCTGCCTGTTTTAATTAAGCGTAGCCTGTGGTCCATCTTACTGGAGCAAAGTATCCTGTCATGTCAAATGCCAAAGGCAGTTTCTGCATGAAAAAATAGCAAATTCTCACAATTATAAAGATGTTTTTTAGAACTTTACACAAAACTCTGTCGTTCTGCATACCTCATGGGGCACTGATTTATTTTTTTTATTTTCTAGAGTCTAGATGTGAGGGGCTGACTGTCAGCCACATCCCTCTTTATCTCTAGATGCTTTCACAACAGTCTCTGGGATAAACACAGATCTGCTGTCAGTTCTGCCTGGTAGTGCTTCAACATACAGAACCAAACCAGGGTAAGGAAGGTGTAAATGTAACCATGATGGTTGTGTGTTGGACCCCAGGGTGAGAACCATGAAAACAAGATGCAGAAGGAGGTATGTGTTTGACTTTGCTCAGTTTCCAGTCCTGGCAGGCAGGTGTGGGATGCAAGCAGCACTTATTAAATGCTCTCTAGGACAGTTTTTGGGGTTTAGTTATCTTTTGCATTCTGCACAGGGAGCTGGCAACAAAGGAAGTGTTTTGTGTGGATAGTGGAGATGTGCCACTAAAGTATGTGAGACAAATGTCCAGGACCAAATCATCTTGAGCTGTGCAAGGGGGGGGTGTTGAAAATTCCACTTTGGTTCAGCTTTCCTCCCAGTCTTAAATCCTTTCATTCTGGCAAGTCTTTAGACTTTTTCTCCACCTTCTGTTTCCTGCTCTTGCCAAGGTATCTCATTCTATTTCATCACTCTCCCATCCCTCCCTCCGCCTTTCCTGGCTCAGCTCCACCAGGCCTTAATGTTCCACATTCTCCTCTAGCTGTGCCAGTGACTTATGAGCTCAGTGCTGCTGTGGACACCAGACCTCTTAAGTACCTTAGCAACTCCCAGGAAAGCTCATAAATGTCTTTCACAATGGATGTTCAAAGGAAGAGAAGCATTAGAGATTTGAAGAGTTTCTTGCTTAACAGGAGAAGCCTAGACTAGGTGAGAAGGGGAAAACCTATTACTCAGGATAGAAAAATGTAGGTACCTTTTTTATAGCAAGAACAACTAACCAGGTGTCCTGTCTGTGACATGAAATGGTACTGTAAAGGAAATGTTTTAGTTTGAGCAGAAATTAATTCAAAGGAAAAGTAGAAGAGGCTTATGTTTTGTAGGGAAATTAGCCTTGGTTGATCATTAGAGCTCTCTTTTGACATCCTCTCTGACTGTAGAAAGATGGTGGAGTAAAGACTTCTAGAGGTGCTATGAACTTGAAAGAAAAATTTGGAATTTGAAACTGTGACCTCAGGAAATGAACCCAGAGGTGGATATAAATAGGATCAGAATGAGTCGAAGGAGGGCTGGACTCAGGTGCACAGGGAGAAGTCTCTGAAACCCTCAAGGTCTCAAGAACTAATCCTGTTCTGAGATTTGTCTGCTGTATCCCTTATTTCCCTGTTATCTCTTGCCTGACTGTCTCTTCTGCTTCTTTGGTCTCTCTTTCTCTGTGGCTGCTTGTTTTTAATGCTGCCTTCTTTCTTTTCATCCATTCATTCCCCTCAGGTAGTTGGATAAAGTAGGTTGGAATTATCTCATGCTAATGAGAATCCAATGCTGCCTTCCACCCACTTGATGAAAACAGACCTTGAGGCCCCACAATACACAAGGAGCAGATTGCATAATGTGGACATAGTTTTAGTACAAAAACAATCATAGGGCACAGAAGTGGAACAGAAAACAATATTTTAAATTCTTACAGTGTCTTGTATCCTTAAATCCTGGATATTGTGAGACATAGGCTAGGTGGGTCCCTCTTCATATCCATTGCAGCCACATTGTTTTAGGGATGGTTTTAATGGTGATAACTGCTTGTTATCATAGACAGGTTGATTTGGTTGATTAATTTGGATGTTTCAGCTTATGTGCATGAGCATTCCCAAACTAGTCAGGGTTTTTTACAACAGCTTGGCTGCGGTGGCATCAAGCTGTGGCTGACATTAACTGTGCCAACTTACGAGTTTTGATCCAGTCAGTCTTTTCTCTCACTTTGAACCAAAACATCAAAGTACTGATTTATTTTTGTTTTAGCAATCACCTGTGAGTTTCTGTTGGTTTGCATCAGTAAAATGTTACAGGGGGGTGTCAGGCACCAGTCCTGTGGATGTTCAGTGCCACAGGGTTTGAACACCCTAACAAATAGATATGCACAGACTAGCTGCCTGCATGCAAAGCTGTGTTTTCACTGAATGGTTGTGTTGGTGGTTAAATGAGTGAGCCTATGCACACACTGCAATACTGCTGACATTCAAGTAGCCAAATCTACTCTTAAGGATTTTTTTAATCAGTCTGAGTCACGCTGTCTGGTATATGCAGCTACCCTTTTGTTTCATGTGTATTTAGAAGGTGACTCTTTTGGATGTCCATCTTAATGGCCTTGGCTTTTGGAGAATATAAGCCTTGTGTTTCAGGGGGGGATTTAACTCTCTGTCAGCTTGGCTGCTCAACAATACGAGCACTCTGTCACCAGTGTTTCTTAGTGATTGACAGTCAATAAGGCACTCCAGAGTGACAGCTTAATATTTTTCTACATATCCTTTAGCTAGGTTCAAGTGACATCCATGTACTGGCTCCAGAAAGTTATTTATAAGACTCTGTCTACTTCTCAGATGAGTGCAAGATGAAGTATTAGATGTCATTAACTGTGACAACATGGTATCTAGATTTCCAGCCCAAATCTTGGCTAGAATGTAGTGTACAGTCTGCTATATGCAGGCACCAAAAACCAAGGAAACTGATAAACTGCTGTTGGGGTTCATTTTTAGAGTAGTGTCTAGCAATGTGGCTGGGCAATTGCATTAATATTAATAGGAATTTAGCAGATAAATCTCCTTGAATAACTTTTAGAAAATTTACCCTTAATGTGCCTTACATTTCAATAGGCTGAGCTGTGTTTTGAAATTCCATTTGAGAAGGGTAAAGTGATAGATATAATAAAGAGGGATATGCAAAAACAGTAGGATGCATATTTCTGTGTGACACTAAAGACTTACAGTGCTTTTAAATCAGAGCATCCTGGAATAGTATTAATAAAATCCCCTTTAACCTTAAGGGGTAATTTTTTCTAAGTGATCCACAGGGGATTTGGCTGTTAAATTTCCATTAACAGTAATGGGATTCACAATATTACAAAGCAAGTTCCCCACTAGCCATGCTGAAATTCTACCCCCTGCGGCAATTAATCATGCCCGTTGGGTTCGTTAATGGAAATATGAAGCAAATTATCTGGTAAATCATGATATGTGATCAATTGGCTCTCCTGCAGTGATTTATTGCCAACTCACAGCTTTTGTAGGTGAGTGACGACAGACGGGGTGTCCCTGTAATAGGTGGAAATGCCAAGGTACCTGCAGCTCATAAATAGCACCAAGGCTTGCAAGGAGCTGTTCCTCCTTGTGCTTTCCTGTCTTCCATCTCCTGGTTATGCTTTTCCACTTTCCTTCCCTCTGATTCATATCCCTCATACTTAGTTCTGCAAGTGTCCTTTTTTTTTTTTTTTTTTTTTTT
>VZRZ01002989.1:330221-373828 GCA_013398175.1 Climacteris rufus
TTTTTTGTATTATTATTATTTTTTTTTTAATGCTTATTTAAATCTAAGCCACTTAGTTGATTGGTTTGGGGGCTTTTTTCCTCACTGGCATTCTGTGAAGGCCTAACATTCTGCCAAAATGTATGTAGCTGGGCTGCAGCCTCAACTCTTGAGGATATTTTTTGATATACATTATAGTATTATGGTTAAGCTAACTGGCAAACATGCAAATCCAGGAGAGCCATGCAAAATCAATAGCATTTCTTCAGGCAGCAGCACACTAATTTATAGCCACACTGCATGACTGTGTCGTTTTCCTAATGAATTCTCCAGTGTGCAGAGGTGCACTAAACAACAAAGATAAATACTGGTGTGCAGAGGAGCATAATACAGATTTATAGCCATAACAGCACACAGACTACAGATGTTTTGCATACAACCAAGATTGGTTTATGAGCTTTTGCAAGCCAGGGTATCTGTATTGTAACTAAGGACTGTTTTTCAATGGAACTTGAAATTAATAAAGCAACAGGAATCTTCTTAAAATACATTTTGGCACCATCCAAAAAGGAGCAGCGTCTTCTGTGTGCCCCACTATGTGTTTCAGCTCTTCTGGAGAGCGTGTCTGATGGCATAGGTTGGGTGTTGAAAGGGAGAATCCTTAAGATCACCTGAGCAACTGTGAAACAGATGCCATTGAGAAAGGACACTTACAGGAGCACTAAGGCAATTTTTAAAATCCCTCCCAGAATGTGTATTAGGTTAGCCAGGCACAAACATATTGGAGAGCTTTTCATTGCCCACTCTCTCATTTGGCACAGAAACATTTAGTGCCTTGTTATTAATTTTTATATATGCAGGAGCTTATTTCTGCAGAAAACCTGAGTTTATTTTTCTTCTTACTGGGAAAAATAAACCAAACTGCTTCCATTATTCTGTGTTTCTGTGGGGAACTTTACTAATGTACATAATATGCAACAGCTGATGGCAAGTGATGATAAGTTGCTGATACCATGGGGAGCTCTGCAATGAATGGTTTACAAAGCCGAGTAAGAAATGAAAGTCCATAAACAAGACACTCCATGGAGCATCAGAGTGACAGAATTTTGGCTCCAAGATTGACGCTGTTTGGCTGGTATTGGAAATCCATATAACATCCTTCCCTCCTGGCATCTGCTACTTTGAGAAGGTTCAGTTCATTACAATAACAAATTTTAGCTCAGCCTGATTGCAGTTGGTGGCCCCTTGGATGGATGGCCTTACTGGAGCATCTCATAGCTTGGTCTCGCACTGGGTGCTACAAGACAAGGCCTCTGTGGTCATTTGTCACTCCCTGACCCTAGGCAGGGTACATGTGCTGATTTGTAGTTAATGCAGGTGATCTTTGTAGCCTTTCTGATCAATCCAACCTAATTAAAGGAGTAATTCCCTGGTTTTGGGGCCAATTTACCTTTCCAAGATGGTGTGAATGCCTGCAGCTCAACTAATAATGAGGTAGCATCTTAGAGCCAATTAAGTGAAAATGACTCAGTAGAGCCCATTAAGCTTGGTAGAGTTCAATAAGAGATGGAGCAGGTGAATTTTTCCTTGTTAGGAACTCTGATGTCTTATGGAAAGTTAGAAAACTCAGAGCAGTTTCTTTCACAGGAATGTGAGGCTCTGAGTTCCTGAAAGCAGTCCTTCTCTTCAGCTTCAGCCAGCAAACTGATAAAACTCCTAAAACAGAGCTGTGCTTCCTAGAGGTTATGGATTCAGAACAAGTTACATGAAATATATTTCTGGGTGTTATTTTAGTGAACATTCTTGCAGATCAGCCCTCATCCATGAAAAGATTCTATTAATAAAGCCAGCTGTGGAATAGGAAGAGAGAATGGTGTTATTAGTAACTGCAAAATGCTTTCAAAGCACTATTCGTCATCCAAATAATTTACTAAATGGTTTCTGAGAAGAACTATTAATTAACTGGCAAGAATGAGCCACATTAACATTTGTTTATTGCACTCTGTCTGTTGGCCTTGTGGGCTTGGACCAGAAGAGAAATTATCACAGAGGTGCAAATTTTAGCTGTGCCCTCCATGGATAGAATATCTCAATGATTCACACTGTGAGAGCTGGTTGGGACTAAGGCCAGATGCAAAGCTGTGGTGCTGTAGCTGTTTGAGACCCACTTCTCCCCTCCTGTCCTAACTGATTTCCAGTCCTCCAGAGGGGAAAAAAAACGCCGTGGCTGTACTTTAATTGGATATTTAATGCTGTGCAAATCAATTTGATGAGAAGAAAGAACACATTATCTATGTAATTTAAAATATGCATTTGTTTTTCTCTTCTGAAAAGAGAAAAATCTTCTGGCCAGATTTGAAACATTGATTCATTCTGTAATTTGATTTTTCTCTATTGAAAGGTACGTTTCAATAATCTCTGATATACAAGAAAAAAAACCAGTTTTTTTCAGCCCTTCTCTCTTCTCTGCTTTATTCACCTGTACCTGTGTTTCTATCTCATCTTTGCTTCTGTCTGCAGATCATTAAGCTTTGTTCATTCAAAGGTAGTGGGATGTGCTGATATTGGAGAAACGTGTTAAGCCTGAATTTGTTCTTGCATCCAGGCCATCACTGGAATAAGATGAAGCAACTTGCTTTGCAGTTTCCCCTGTGAAGTGAGGGAATAAAAAACAACAAGTGTATTGTGTTTACCTGAATGCTAAAAAACCTGACCACACAGTGGCAGCCTTCATTGCTGTAACTCAGCCTGTTCAGAGAGGATTAGAAAGGCAATGGGTGAGTTAGAAAAGGCTGCCTGAAATATTGATGTCAGCCTGTAATATAAACCTTGGGCTCGATCTGCCGGCTCTTTCAGTGTCAGATATCCATAAAGTCATTAGATGGATTTTCTCAGCGTGTGCTTTGCTGTGTCATCTGCACTGTTCTTCTTTCACAAAGAGGAAAAAGCAAATTGAGTGATTCAGAGAGGTGAACTGAGCTGCTTGTCAAGAGTGTCTTGCACTTCCTTGTCGTGTGCAAATGGGAGAAGATGGTTTTACAGGTGATGAGCTTATTAAATAGATCCATGTCATTGGTTTCAGTGATGAGATCTAAATCAGAACCCTACTGTTACCTTTGCAGGTTAAGTTTTCAATAATATATTGCACACTTGTAAGCAGGTGCTGTGGACAACAATTCCAGCCTAATTGGTTTGGTCAGGTGTGTGAGCTGTTGTCAGGACACCTGGGCAGCCCTGGTCACTGTTGAATCATGTTTGCAGAACTGTGGGGGTTTAATTTTATTTAAAAAAAAAAAATAGTGCTGTGTGGGGTGCATTAGGATGGCAAAGTGTGAAAGAGTTCTCTCTGCATTTGTTCCAAGTGTCCTCAGTGAAGTTGTTTTCCTTGCCTGTTGTCTCTGTGTTTACCAACTGCAGTTTTAGATTGCTTTAGATTGCTCCTTCAGCCGACATAAAAGTGTTTCACTGTTCAGTGTCTCACTTCAGTGTTTCAAAAGGGTAGCACTAAACTACTTATTCATGTCAACACTGAAGACTAAATCACTTCTCTCACTTACATGTCTGTGACAAATTTCAAAGTGTTTTCAGAATTTGACACATCCTTTCAGTGAAGATGTCAAAGAAACTAATGTCTTGCTGATTTGATTCAGAAAGAGTGAATCAATTCAAAGTGTGAAGGGAACATCTGTGTGCAAAGTTGTCTTAGTCTGCTAACCCAGATCTGCCATGTAAAGTGAATTCCACCTCAATTAGAGCTTTCATAATAGTCCACTATGTTTATTTAATTACATACATGCACTTTGATATCTGTTAATTAACCAGTCTTAGTTATCTTTGTGTTGAGAAGCCCTAAAGTATCCAAATCAAAAGGAAAAGTTTTATATTGTGCCTTGCATGACTGAGACCTCAGCTGGATTTTCTGTTGTGCTGGGGCCACATGTTGGGCTGGTGGGAGAGAACTGGGCTCAGTGATGCTTGTCCATGGATAAATTTATATACTAGACATTAAAAAGAATAGCTGAGGATTCTATCTGAGGTCTGGTAGTGAAGAACAAGAGAACCTTTCCAGAAGGGAGAATTTGCATGACAAAGACTTAAAACCACAAAGTATTTAAAATTTGATTCTTATGTCTTTCTCCCCAAAGTCCTAGGCTATATCTTATCCTGCTTTTTGGAAATCTCAGACTTGCTTAAAAACTTTCAAGCATCTGTGAGAGCAAGAAATATGTGAGCCTAACCTCTGGAGACAAGCTTCCATCTAGCATGAAAATCAACTCGAAGTTCTGGACTATAAATTTTGTTCTTGCCATTAGAGCTGAGAACCCTCAGCTGAAGATGGACTAAGAAAGAACAACATTCAGACTTTTGAAAAATTGCCTCTGATTTACAGTGGTGACACAAAGCTAAGTATTGAGTTATCAGCACATTCATCACTAGATTTAGTGCAGTATCTCAAGATAACTTTTTTTTGAATGGTGTTGCTGTCTGATTTTTGTGAAGCAATCTAATGCTTCTTTTTCATGCACCTCAACTACCCCTTTGTGCAAGTTATTACCCATCACTTCCTTTAGGCTTTTATTTATCTGCCCTGTGTAAACCTGCTGATGCTGCTTTTTTTTTTAATTCCTGAGGTATGCCCTATAAATTGGTTATGGCCAGAGATAAAGGGGTTATGTCCAATTCTCAGTTGACAGATGAGCGTGGTTTCCTTGAAATTGGTAACGAGATGCCAGTCCACACCAGTTCAGGGTAGAAACCAGGAAGCTGTACTGGATCCACAGGCATGCACCACTTACACTTTATTTATTTTTCAAATGTGTTAAAAAGCATTATGTGCAATGTTTCTGCCTTAGCAAGCTGAAAGCTGTTGATGTTTTTCCAGACATCGTCCTTTTAGAGCTGTAATCCTGAAGAAAGCTGAAAGGTGCCAGACTCGCTATTTCTGTAGTCATGTACCAGTGAATCAGAACAGCTTGAATTTAGTGCTGGGTTTTTTTGACAGCTTGGAAATGCCTTATGCCATTGGAACTCATGCTTTGTGCATGTGATTTTGCTCCTTCACCTGCTCAGAGGACAAACCTGTCAAGTGCGTACCTTGTGCCCGCTGAGATGTGAAATAGGACCTTGTAATATTAATTTTTCCCCTGTCTGCCTGTTCTTCCTCATACTCTTGCCTTGAGATTATCCTAATGGCATCTCCCATATTGCTGACGTGGTTTTCTTTCCAAATTAAGCCTGCTGCCCAGAGTGACCTCTCTTTCCCATTTTAAAGACCAGACACACCCTGAGTTTTGTGAAGGGCTGTGTGATCCAGCACAGGAATTGGAACTGGGGACTGAAACTGGGTCAGTTCTCAGGTAAGTAGCTCAAGAAGAAAATTAGTTGTTCTGGAGAAAATAAAGTCCTTATGGCTTCTGTCAAAATGCCAAGAGGCTTTCTATTTTCCAGGGTCAACCTTGCTAGAAAGGGTAGGCTTCTTGATCCTTCTTTATTTTGTGGGATCAAGTAATAGTAGTATGGGGCCATGTGGACACACGTAAAGCTGCAGCACTTAAAAAAATTGCATTAAAGAGGATATCAGGGAGGAATTAAGAAAGGGCAAGGAAAGAGGAGTCAGTATCTGGGGACTGAGAAGCCACTTCAAAGGAAAATGATGTCAGGAAAGAAAATCTGAAGCCATGACATTAAATTCTTTCAGTGTCCCTGCATTATCTGTCTGCCTTTTGGAACATCCTCAAGTATTACAGCAGCTGAAACTGCTGAAGGGGAACAGCGTGAAAAATAATAGAAAAATAATCTCTTCATAAGAAGTGAAGGCTAATGCCCAGAGGCATCTTGACAACAAACAAATAACAAATCCCTTACACAAAGGAGAGGTACTCAAATAAGGCAGCAAGTCTCCCTGACACCAAAGTCTGATGAACAAAGCTTCTCTTGTAAGCCCTGCCCACTTGCTTGCAGTAGATAAATACCACTAAACCTTTCCAAAAGAAGCTTAAGAAAACCAACAAACAAATCACAAACAAAAATTTCCCTGAACCTGCAGTTTTGGCTCTTTGCCCTGTTAAATGCCCAAGATATATTTATTTTGACGTGCAGCCAGTAGAGACAATTCAGAAGAAAAATGAGGGCCAGGTCCTCTGATAATGTAAATCCGTCTGACTTGATTGCTAGCCCAAAAAATCGAGTGGAGTGGAAGCAATAAAGTAATTGTAATATTAAATGTCATTCTGGCTTGCAAGTTAGTGCCTTTTCCTTTCTTTACCCCTTCCCAAGCAGTTCAGTCACACTTCTGTTTCTTTATAAAGCTAGGTGTGCATCTGATTTAAGGAGTGATCAGTAAAAGGGTGAAATATTCCAGATGAAGTTTGATGAACTGGTTATCCAGATCCCACTGAATTTCCACTTGAATATTTCACTGGTAACACTTTAGCTTCAGTTCTGTCAGATCATCTCTGCAGGGAGCCTACAGTACTGCAGCACACCTCAAACTTAATTTCATACTTGAGGTGTTACTTTTGGTGAGATGTTTATTCAAATGGAATTATCTGGAAGTTAGCACTGTGGTACTTCCCCTCAAACAAAGACTTTATGGAAGGATGCCAAGAGTGTGTCTATATATATGTCAAATATATGTATAGAAGCCCCAAATATATCCTAAAATTATACACGTGTTTATGTAATATCAATATTTTGTGTAAAAATATTTGTTGCCGCTCATCATTTTAATGAGTGACAGGGAAACTTGCTTGCTAAATTTAAATGTTGTGTCAAAGCACCTATAGCCTGTTTGCCTTCTTGATGATTCACATATAAAAATAACAATAGGGAGAAAAAAATATTTCTATTAACATTTTCTAGCTGGATTTGCTGAGTAGGAGAACACAGTGCTCTGTGTTCATATTGTTTCTTCATTAAATAGTTTGGAGAAGTTTTGGGCTGTGCACCAGCCAGACATTTGAGCAGACCCAATTTTTTACTGAATCTCTGGGACTCTATCAGTGAAGCACTTGTGTGAGTCCCCCGATGTCACCAGGAGCTGAGTGCCTGTTTAAAGGTAAACACATGCTGAGGGGCTTTGCTGCAGAAGATAGAGCTGTGAGGTGTCCTGTCTTAGCCTGCCAAATGAGTGCCTAAAACCAAACAGTGACATTTGAGAAGTGTTGTAGCATTGATTTTCACAAAGACACCACAAAGAAATATGTAAGAAAGCAGCAGGGAACTGGTCAAAACAACATGGTGCTCCACTGAAAATGAGTAACAGTAAGGAAGGGGATGCCGACTGGGAGGTAGGAAGAAATACCAAATTCAGTTTTCAAATTGGAAAGTGGTATTAAATAGGGACACCAGCTCCATGGCTGTCTATTTCCTTAGATAAAAATTGAATTTTCAGGGAAGTTCCTGCCTTTATTTCATCTGTTTTCTCCATTTGTCTGTGAGGACAGCAAGTGCTTTGAGGTAGGAGCTGGTTTCCTTTCAGTGTGTTTACAGTGCAACGATGCCCTCGTGTGATGCTGTACTGCCAGGAGTGATGGTGTGAACCAATGCACCTTCTGAAAAGCAGAACAATTAGAGCCTGTGTTCTTCACAGTGGCTCCAGTCACCAAATGCTGCCTCTCTTTCTTCTAAGTGACTTGCAAGAATTGCGAGAGCCCTGTCCAAACAGGAATGGACTTTGATAAGCTGGGTGGGTCATGCTACTCCCTCTGACTTGGTGGTACTGGATTTCTTAAGAGCTCCTCTAAGATGAAAGATCACCAATCATTTTAAGCAACAGGTTTATGAGAGATACCTCCTTATGTTACAGAAGCATTCCTGAGAAACAAGGTTATTAATATTTAATTCTCATATCTTATGCTATTGGAAGTGCAGAACAGTAAGGAACTGCTGACAAGTCAATCTGATTTGTCTTCTGAAGAATTTCACAAAAGCTGGATTTTTTGTAACATTGTCTTTCAGTAGACAGGCTGAGCAGGATTGTAGTTTGAGTTCTGTCAGGCAAAACTCTTGTCAGTTTGTGGCAGTTTTCTCCAAAAAGCTTTTGCTTGCTCTATTTTATTTAAAAGATTAATTTTTTTTGCAGGCAGAAAAATGCTTCACCCACATTTCTACAGCCATTTCTTGTGGAGTTTGTCACTCTTGTCTTTTGAAGCATCCTTCAGGTTGTATCAGAACAATAAGAAAGTTGGGTTGTTCCTAGGTTTTCCAGCCACAATTTTTGTTTAAATTCCTAGGTATTCTCTTTATTGTGCTCTTGGCAGAGCCAGGAGACTGGTTTCCCCCCCAGGTTATTTATGTCTATGTTTGCACTATAATGTCATTCTGCAATGCCAAAACAGGTAACTGGATGAAAAGAGAGGGTATTCAATGGGATCTTTGTTTCTAAGTGCCAGGTACAAAGGTCTGGGTATCCAAGGCTGGCTTTCCAAAATACTACAGTGGAAGAAGGAAACAGTAGTAGTAAAACAGACAGGGGAGTCATGTATTCAATAGCTGAAGCCACAGAAAGAATTCATTTCATTAGTTTACATATAAACATAGAAAAAGCAGGACGTTTTTGAGCTCAGAGACCTTTCTTCAATTTTTTTTTTCCCCTAAACCACATGGTTATACATCACTACAGCATCATTGTACAGCAGGGGTGAAACTGAAGAAAATTAGAGATGTGCTCTGTAACGTTTTACAGCCCTGGGCTGCTTTTAAAGAGTGTAAACAGAAATATCAGATCCTGTTTTCCTGAATCTGTTGCATATTTATTTGAGTTTTGAAAAGCAGCTTGTAGAAGCACCAGTTCCACAGCGTGGCAGGACTAAGTGCACAAGGTGGTCACGAGAGAAGAAGGCACTGGGTGAGAAGTGTTGGTGTCCCCATAACAGAGGGTTTGAGCAGGCTGGCTCCCTCCTCAGCAGCAAGCCCTGACATGTGGGCTGATGTCCAATGCTGTCATTCTTGGGACTGCTAATTGCACTCACCAGGCTTCCTAACTGCTGCCTGTCAGTGCTGGAAATGTGTCTGGCAGAAATGGGATGATGGCCACGTTGATGCTTTCTTGTGCTGAAAGCACTGTAGGGCTTTCAGAAAACGAAAAATAGAGCAGTGTCATGTACATACTCCATCTTCAGTACCTTCAGATCCTCCTTTTAAAATTTCATAAGTGACAAATGATGCTGCAAACATTTCAGCAAATACAGTGTGTGGTTCTTAGAAGGGTTTTTGTAATTTTAAAGCCGTGATGTTTCTCTTGGTTTTTCTCCTCTTTTCTTTCACTTTCACAAAGCAAATTCTTTATGTTTATAGGTTCAGTTTCTGTAATTCAGCTGATGAAAATGTATTTTGGTTCTTTCTGAGTGCAATAGCGGCCTGACAGTGTGCCAGTGCCACTAATCACCTTGCTAATGGCACAGCCGAGCACTTCCAGCACTTCTGTGTTTGCAGGTACATTTTCCACACCAACAGATGGGCCAGACTAATATAACTTGGAGCAAACTGTGAGTGCTCAAACCTACCCCAAGTGCCAAGGTTACCCAGGGGACCACCAGGCAGCTGGGGTGTCAATGCTTTGGTTCTTTCCAGCATTACAAAAAGGCAGGGGAAGGTGGCGACTGAATAATTTCTCCTTCAAGCTTCACTGAATTTCCTCTTCTGGACCTACTTGAGAGTCAAGTTTTGCTCTCCCAGAACCTGATGCCACTTTTCATTTTGCTGTAGGGAAACACTGAAGAAAGCAGAGCATCCCTCTGATGGTAACCTCTGTATGGACAGGGCCTATTCTGTGGCTGAAAATAGCTGGAAATTATGAAAGCTTTATACACTGCAATGTTCACTGTATATAAATGGTTTAAATTGCTGCCCTTAAAGATCAAAGACTTAAAGAAGTACAATTTACTTCATTCTTGGTGTAGATATCATCCATTGCAAACATAAAATACTGGTTTGTCCTAATATGTGTCTTGTTCAAATTGCTGGGAGTAGTAACCATTTCAGAGATGGCACTTCAGTCAGGGCACAATTACATTTAATGTCATGTGCCCTTACACTGGTGATGATCCATCTAACAAAAGGAGTGATGTGCTGCACAGTTGTGCTGAAGTAGGGGCTAGCAGAAAGGGGCTCCCCCTGCTCAGCCAGCATCTTCTTGCTGTAGCTGAATTGGGAAATCGCTGCAGGTGGCTAAAAAGAGATGCATTCATGAACTCTAAGGAGCCCCAAATCTGCCACATGCAAACTGAGGCACACCATTAATCAGGGGTGTCTGGAGGACCCCCACTCTGAAGGCAACACCAAAAGTTCTGCCTACTTATGTGAGAGCAGAATGTCAGTATTTTAAAACTTGCATGTTGTTGTGTCAAAACCAAAACAAAGACCCCCCGGGTCTTTAATATCTGTGTATTTTTTCAGCTTCTGATTCTCCTGTGTCTTTCACAGAAGGCAGTTTTATTGTCTGCCCTTTACATGGAGTGCACTGAGATGTGGGGTGTCTTATTCAAATAACAACCAGACATTCCTGCCAGCTCTGCTCCTCAGGCTTACAAAAATGCCCTACCCACAAGGTTATGCTGTCTTCTTACATATGTATATTATGCATAGTTAATACCCATGGAATCAGTACCTGAATTTTCCACAGTCTCTTTATCATCCCAAAACATGGTTTTTTTCAGCTTCTTGCTTTAGAAAACACACTTTATTTTGGCTTCTTTCATAGTTTCTATTAGAAGTAGTCATGGTTTGATATTAATGTTTGCAGTGCTTTTGACACAGTCTAAAGCATGAATATCTGAAACCAGCTCTGCTTTGTATATTTTGTCAGCAGTTTAATGTCATTTCTCTTGCTGAGCAAGTGAATTTGTTCAGAATACAAAACGACTGTAATTTTATTTTTAAAAACTGCCTCCTTTGCAGCAACTTGCAGATGTGAAATATCAGAGACATGAAACAAGGCAGGGTTGGGGTTTTTTTTTCCCTTTGTTGATTAGTACATTTTTTGCTAACTTAGCCAACTTTTGCTAAGCTCAACACTTTGGACAAAATAGTTCAAAACATATCACATTTATCAAATATTGCTTGATTATTGTTACTTTGGTTGTTGGGTTGGTTTTTTTCCTGGTCAGACTCAGAATGCCCTTCAGTGATTAAATGCCATTTCTGAACAACAATTTAACCATGTTATCTACATAGTGAACTCAGGATTCATCAAAACAAATGATGAGGACTGTTCCTTGTCATTTGAAATTGTGTAATCATGGCTGTGCTGAGTTGTGTTTTGATTAAGTGGGAGATGATTACAGAGATCCATCACACAAAGATGCAATAGCACCCAGGGCAGATTTAATTCCATTCCCGGGTAACAAAGGTTCGTGAGCACAGTTTTAACTTCCCACTCAGGTCAGGAAAAGTGCTTAAAATTGTGCATGTATTTAAGGATGTCAGAGACTATTGCTGGAAGGAGCACTGACAGCTCCTGTGCTGCTGGAACAAGCACACAGGCACATTGATGTTTTGTGTTGAGACAGATTTGCCATTCTGGTTGCAGGGCCCAGGCACAAGGTTTACTCACCAAACTTGTTATACCACAGCCACAGTCAGCATGACTTCCATAGTGTACATACATGATAATATGTCCAGTAGCCCTGAAATGAGTAGAAGTAAAAAAATATATATATCTGTAGCATGTGCACTTCTGCAGGGGTACTAAGGCTGTGCAGCTATCTGTCTCTTTATTTCTCTTTCCCTGCTGGAGAAATGGATGATGGAGCACAGCATGGTCAGGAGGGAACTTGTGCACATTTTGTTGCCGTAGTATAAAACACAGACTTCTGATACTCAGCCAAGACTGAGTTTCTCAGTGCCACAAATTGCTTTCTTCAAGTTTAGTAACCAGGGCTGGCATCTTCCAGTTTAGTTTATATAACATGGACTGCTGTTTGAATTAGCCTTTGAAGCAGCCAGAAGTTAGAATTGAAGTAGTTTTCTATCCAGAATGAAGTCACTCAGAGGTCCTTACTTCTGTACAATCATTATGTCATCGAGGACTTTTTCTTCAAACCCTGAAAGTGTTAGCTGAGAAACTGAGAAATGAACTAAAAGTCTATTATCTGTACTGTTTCCCTGGCAGCACGGGATCACCCTCTACAATACTTCTTCATAGCATAAAAGTAGTGTAAAAATTTCATTTTTAAGTTCATTTTATCTAAGGTAAGTTTAGAAATGTGAAGCCTCTCACTACAAAACTGAGCACAGCTTCTGAACCTTATGGCCAGTTGCTGCACAGTTTCAGGCTAACTTCACCACAGTCAATAATTCAATGTAAATTTACAACAGCCATACTGAAAGTGCAGTTTAGTCTTGTTATAGGAATGGCATCAGAGGAAAAAAAGAGAAGGAAACAGAGAATATAGACTGTATGTCAATGATGCATCGTAGGGCATCCTTCCTACAAAGCATCAAAAGTAGAGTGTTAAGCACTGAAGCAGCTTTAAAGGTAGAGAAGTGTTGATGATTGAGGTATGGGCATTTTCGCAGGCAAGAAAAGCTTTTTACCCTCTGTGGCTCTTGATATTCTCTGGGAAATATTCCTTATGGTTTTGTGAAGAGAGACAAATTGGTACAGTACATCAGGCTAGGTACATAATGGAAAATTTAACTTGCACAAAAGACTCATATAATTCACTTATGGCTGGGGTACTTCTGAGTTATTGGGCTTTCAGAAGTGAGAAATAACCCTCATAAGTCATTGCTTCTATTGTGACCCATCCTCTTTTCCTTTACACACAGTTTTTCTTCCTCACCCTTCTAGCTGAAGCATATTACAATTATTTGATTAGATCTGCTACATGCTGCGCTATGGAGCAAAATGATGAGCCTGTTCTCCCAAGTGAAGTTCTGTTTTCAAGAACGCCAATTTCAACCTGAGGTTACTTACACTATTCTCAGTTTAAACAAAATCCAAAAATCATCTCTTTGCAGAATTTTGGTAGTCAACATCTGAGTGCTCCAGAAAGTTCTTGCAAAATTAACTCTCATTTTCACATAGCAGCACTTTCAGGCCTCAGCTGAACTGGAAAGGTGAGAGTCTGGTTCTGTGCCTTTTCCAGCCTTGCTGTTCTGAGTAAGCCAAGTCTGTGCCCTTGGGAAGTTCACCCAAAGCAAACCTGTTGGTGGGACAGTTACAGCAGCTCTGCTTGCCTTCTCACTGGACTTCAGTGCACTTTGACTTTCCTTCCTTATCTGCACGAGCACACTTCAGGGAGTTACATCTCCTATGACAAGGGTTAGTAATTCTTCATTGATGAACCCATTGCTGCAGCTTTGCCAGATCTGGCTGGGCAAAGATGGTTTTGTGAGGTCTCCCATGTCCACTCTAAGTGTCAGCACACACCCAAGGCTTCTACTCACAGACATGGAGCTTTCCTCCAGCAAGCATCTGTGGCTTGATCTCATTAGCAAGGGGCACTGCTTAGAAATGTGCCACTTTCTTCATAAAGTTTATTAGGTATTAAATTGTTTTATTGAGTATAAAATCGGTTTAGAATGTTACATCCTGGGCTACTGTAGCTATAAAGATTTTGGTGGCAACTCATTAGATTCATGGAAAATTAGAGACAGCAAGACTTCCTAGGTAAATCAGAAAAAGGAAAACCCACCCACACTGTATGTACTGCCTGAGGAGATGATTGCTAATGAGATAAGTGTGATGTACAGCTCTGTTATGAAAATTACATAAGTAGGAAAGATAGCAGCTTCTTCAGCAGGTCTCCTCATGGGTGTTTTCAGGAGCACATTTACTTGTTCAACTTGGAGTTAAAAGGAGCTTTTAAACTCCAGAGAAGCACTGCAGTGAGAAGGAGCGACAGCCTGAGCAGGTTGAGGTATTGGCGGTGAATTGTTAACAAGCCAAAAACCTACAAGGCACTTAACCAGGCATTTAATTTTAACTGTGTGAGTGGCCCTGCTCTAGTCAATGGAATAACACAGAGCTGTGTAGTTAGGCAAGCAGTCAAGTGCTCGGCTGCATCTGGAACTACAGGCAATTGCAAATTGCTTTCCTGCTCTCAGTGAGGCTGATCTGCAGAAGCAGCAGCAGAGGCAGGATGGGATTTCCTAATGCTCTCAAGAGATATAAAAGGTTTCTACTCACAAGTTTTCCTTATGTCAGCATTCAAAGGCAAAATGCAATCCAATGGTTAGCAATGGAAAGCAGTTTGGAAGTAAAGTCCAAGCTGTGATAATGCACCCAGTGGATACAGGGAAAGTCCTGACATCTGCCTCTGCCTCAGGGCTGCCCTCCAGAGACATCTCAGAGTCCCTGGGAGTTCTGTGTGGTCAGCCTGGCCTGGGAGGTGGCTTTACTCTGCTCATTAGAGAGGGTGAATTTGGGGGCAACTCACTTCACCTGTCCCCTTCCCAGTAACTCTGCTGCTTGGTTTTTTGCCCTTTTTTTTTTTTTTTTTTTTAACCTAGCATCATATGATGACTGTCCCAAGAGCTAGCTTAAAAATAAAGTTTCCACTTTCTATTTGAGGGAGGCATTTACAGAACATTGCTTCTGAGGTGTTGTCACACAGCATTTTCATGGCCATGGTTATCCTGTTTAGTAGTAGCTGTTACTTGCTGCCTACTCCTGAATTTATTAATATAAAATCATGACTGTACCGCTCACAAGTGCAGTAACTTTGTTCTGCTTGATAATTTTTGGTTTCCTGCTCATCCTCAGCCATTACAAGCAGAGGAAGCCATTGTTCTTTTGTATCTTGGATTACCAGAAATTGATGCACTGTGCATTCACTTTTCTGCTCATGAAGGAGTTATTAATCTCCACCTGTATCTCTTGCCCTGTAATTGTAGCATAAGAAATTTAAGTGAAGAAATATTGTTTGAAGAAATTCTAATTCTACATCAAAGGATCATTAGGCTGAGTTTTGCCCAGTCTAGGAAGCTTGCCTGATTAATTTTTAATACATAAAACTTTTATATAATTTATAAACATTGGAGAAGTAGAGTTTGCCAATTGATGGACTTTCTTTTGAGCTGTGGTATTTTCTTCCTTCTTAATACTTTGTGAATTTGATACATGAGGTTAAATCCCCAACTTCTTTCAGGTTTCTTTAATTAAGCTGGCTAATGAAGGGCCAGGATTGTGACCCAGCAGCTTACACAGGGAGCCCCATAATTTCTGTTTGAGCTTTTTGATAGGTTTTTAGAAGATGCCTCCTCTGACTACAAAAACCCTCAGAGCAGCAGAGAATTTGCCACAGTGGGCCAGTAAGCTGTTCAATGTTTAATTATCTTTGTTGTTTAAAAAGCTCCAATTTATTCTGAAGTCAGAATTTCTCTAGCATTATCTACCAATTACTAGATTTCATTATGTCTTCTTCTGCTACATTAAAGAGCCAGAACCAGGAATTTCTTCCCATTAAGCTACTTATTAACCTATCTCTCAGACTTCTCTCAGAAGATAGATTGGGCTTCTCACATCTCACTGTACTGCCCATTTTTGAGATTTAAAAACACATGTTATGTAGGAGGAACACTGGTGAAATACACTTAATTTGTCAGAGGAAGACGAGGACTTTCGCTTGGTCGATTTGCACAGGCTTTGTTCCACCTGAAGTTGGAGCACTTTGACAAGTGCAGACATGCAGGTTTACCTGCAGAGATTTCTAGTGATGTCTGTCTGCCACCTTTAGATGCTCTGCAGTGCCCCATGAGCAGCTCTGGGGATGTCTGGAAGCTCCTGAACAGGCTGTGGATTCACTGGAGCCCTGTCCTGGCTCACCTGGGGCCTCCAGTGCTTCTCAGCTCCTGTCAGAGCACCAAGGGGGATTTCTCTTCAAAATAATAAAGGTGAGAAAGACTGGGTTGAACACAAATTTTGAAATACTGAGCAGAACTGATGTTTTCTGGCCAGAAATCCTGCAGAGATCTGCTAATGAGTAACAGCTCTCTGCCTGTCCCATGCAGAGCCCAGAGACTGACCATAGCTGGTTGTGTTGGGATAATCTTTTGGCTAAAGATTTCTGAAAATTGGAAAACCTGAGTTCATTTTTTCTATCTCTGCTGTAGGTTCAGATTTGACTTTGAATGAGACACTTTATTTCTGAATTTCCAGTTTGGCAGATGGGAGGAAATATTTCTTTCTGTCCCTGTCCGTCTTTCAGAGGATGAAATGCTCCTGGTATTTCAATATGCATGTGTAGCATCTGGATGCAATTGAGGCTTCCATAAGTGCTGCCACATTAATAGCCACACTACTCCTCTTTTAAAAAACTGAAATTCACCCTTTAACAAGTCCATGCCAACATAAATTATAGTTGGGCATTTTGTTTCCAGCAAAGCTCTTTGTCTTCAATCTGAAATAGAGATTACCATTTGCTTCAATCTCAGCTGCACGCTTAGCCTTCCCAAAGCTGTCAAAATGATGCAATATCTTATTATTAAGTGTTTAAACTACACTGTACAATTTTTGAATTATAATTTACCCAACTTACAGAGCATTTGCACCATCAGCCCAAGCAGCAGAGATGGGGGAATATGGAGGGCAGGGGCAATGAACCAGGACTGGCACAAATACCTCTGGAACAAGGTCTTTGCTTGGCCCAGCCAAAATAAACCAACCACCTTCCAGTTTAGTCTGAGCAATGGGACACAAGCAGCCACAAAGCCCTTTCTCCTGCTGTGTCACAGGGTACTTGAATTATTCTTTTAAACACAGCATCCTTCATGTAAAAATGGAATTGCTCAGCATAGTTCAATCACAGAGCAGAGGCTGTTACCAGAGCTGGTTGGCAGAATGTGACAGAAACAGAGGAAATGGGGAATGGAAATAGTTGTTGTCATCACCTGACAGAGCAGGTGATAAGGCAAGAATTTCTCTGAAAATGTGAGTGGTAGAAGCAGCAGAGCTTGTAAACATTGACACAGGGCAACAAGGCAGGATTTTGATAGAGTGGACACTGTAGTTAGACCTAGTGAAGAAATCCCTTGAGGCCTCGACTGTGGTTATTGCTTTTGTCTTATTTTATCTCTGTAGAGGTATTAGCTGCTTGTGACAGCCTGAGTCTGAGAGAAGATGGAAAGAGATTATTTGGAGACAAGAGGACAGACAAGTAGGTTGTATTCCATGTTACTCACAGCAAACGTGCTCCAGGGCAAAATTAAATGAACTGCAAGTCCAGAAAAGTGCCTTCATAAAAATGATGTAAAACTATATTTTCTTCAAATTTTGTTATAGATGATACCTAAAGCAGTGCAGCCCCTGTAATTATTTTGGGGGTTTTTATCATCCGTCCCATTTTATCAGAAAAGGTTTTTTTAAAACAGATTTGTATATAGGTTGAATAGGAAAGACTCTTGATTATTTCTTTGGCAGCCCAGAATGTTTACAACAAAGGTTCCACAAATAAATGGTTGGATGAAACCTGGAGCTCAGTAAATGAAGAACACTTGTGACCCAGCAGGGATAAAACACAGCAGCCACGTGATGAAAGAATTACTTAACCCTGTCACACTGTCTCTTTCAGTTCTTGGAAATTCAGACTTTAATGAAGCAAAGTAACATTTAATGATTACTACCATTCTACAGAAACAAAAAAAAAGTACTGGAGTAACAGAGGAGTTGTTTTTATTTATTTATTTTAGCTAAGCTGTACTTGAAGTGTATCTTCTGGAGTAAAGGTATAGGCACTGTCTGAGAACACTAAATGCCCTGGGTCACTATGTAAACTCCGCATTTATTTTAATGCAGTGTTTTTCTGGTCACATCTGACATGCTTTTGCGGTCAGTTTTGTGCTCATAGCTGTGTCTCATGACTGTGCTGTGTCCAACTGGCTCTGTCAGACACAAGTCAGGCAGTGCCATGTTTGGGAGTGCATGTTGGCAGTGTAATCCTTTCCAAAATGTAGTGGCATGTGGAACCTAGAGGGGCTGAGTGCTGTGCTGGGCCAGGGAAGGGGAAATAAGGACAGGATTGAGCAGGAGGGACGAGAGTGCTGTATAAGCAAGTTGTCCAAGTACTCTCTGAAATCCTCATCTAACATATCCTGGTTGTTCCAGCCCTTTCCATACTAAGGGCACAGAGGCAATGGATTTTCTTAAAGACAAGAGATGGTGTGAAAATCATCCATTTTCATTTTCCAGTTCATGAAATTGGGATGCTGTTCTCACTACTCACAGTGGGTGTGGGCAAATCACTCTCAGGTGTCAGGATTAAAGTCCTTGGATAAAAGCAAGGAAGGAAGATATGAAAACACTTCTAATTTCTTCTGAGTTCTGTCCCACAGTTTCTTCCAAGGGCGAGGACAGAGCTGCTGCTGATTCCCAGTGTGATCGATGTCACCTCGAGGTTCCCTGTCTGACACAGGGAAGCAGAACAAGAGATTAATTTAGTTGAAATTTTGGTTGCTGTAGATTTCCTTTCTTTTTGGCTTAGCACAAAGTGGTAAGTCCAAGGTGGAGATGTGGCTCAGAGCAGAGAGCTTTCTTCTATGTAGTTTTTCAAGTCGCAGTTGAAGGGTTTTTTAAAATCTGCTCACAGCAGAAATTTGGTGTGTAGGTTCCCAGCCTAGAAGGGAAGAAAGTTGATGAATGACTTAATTAAGGAAGCCATGAAAAGGCAAAAGGTAAATGTTAATGCCTTCTTTGTAATCAACTAATCATCTTTTTGTCTATAATGGGACATTAATTTTCCAAATAATTTATTTGAGAAAGAATACAAAGTTGGCAAAAAATTATTTTATATCTAAATTCATCTTGAAAGGGTGAGAATGGAGAAACTGTTACATTATATCCTAAAAAAGTTTATTTTCAGATGTTGCTGAAACATAATATTTTGCTGGGTCTGAAGTGAATTTCATTCCATATTTTGAGTTACCAAACACCTTGAAATGCCAAGCACAGTTTTGGTTCAATTTGAAACTGCATCTGTATCTCTATATATTTAACTTCCAGAAATCTTTTGCAAACAAAGCACATTCTTTATTTGCTCAGCATTTTTATAATATAGGACACTATCTGCCCAATAAGCTGAAGCTAATATTTACAGTGCTCACTTGTGAGGACACTTTTAGCTCTTGGGAAAAATACTGCCAAATGTGTGTGTGTGTGTTTCCACATCCTTATACTAGATGGAATGTGGCCTAGGTAATTTAAAGAATAAAAACATGCCTAGCAAACTCTTTTATATGTCACCATCAATGCATTTCTGTTGGTTTCATTATACAACACAATAAAAACAACCAAAGAGAAAATCCACCAAACAAAAGAATTTGTCAACCAAAAGGAAAACTTAATCTAAATCTTTGTAAATGGGAGTAACTAGTCTTGAAGAAAAGAAATGAAAAGAGCTAGTAAAAGGCTGTGTCTGGTGATACACCTCACTTCAAATTTCCCTGGAGAGGCAACAAATCTACAAATGTGACAGCCTACTTTGCGGTCCTGGAATTTGGAGATTCTTTAGGGAGTCGTCCATCAAAATCACAAATAGCCTTTTTCTTCTGTGTTTTACCCAAATTGCATCCCCTTACCAGTTCTTTGGGTGATGTACGAAATAGCTGAGTTTGTCAGTCACTTCACAGCCTGTGATTAATGTTAATATCTGTCCATTAATAGCAGCAATAAAGCATTTAACCAGAGTGAATGACTAGGACATAATAGCACTTTCTTCTGTTAAAGTTCCTTTTCTCTGCCTTTTTGCATTTTCTCTAAGGTATCCAAAAACCTTTCCAGACATGTACTGTCTGAAAGTCAGACAGGTAGAGTCAAAGCATGTTGTAACAGACTCACCAGAGGGTTTTTTTGTTTTTTTCATGTTCTTTTTGCAGCTCAGGTAGCTGCCAAGGCTGGCGGTGCCTGGGCAAAAGGGCAGTGTAGGCAGAGGTGTTTTTCAAGCTTCAGACATATTTCAAACAGCTCATTGCAGGCATTGGTGGGCATTGCCCCTCCTTTGGCACCTTCCCATAGCCCTGGGAGGAGAATGTTAATCACAGATTTGTCATCTGAAGTAAATAAGCATTCCCAGTGAAAGCCATACTCACACACATCTGCATCCCATGTTTATTGAGGATTTGGCATTCACTGTGTAACACAGGACGTCAGCTGAATTCAGCAGTCCTGCGTTGTTTTTGTGAGCAGGTGCTCCAGATGAACTTGTCCATTATAAGCAGGTGATGATTTGTGAGTTTTTGAAATATAAATTGCATGTTTAGTTTGCTGATCTGATTTAGAGTGGCTGTGTGGGAAGGGATGTCTGGAATTACTATAATGATTTGTTAGTACTTCTCCTGGCAGACTGATCTTTTTCTTACTGCTCACCTTGGATAATTTAGTAATTATTCTCCTAGAGATCAGTTTTCAGTATAAATTCTAGCTCCTGATTGAATTCTGCTATTCAGAGAACAGGAGAGTGTGCTATGGTGTGGTGTCACCAGACTGGCTGGGCTCTGTACATGTGAGGGATGAGTTCTCACTATTCCTTACAGCAGGATTATCTCTGCTGTACACTTAAAGCACTCAGACTTAGCAAGATTTATAGAACTATTAAGGATGAGCTATCAGGTATATCTCCTGGATGATAATATTCCTCGTTCTGTGCTCATACAGCTGCTCCCTCGGGAAGGTCACAGAGGAGGAACAAGATGGAATTAATGCTTTGAGAAGCAGGAGTTTTCCCTCCCATCCTCAGTACTTCTGCAGCTCACAGCTGCCAGGAGAGAATTTAAAGAGCACTAACAAGAGATGGAAGCTGACACAGCTCCCTGAGTGTTGAGCAGCCAGTGTGAGAAGAGTAGATTTCCTCACTTCTGCCATTTTTGCAATTTTTGCCTTGCTTTTTTTCCTTTTTTTTTTTTTTTTTTTTTTTCGTCAGTGTTGCCCTGGAGATAGTTTTGGAGCAGGGCTGTGGAGAACTCACAGCTCTGGTCTTGTTTGTCTTCCTTAAAGGTCCTGGTGAATGAACATCTCTGCTGGTGAGGCTTCTCTGCTGCCTGGGTGCTTCAGGTGCCAGGGCTTGAACAAATCAAATCTTTTGAATGTCAGCCACCAAGAAGCCAAGTGGCAAATGTGACTCATCTGTGATGGCTTCATAACGTGGCCTCTGAGCTCTGTGACCACCCATGGTGCTGCTTTGTGCCCCTAGCACTGAGTTCTTCTGACTCCTTGTAACTATGTTCAAAGCTGAATTTAAGCTGAGACACCAGATGTTTTCATGGTCTAAAATATTAGTAATTAATCTGAATTTGTAGTGTTCCTGCCTTGGAAGAAGCTTTTACTTTAATAGCCTTTTCTTTTTTCTTTTTTTTTTGAAAATGTTAGTCTAAGTAGATCAGCATGCTAAAATTTGCATCGTAAAAGATTGTTTTGGAACAAAGCAGGATCTAATGAGCATATAGTAAATCCCTTGGCTCTGCAGCAGAGCCACAATAAGCATAATAGCTCTCACTGAATGAATCCCTTGCAGCCTAAAAGCTTTTTTCTTTAAAATGAAATAGCAACCCTGCAGGATTTAGTGTAGACAATATGCAAAGATCATTTAAGGGTCTGCTGTGGAAAGAGAAAACAAATGAGGATGACTCTACTTAGGGTCCTTTGAAAAGACCCTTTGTGATCACTTCATTAGTCAGTCTGTTTCAATATTTTCTTATTCAAGAATGACTTTATTCTAATTGAAGCATCAATAAATTCCACTCTTTATTCTTCCTCCCTGTGGTCTCAGCTAAAATGTCAGGAAGCATTTCATCATTTTTCAGCCTTCTTACTGAAGGCTGAACACACAGTAAGTATTATTTCATTAGCAAAAGACTGAAAGTGTGAACTACTGATATTGCACAAGAAAGCTGAGAACTCACTGTGGACACGGGAGGGGGGGAGGGAAAGAAGCTGAACATCTTATGCCTTTTGCTTTCACCCTGGGTTAGTTTAGGTAACAGTTGAAGGGAGATGCTATTGGAGGTTCTGCCTAGTTTTAGGCTCATGTGTTTCCCTGCTTGGTAGGAAAGGTGCTTTTGAGTTGCACACTTGTTGTCAGCCCTTTCTGCTAAGTTAGAAGTGGTTTATCTCCCAGACATTTGAGGGTAGTCACCTTAGATCATGTACAAAATATTTTGTTTGCCATTTTGAAGAAGGTTAATTGAAATCAAACTTTTGAGACAATGGTAGGAGAGGATGTGGAGTCTCCATTATTGGAGATACTCAAAAGTCTCTGAGGTATGGTGCTGATTTTCAGAAAGTGCCCCAGTTGTGTCCTCTAAGGGTTAGTTTTGTACTCTTCAAGAGACTTCTGTGGAAGTGTCATGTGAACACCTGTATGTCAAGAAAAGCATCCCTGCTCTGACCTAAGTTATTCTTGCTGATCTTTTCCTGGCATCTGAGTTTCAATGTGGTTTGGACACTGCTGCCATGCTCAGCTGATCTGGGCTTCAGCCTCTTTTGAGCAGTGTCCAATGAGCACAGGACCGTGGCAGTGAGTGTCCTGTTCTTGTGTTTCAGGAGCAGCTTCAGAGTTGAGTCAGCATTGCCTGGTGGTTTGGTGCAGGTTGATAAGGCACTGCCTGGCAAAAGGGGTGTTTTCCTAAGAACTTCAATGTGGCAGGAGCTCAGCTGCAGATTTTCTGATGTAAGCTTAGTGTATGTAAGGTTTGAATTTAGAGGGAGATTATCCCTATGGTCTATTGGGATAAGTGAGGAGAAACAAAGTAATCACATGAAGGGGATGTAAGGAACAAGAATAATGGGCTGGTCTTTAATGCTGTTTCATGTATCCCATATAGATTGTATTTTTCCAAGGCCAGTTTATTGAATTTTAACAGTTACAGTACAAACAGAATCTGTGCTGACAGATTTACAGAAATGACTGACAATGATTCTATTGATTTGGGAAAAAGTTGACTACATTTGTAAGAAAGCAGAAAATTATTCTCATCAAATGCATTCTTAAAGAATAAGTTATGAGAAACATCTGCCTGGGACAATTACAAAGCTAAATTAGAGATACCAAAATTCATTTATTTTATATGGGAAAAATGATTTGTGCTTGCAAAACCCAGCATATATGGTACTAGACCAGAAGAATAGATCTGCAGCCTCTTTCAGATTTGAGGAGAATTCAGAGAAAGTAGAGTTATTATCTCTAGTCTATGAAGTTTGAGGGTTTGCCTCAAAGCAGTCACTTTTCTGTGCCTGTTGTTTACGTGATAGGAGCTGTTAACATCTCCTGCAGCATTTTGAAGTGCCAACATTCATTAATTTGCTATGAAAAGCAAGCCTTTGAAAATTAAAACCTTGCCCTCAGGCTGTCCTTTCTCCCCATTCCCATTCCTCAAAGCTTCCTCGCCTGTCAGCCCCTGATGGCCTCCCTGGGCAGTGATGCCAGTGAGACTGAAGGTGGAGAAACAGAGCTCATGTGCACCTGGGCTCAGCCACACAGAACCTCCCCATGGTTGCCATACACGTGCCTCAGAAGTCTTCTGCTTTGTTAGTACCTGTAAGCTGCTACCCCCCCAAATTCTGCTCTTTAAGTGCTTGCTGGGGCTAGCAGATCATTTCCCCCATCCCTTCCCACTTGAGGGATGTGCTGACATCATCTTCAGCAGAGGGGTGAGCTGCTGTCCCCTGTGCCAGCATGGATAATGCCATCATTGCTAGGAGCAGGCTCTGCTTGGCAGCCAGGTGAATCCCTGGAGATCAGGACTGGGAATGAGGAGCAGGCTCCAGAGCCCACTGATGGAAGTCTGGTAGCTGTTTAAGCTCCCCTAATGTTTCTTTGAGCACAGCCCTGGCTGCATTGCACCATCACTCCAGCCTGGTGCTGTTTGCTCAGCCTCCTCACCAGCTCCTCCGGGAACAGCCTTCCTGGAGCAGGGGGGATTTGACCAGGATCACTGCACTGACTGAACTTCTCTATGGAAAACAAGAAATCCTGAAGCACCACCACCTTTGGGAGTTTGGGATATTTTATTTTTTGCCATTTGAAGTCTGTCTGTAAAGCACAGCCCATGCAGTGTGGCACAGGGCATCCTGCCTGTGTGGGGTCAGGCTGCTCTTCTTGCCATTTCCATCCCCCATCAGCAAGACATTTCATAGAGTCTGGAATTTGCCTTGCCAGAAGGGAGATCTGCTTCACACATCAAATCATCAGCTTCTTCCCTAGACATGCTTTTTTCAAAGGTGCATTATCCTTCGTAAAAGTTGTGCAAAGTATGGGTTTATGGAGATTGGATTAGTGGTTAAAGCACATGGGGCATTTTTAATATCATTTTAAATCCTATCTCCTCCCTTGCATAGCAGCTAGTCTATTAATTTATCAGCCCTAGTTCTTTACACACAAAGTTTATCTTTACAGCAAGATAGCAGCTGCTGAGTGTGAGTTTCTCTAGAACATGTTTCAATTTCTTCATGCTTATCTATTTTTTTTCTGTAAGAGGGTTAACAGAAGAGTTTTATCTTCTCGCTGTTGTCACATCTGAGATCTTAACTGGCTTGGGGTTCTGCATAACCTCTAAGAAACATATGAAGGACAGCCTCTAAATTTGCTAGTGAAGAGCCACCAGAGAAATTTAAAACATGCATGAGTTGAGTGTCTCCTTGCAAGGATGTTATTGTTCCACTGTCTTTTTATTGTCTGAAAGCAATTCATCTGTAAATACCAGAAAACCCCAAGGGATCAAAGCTAAGAGGTCAAACTCCAATCAATTCTAACAAATTTTAAAGGCTAATCAAGTACCTATGAAAACAATGTTTTGCTTTTCTATAAAGAAAAGGTGCCATTTTGAGTCTGCCATGAAACCTCACATTAGTTGACTCTGCAAGAGGATCTAACAGCACACCCTTGAACTCTGTTGGAGTAGTTCTGGGAAAAGCAACAACCTTCCAAGTATTCATCATTGGGACAACTGAAATATTGATAAAAATAATAATCACAAAGCAATAATGCTGGAGCCAAACATATCCTAAAGACTTGTATGACTGTGTCTACTCTATGCTCCATATCTCTGCTTCTCTCTTCAAATTAAGTTCTTGCTGTTTGAGACAGGAAAAAAACCGAGAAGAGAGCCCTGAGTGAAATTCAACACTCCAAAATCATTAGTCCACAAGCTCTGTGTGTTCCCAGCCTTCCAGGGCAGCAAGGGTAGGAAGTAGGTATTGACACACTTAGGATAAGAAGGCTCCTAGTAACAGAATTAGCTTTTATGTTTGAGGTTTTGTCACACTCCCTCTACATCTGCTATGAGCAGATTATCTGCAAACTGCTTTTAGCAGGAGTTGAGAGCAAAAAGGAAGAATTGTCACAGAGACAACGCCAGGATCAATCAACCAAGGACCCTTTGGATCCTGTAATTTGAAAGCATAGGTCAGAAGTTTACCCTGAAATCTCTGACAAAACAAAGATCTGTGGATCTTGAGATGTGATTTCTTCCTTTTTTCCATCTCTCTTGGCAGCTGAAAGTCTCTCTGATGTAAGCTGGCTTGTCCCAGAGTGGAAAGATTTTTGCTCTATAAGTGCACCATTAAATAGCACAGGCTATTTTGAGAAATGAGAGTTGGGACTTTTTTAAGCCATAATTATGGCTGCCTTTAAAGATGATGATAAAAATGCAGTTGATGAACAAAACGAGACCATGTGATTATTTTTTCCATATGATGTGTTTGATTATGACAGCTCCCCAGACTCTAACAGCTTCCTATGTGAAGTGAAAAACAGAGAGAGAGCACTTTATCTAGCACAGCTGATTAAATATGACTCTCTAGGCAGCTTTGAGAATACGTGAAAAAGAGAATACCCATAAAACTCCATTAAAAAACCATAAAATGTCAGGCTATAAATTACTTTGAAAAATCAGTTTTCAGTGCACTACGTAATTGTCAATATCAGAGATGCTAGAACCTTAAGTGTGCTATATTCCTGTTATTTTTTTGTTTCTAGTGTGGGCACTAGAAGAGTTGCCACATCCCTCAAGGGCTGGAGGATAAGTACCAAGCTCCTGTGTTTCAGATGGGAAAAGATTTTATTGTCATGTTTCAAATATACTTCAAAGAATCACTTCTGATTTAGACCTTGTTGGCTTTCAGCTGACTGGAGAGAGATCCTGAAACTACAGCATCCTCTTCCTGTTTTTAAGAGTTAGGAGTTACCTGCTTGTCTTCATCAGAGTAGGAATTTTCCTGTACCTGCTGTGCATGTGGATTTTATTTACACTGTGGTGTTAAAGGGGCTGAAAAGGGATCAGTGGTCCCTGCTGTTGGGAATTTACTGCCTGGATTGTGTCCTCCTGTCCTTCAGGTATTGCAACCTCTGTCAGAAATTAGACTTTTGTCACCTCAAGGAACCATAATTTGATCCGTTTGTCAGATCCCATCATCTGGAGGGTCTGTCAGGGTGATTTAAGGTATCTTTATCTCCAGGCCACATACATTCAGAGAGTCTGAGAGTCCACTGCACCCCTTACAGTTTGATGGGCAAGTTTTTGAGACTTTTTCACCTGATAAATTAAAACAGATACATCTGTTGAACAGGCAGTGCTTTGGCAAAATTTCTAAACCACAACATATACCTGTTTTTAATGTTGCTAAAAGATTGTGGTGTTCAATTTTTGCAACAAAGGTTTGTGTTTTCAGTTCAAACTGACCTTTCAGATTGAAATAAATATATATAATCTTACATTTAAACAGCTTTTAACACCAAGCAGATCTTCTGAAACTCATCAGTAATTCAGTTTCAGAAAAGTATTTGTGAGGAACTCGGATGAAGGTGAAAAAGAGCTTGTGTTTCAACTAGTGAAAACATTTAAAATTTATATTATTCTTGAAAATTGAGGTCAACAAAATTTCTGAAACGTGAAAGTTCTTTCATCATAGAAAAATCTTTTCCAGTCCTGCTGTAGGTGTGTGTGGGCAGTCTAGAAGACATCCATTTCTGGTAGGCTTTGCCTTGAAAATCGAAGAAAACCTGAGATCCCTGACTTTTAAGAATTCCCACACTGGAATATAATAAAACAGGGATATCTGAGCTGCTTTAAAAATGCTTCCATCTCTTCTGCTGCCTTCACTCAGAAAAGAAAGTTTGAAATCTGAAAAGCTACTTCTGTGAAGTGCTGCTCAGGTGGAGTTCAGAACTGTTCCCTAAAACATCAGAGCCCTGTTCCAGCACAGGGCTTTTGTTTCAGGATGTGCCCAACATCCCCGTCTGCAGTGCTGCTGCTGACAGAGCCATGGCAGAAGTGCCAGGTGCCACCCTCTGCTGGAAGTGTCAGAAATGAGGGACCCTGCTGCCACATGAGTGGTTCGAAGTTGCTTCTTTCTGTTCTCTTACTGCTGGAAGATGCAGGCTGTGATTATTCCTTTCAGCAAAGGACCACTGAAATATCCACTGAAATGTTCTTGGAAACAGATAGAGCACAAACCTGTGCAGATTGTACAGTGACATCTCCAGAGAGACTGTGAAAAACGGGCTCAAAGCCTTAGGGTACTGAAAATTTCATTAATTGCTCAATATTCTATATTGTTAGAGAAGCTGGACCACCTAGGAGAAGATCTCCTGAAAAACTCAGCTGGTTTTAAAAGAGTTGGAGACCAACACATTGCAAATGCCTGGGTCACTCTCCATTGGAGTCACTTTAACATCCATAAACTTGCGGTGTTTAGGGGAATGGATGGAACTGGTATGTCTGATGAGAGGGTATGAAAGTGTTAGCAAAGGGTAATTGTTTGGAATCAAATCACACACACACTGAAGTGTCCTTTCCACTATTACATGTTCTAGGATACCTCATCCCTCCAGCTGCTTAAATCAAAGGTGTATTTGATGGAAAAAAATTGTTGTAACAGAGAATCTGAAACTTTTCTTTTTCTCTCCCACTCAGCACTGAGGTGTTTAAACTGCAAAATTCACAGCAAGGTACAAAGTTTTCAAGGACTTTACTTCCAGTCTAGGTTTACAAAGTTAAAACTGTCTCCCCAGCTTTTCCTTCATACTGATGGCATTTTTATTTTTACCTACTGATTTTGCTTTTACTGAGATCATCTGTTCCAAATTAAATAACCCTGTGCAGTCACTTCAGTGTACAAAATAATGTGATGTTCAATCTACAGAGCACCAAGTCCATGGAGACGGAAGGAAGATCCTCCCTGTAATCAGTGAGAGCCTCTTGGGAGCTGCAGCCACTCCTTTGCAAATGACAAATATTAAATCTCAGAAATAACATTAAAAATATTAAAAATGACAGATATTAAATCCCAGGATGTTTCTGAGCTCTGACATTCACTCTGCAGGGCATGATGCTGTTGGAAACAGGTCTGACCTGCAGAGCAGACCACATCAGCAATGTTTTCTCTCTCTCTGTCATATATATATATATATATTGCCAAGACTTAGGAATTGATTAGCCCAGCAGTCCAGCCAGCTCTGCTTCCTGCTCAATGGTGGCCAGGCTTGTTTAACTCTTTTTAACTTTAACTTGTAAAAAATCCTAACAAAGATGGTAGTTTCACCCTTCAGCAGAAAATACTAGTGGGAAAATGTGTTTCCTTGGAAAATTTGTTCTTTTTTTGCAAGAATTAAAGCATGGCACCTTATTAGCCTTTCTAAATAATGTACCTAACCTGCCTTCAGAGAACTTTGCTGATGCGCAGTTGAGGCCATGGTGGACAAGACATGGCCTCCTCTCTTATTTTCTCTGATGCATAGAATATCATGTCCAGCTGGCTGCTGCATAAATACTTTCCTGTAGGACAGCCATGCCTCGGGTACAGGAATAGCTAATAATTAGTGTCAGTAAATCATTATAGTGCAAACCACAAACATCATCATTCAGTTTGTAATTTACTCCTGATGTGGGTACTTGTTCTTCTCAATACTTAATATGTCTGTTTATAGAAAATGTGATTGGGATAATTAGCGGTAAAAATGCTAAGGTAACACAGCTATGGTAACATTTAAATTGCTATCACTTTTGTTTATAGCAGCCTAAAGAGCAATGCTGAAATTAGAAATTAGCTACAATTAGCAAATAAATTGAGTGTCTCTTGGAATTACTTGATCATGTCTTAAAATGTTGCACATGACATGCTCAGAGGCAAAGCCAAGTCCCTGGGCTGCTCAGCAGCACCTAGTGAAGGAGAACACACAGCACTTTGCTTTGCTGCTGCTCCTGGCCTTCCTGGAGCCTGGGCTCTTGCCTCACAATACAGGTTTGATGAGTACATGTTGTGAAGCCAGGAAAAAAAAATTGCCCAAAGGGATTTGCCTCTCCATGGGGAAAAAAAAAGGTGTAGTGGGCTTTTTAGTGATGTGCACCCTTGTGAGGAGCAGCTCAGAGTCTTCAACACTTCCACCTTCTCAGTAAATGAACCTTAAGACACACATTTAATGTTGGCAGCTCCATATGAGAGGAATAATTCGGGCTGGAAATGTGTTGTTATCCCACAACGAAAGTCATAGATATGGAAGTCACTTTTCTCTGATTGCCTGGGAAGTCACTTTTCTCTGATTTGGAGGGACTTGGGCATCATTTTATGCTTACAGTTAGAAATAGTTTGCTTCCCCCAGTAAAGCACTTTAAGGAGTCTGCTTGATAAATGCTTTACAGAGGCATGTAATTATTTTCCTGGCATAATTTCATAGTTTGATGTGGAAAGAAATGTGTTGTCTACTAATGTTTAAAAGGGTCATTAAATACAGATTTGAGAATGAAAAGAGGAGAGGAATCAACCAGTTTCAGGATCAGCCACTGACTCACCTCTCTCTTACCTGACTCCTGCAATAAAATTTTTCTCATTCTTTCACCCTTCATTAGAAGCAGACAGGCAGTGGTTTTCTACATCACAGGTGTCCTTCAACTCTGTGTCCAGCTGGGAGAAGGTGCTGCTGAACCTTCCATCCTCTTCATTCAGACACAAGTCTTGAGTATTCATCTAATTCTCTTATGATGGCTCTTAATTACTGGGATCTTGCCCAGTTCTGGATGCACGTTATTGATTGTACTCCTTAAACTCTTCCATTTTGTGTAAGTTTAAGTAAGTATTGGGCTGGAAGGGAAGAAGAAAAGATCTTCACTCTGTACGTAGCCATGTGCTGAAAGGGTGTGGGGATACAGTCATGTCTGTGCTCCACTGAACAACAACTCATCTTTATGAAGTGAAATAGGAGATCATGTCTGGCCTGGAGAGAAATGACCCACAGTTGAGCAGCTGTGACATTTATCTGGGATGTGGAGAAATGGTGGGATGATGATGTACACCTGGTGATACACAGCTGTCTCACGCCTTGCTGTACGGCCAGGTCTCTTTCTTTGAGATTGGAAATCCCATCCTTATCCAGGGAAACATCCCCTGATGGTGTTAAAAGTTACATGTTCCCAGAAAAAAAAACCAGTAATTTGGTGTAAATTTTAGCTTTTTCTAAGGAAGAAAAATTTCCTTGAGTATTTCTTGGCTGTTTCCTTCCTTCCTTCCCCCTCCTAAATAGATGTTGCCTCTTTAAAGAGAAAAATGGGGCTAAGGGGTAAGGGAAAGAAGTGACTGAATGTCAGTGGAAAGCAGTCCAGGGGACTGTGGATGGAGTGATCACAGCACAGTCACTCTGAGAGCTGAGAACCAGGATCAGACAGGGTGAGAGTTATCTGGTCTGAGGCTGCTGCTGCCTTTTTGTTGTGTTTCCTTCAAAGCCAGGTGTCTGTGTTCCCTGTGGAGTTCATCTGCAGAGAATTTATCACAGATAAATAACTGTTTGTGTTGAATTTACAGATGAGCAAAACTGTTTGCTTTAATGTTGCAGTTTAGTACCTTTTCCTTTTCAGGTTTGTGTGAGCACTGGCATTTGAAGGAAATAAATCTGTCACTCAGATAATGTATTTGCCCTTGGTACCGAAATATATAAATAAGAGTTACAAGGTCATTAGCCATATCAAGAGAAAGAAAAATGTGCTGTGCATTAAATAGTTGACTTCCAGGCTGGGTTAGGTAAAGAGCAGTATACCAAAGTGTACAGCTTATCTGCTTATTTCCCCTTCTGATTGTGAAAATCAATTAGATCCTTTCTTTCCCCTTTGCACTGGAAACCTTCAACACATGTCAGTCCAGATTTATGAGGAGTGTGTTTTTCAGTGTATTCCATTTATCACATGTAAATTCCAGTGGCCAGTGATTTACTACAGAACTGTTTGGAAAGCAGCAAGTAAATATTACCTAACAAAGTATCAAAAAAAAAAAAAAAAAGGCAAACCAGAGGAGAAGATTTTATTGGCAGTTCCCAAGCAGTTTATCTTTGTCCTTGAGAAAGGCAGGTTAGGTGGAGAACTGCCCCAGTATAGTTCTGAAATGCATCTTGTATGGAAATGTGCTTTTATTCTCACTAAAAGGCAACCTTGGAAAGCAATGAATTATTGCTTATATTTTAATATCTTTTATTTACTTCAGCTGGACTATACTACTAGGTGCAGACCTGAGGGAACTGCACTGCATCACTCTGCATCACTCCAGATCTCACTGATGCAAAGAGACAAGTTCTCATTGTTCCCTACCGAGGAGTTCAGGCAGCAAACAATCCACAGGGAGAAAATTGCAGTGTGGGTGCAGTGGTGTCTGGGAAGGCTGGGTGATAGAGTCTCCACTCAGCCCCTTTTAGCCCTCTTCATCAACTCGGGGCTAGAGAGAAGGTGATGAGAGGGCTGGAGCACCTCTCCTGTGGAGACAGTCTGAGACAGTTGGGGATGTTTAGTGTGGAGAAGAGAAGGCTCTGGGGAGACCTTAGAGCCCTTTCCAGTACCCCACTCACGTGCCAGACACGGACAGATGATACAGCTGATTTTTGCTGAAGTTTCAGTAACAAGCACTAGGATAAAACAGCACCTATGATAGACGTTACTACCTTATAATTTGTTCTCTGCCTAATGGTCCCAAGAACAGTGATATTATGGTGAAGGACTTGTCTATTTATGGCTTCTAAACTTCTGTACCTAACAGAGCCATCTGCATTCCCCTCAGACTCACCTGCAGAGGGAGGGGCTCAGAGCAGGTAAATTGGGCGATCATTTTGAACTGTTCAGTAGCCCCCACCTCCCACCAGCCAACACTGCATACAGCCTCCAAAAAGAATCACTTGGATTGCCTTCAGAGGAGGGAAAGAAGTCATGTGGGTGTTGTGTGTCCCTCCGCAGGTGTGGCAGTGCGGGGGCAGCATGGAGGTGCTGCCCTGCTCGCGCGTGGCGCACATCGAGCGCACCAAGAAGCCCTACAACAACGACATCGACTACTATGCAAAGCGCAACGCCCTGCGCGCCGCCGAGGTCTGGATGGACGACTTCAAGTCGCATGTTTACATGGCCTGGAACATCCCCATGGCAGTAAGTACAGGTCCCCCTGCCCCCTGAACAGAAGCAGAGACACAGGTGGCCGTTCCTAATTAGCTCTTTGAGGTGCAGGGTATTACTAGAGCTGTACAAGGTGGGCTAAGCTTAGGGAAAGTGCTTTGGTGCTGGTGCGTGGCAGTGTGGAGAGTTCTGCCATGGGATCTTGCTTTCTCTGTCTAAGTTTAGTTGTGCTCTCAGCCCAGATTGTTGTGTGCAGTGACACAGATTTATAATTTAACCAGAGCAAAATGTTTCAGGTTTATGTGCTCCCCCAGAAGTCGTTAATTTGGGATGCCGTTAAACTCTGAGGTGTTCATATGCTACAGTGGTGGGGACTGCAGAAATGTCCATAAATAAATATCATCATTCATCGTGAGACTCAGTAGACCTCACCAGCATAAAAAACAAAGTATGCAATAAAAGAATCACACATTAAATAGCTTTATTGTCCACAAGCTGAGTGGTGCAGTGTGGGCACATTCTGCTTCTCGCTGAGCATACGAATTGTAGATGGCGTGTGGGGGCCTCTAGGAATCCATGTAATATAAATATTAGATAAACTGTAGGTTCAGTTTATCACTTTATTCTGTAAGTATATCACATGCTACATCTGCACTGGGCATAATTCTTGTGGAGAAGGGTTTCATGTTATATCCAGTCAGGTGGAAGATGGTTGTTGCTGTAGTCCTTAGCTGTGTTTGCATCCAAATTATTCATGTGAAGGGGCAGAGGGAGAGCAGCTGAGGAGCAGCATACACCAACCTTTATGTAATGATGGTTTAGTTAACCCTTGTATCAGGGGTTTGTCCAGAGCTGATTGAAGCAAATGGAAACAGGAATGTTCCTATCAGAACAGGAATATATGCAAACCCAGCAGTGGCTTTGGGAATATTCATTTATGACCTGGAGTTCATCAGAGTCATGGGAGTCATGTCAAAGACTTTGTTAGATGTAGTCTGTCCTAAATATCTACTCGTATTTTGGTCCCTAGTTAATATGTGAAATCCCGTTTTTGTTATTTCCTCTTACAGTTTTTAAAATACACATACTTAGAGGAGCAATGTTTCCTCCTTCTCCTTGTGATGTCTGAATATGTCAGATATTTTCACAGGTCTAAATTCACTTAGTGCTGTTCAGTGCTGGACACTCTGCAAGGTCTCTGAGATGTGTATTTGGTGAATTCTTTTGGCATAGCAATTGCAGTGAATTATTTTGCCTTAACAAAAGGCAATACTGTGTAATTTTTTCCATACAAGATTTCCATGACAGTAGGAGGAAGACAGAGCAATGTCCATTTAAGATTTTAGGGGCATTTTGGCCCTTTCTGCCCACATAAAAAACCACATGCTTAAATGGTCAGTTTTCAAATAGGAGATGAAAAATCAACCTCTGTAAATTTACTTGCTTTATGACATCTGCAAATGAATTCCCAGAAAAGATGATATTTAAATAAGCATTTACACCAAAACATGATTTCTTTAATCTCTCTGAGATTACTTATTGATGCAGTTTTCTGCACTGAGCTATACAGCAGAGCTTTAAAAAAAACCCAGGCACATCTACAATAAAAGCCATAAAATCAGCAGAGGTACTGAGCATTAAAATTTTCTTTCCATAAAATAAATTGATTGATTGATAAAATGTGCATCATAAAAGTAACCCTATTAGCTCTCAGGAAAAGGAAGCTGGTATTAGTGTTCACGATGTTATTCACTGTAGTATTCAATACAGAAGACAGAAGTACTGTACTGGTATAAGCCATAAAAAAAACCTTCTGCAGGGAACTAGAAACTTTGCTGCTGGTTAAGAAGAATATGTCCACAAAGTAAATTCTGTGGACACCTCAATCTTGTACCATCACACTGTAACCTGCCCATGATGACTGCAGCTAGCACAGAGAGTGAGCAGAGCATTTTCATAGCTCTTTTGCTGCCCCATTTGCTGCTCTTGCACAAATTGTAGAAACAGCACTGCAAAAGGGCACTGTATTGCCTCCTTTTAAATAGGGCAGAAAAGAGGCAAGTAAAATACGTGCACTTGCCCATTCCACAGAACTGATCCAAACTGACTCTTTTATAACTCCCACAATCTTTTTCACAACTCACAGTTTATTGAGAATGTGTGCATAACGTGTATCTGGCTAGCAGACAGTCTTGGACACATCTGCAAGATCACATTCCTATCACCTTCATCAGCAGGTCAGCGTAGCTTCATTGTACTTAACCAATTATTTGGTAGGTCCCCACTTATGATCTGCTCCTCGACAATTTTAGTGATAAAGGAATCTTACACTGAATGATTTATTGCACTGAGTGCCTCGGAGAGTTGCTCTCCTTCCATGTAGCCTGAAGTACTGTGTAAATTAACATTCATTTGAATGGATGCTGCACTGAGGGCTCCTGACAGAACGTGCAGCAGCGAGCACAGCAAACTCTTTATGTGGCAAATAGAAAAACCTGTTCAGTATTACACTTGTATTCTCTCCTGAAAACCAAGCATCTGTTGGGGATTTTAATAGACCCTGAGCTAAGACTTGCTGCTGTCTTGTAACCCTGCATTAGAAACAATCTGTAAAATGTACAGATACTCTTCTGGAGCAAAAGCACAAGACACTTCAGAGAGATCTCATGCAAAACTCCCCAGTTTCAGTCCATTTGATTAATATAGTGTCGGAAAAGGTTTTTGGATGAGGTAACTCTTACTGTCTTAATGTTGAACTGTGATGATTTATAACACTTTAAATCAACAGTCTCTAACTCAGGACCCAGCAGTTCTAAATGGCTGAGTTTGGTCACATTAACTTGAATCTTCCAGCCTGTGTCTTTCATGGGATTTGTAGTTAAACATGAATTAAATTCTGAAATAGAATTACGAAGGAGGTTTTGAGTTTAACTGCGTTCTATAGCTCAAGTCTGCAAATGAGCTCCAGTTCCAGTAAAAAGTGAATGCTGGTCTGTATGAATGCTTAGTGGAGCTTAATGACTCTTTGAGCAGCTTAGCTTTGAAGTTTTACAGGTCTGTTCTGACATAATTTACATTAGTGAATACCCAAATCTGTTACTAGAGTAAAGCATGACCAAGCTGCCATATTTTAGATCGAAATTACTGCTTGAATTCCAAATGAATCTGAAAGCAAAGGTGTCAGGATTGACAGAAAACATTTAGAAGTAACAATATTCTGATTGTATTCTTATGATTTTGATTTATGTTTCATTTTTCTTGTTCTTTATCCTTCTTTTTCCACTGGCTTTCATTAATATTTATTGTCTGCACTCAACAGCAGCTGTTTGATGAGCTGCTACTTACAAAAGAGAAGGAAGAGAGGCAAGTATACAGCTTGGTATACAAAATGAACTTCAGTTTGGTTTCAGTAAAGAAAGCAACCATAAAGTCAGTGTAGTGAGTTTTCTTCATTCATTTTCTGCTTTGCAGAACCCCGGGGTTGACTTTGGAGACGTTTCTGAAAGAATTGCTCTGCGACAGCGACTGCAGTGCCGGAGCTTTAAGTGGTACTTGGAGAACGTCTACCCTGAAATGAGGGTTTATAATAACACAGTCACTTATGGAGAGGTACAGTATGTCTTTGAAAACACATCATGGCTGCAATTGAGCAGTGCTTTCATTTCAGTGCTGGGTATCAGGATGTGCAGAGCAATTACAAGTCAGCACAGTAGTGGCAACAAAAATGCCCTCCCCTCCTTTTAATCAACACTGAGAAGCTTTGAGCAGCCCTGTTCCTTTCATTGGAGTACAGCAGGAGAAATCATCCTCGCTAACAATGACATGCAACCTCCTTGGCTCTCATTTTTAAATAGAGCAGCTGTGAGATGTAAGTTTGAGGTAATCACATTCCCAAATAGGATGCCACAGACATCATGAGGACAACATCAGTAGCTGAGAGAACTAAAATAATTGTCTTCTTGAACTGCAATTAAATCCACAGGCAGTATGTTTTCCTACAAGACAACTAAAAGGACATTGTTCCTTTCTTTTCCATTTGATTGACTTCTTGTAAAAATAAGTCAGGCACTTGAAACATTGATACAAAGTGCAAGTTTTATTGGATGATATCACTTTGCATCCTAATACAACTATCCCCATCAGGAACTGACAAAAGACACTGAGTAAATTCAGCAGGAGCTGTTGGTATCTGTCAGCTCCAAGAAGGCCATTAACAGCAAAGAACATCGGCAGAAGTGCCAATGTTGTGTCAATTATACCAGACCGTGAGCAAGCTGGGCTCTAAAATGAAGTTTGTTCCTCTCAAGCTGTCACATAGAATGCTCTTGAGTCAAACAGGAAGTTTAGTGATGCAAGTATTTAGATTTCTTTTACATTTTTAGTAAAATAGAGCCACACAAGCCATTTAGCTGGTATAAACTGGCAGAGGTCCCTTTCAGTCTTACTTTAGGCTTCATCCTAAATGACATTGAGCTTGTTATTAAATACTTTCTCTTCTGGTTATTTTCCTGGAGGAAAAGATGCCTGGATTTTTGTGAGTTTAAAGGAAAATAAATGTACTGAGTAGATGTGAAACAGATTGAAACAGTAGTAAAAATATATTTCCTAGTGACTCAATTCACATTTTTTAAAGCCATGTCATAAAGCTGTCTTCATCTTCTTTAGCCTTTATAGTACCTGAGTCATAAAATAAAACTCCTGAAATCTAGTTGTTGGTGAGCCCCCTTATCCAATCAGACTCTCTGTTACGCTTGTACACTACAATATGAAGGATTATCTACAGATTTTTTCTGACACTTTCTGCAGCAGCTGTTTCTGTATTATGGGGGTGGCCAGACCGATGCTTCACCATGTAAACCAAACACTGACCTGTTGACTCTTTCAAAGTATCCGTCTAAATAACTTCTAGTTTACAATACCTTTAAAATTATTCTATGTCCAAAATAGGTGTGTAATACTGCCAGCCTCAAGAGAAATGTGTGGTTTATCACAAGAGCTGCATCCCAGTTTTTATAGATTTGTAAATTCTCTTAGTCTGGGGAGGCACAGGAATGTTTTTACTTCATTGGATCTCTGGACCTCTACCCTCTCATACAAAGTGCTTTATGTCACTTCTGTGAATAACACTGTACCATATTTTCAGTTCAAATGAATATTTTTAGACATGCTTTTTTTTGATTTTATATAATCAATAGGAAGAAGCAAAAGCATGTCACATCCAACACCAATCCCGGGTAGTTCCTATCCTGTTTGTAAAACACATGCTCAGCATAAAGATTCAAAATTTCTGTTTACACAACAGTAATTTGGACCAAAATTTGGCCTGAGTTAGAGTGAATTTTACGAAGATCTGATCCTTGTGTAATTGCTGAAAATATGTCTCTGACCCAAGGTCTGTAAAGACAGCAGGTTGTCCAAATAATGACTTTTCCTGGAGCAGATTGGCAAGACTGGCATCCTGTTGTATCTGAAGGACAAGCATGTGTCTCTCAGAGAGCAGTTTTACATACTTCTTGTTTCAATAGCTGTAGCACAGCTACGATTTAGCTGGATTGGACTTGAATCTCAAGGATTTATTTCTAACACAACTGTCTTTGTCCTGGTCTGGTTATAGGTGCGTAACAGCAAAGCCAGTGGCTACTGCTTGGACCAGGGGGCTGAAGAGGATGACAAAGCCATCCTTTATCCATGCCATGGAATGTCCTCCCAGGTAAATGGGGCAAATCCCATAGTTAATGAGAAACCTTTAACTTAGAGAAGTTTCAGAAGAAACAAAAAGTAGCTTGGTGTAGTTGGGTTGAGTTTGGCAGAATTCCTGAGTTGCAGAGGTGAATGTCTGGCTTTACCCCAGTCTTGTTGGATGCCTGTTCCAAGGTTGTCCAGCATGTGAATCCATATATTGAAGTTGCCAGTTAGGAAAACAAAATAATCACATTATTTTGTTTAAATAACAGGTATCCACTGAAGATTAATTAATTTCTGTAGTTTGTGTGAGTGAGCAGTTCTTATTATGACATGACTTATTCTAGGAATGGAACCTCTTTAATTTAACTGTTCCTTGGTCCAACAGGCTCCTGGACAGAAATTATTTAGCAAGCTGCTGATGTGATTCCCCAAGCAGGCAAAAAGTTAAGCACATATTTAACATCAACTTCAAAGGGAATTAAGAATATCCTCTAAGTTAAGACTTTTCAAAAATATAAGATTTCTTTTTCTTCTCAGTCCCTGTGCATATTATGATTTTCTTACAGATGTCTGAAGATTTTAAAATTACATTTTTTCTTTCCATGCTCATAGTGATCTTACTTGTTTTTAAAATAGAAGTTGGATATTATTTAAATCCAGGACTTAAGCTTCTTCCGAAATGTAATTCTAGTTTCTTTTGAAGTATCATCTGAATCAAAACTATGTTAATGAATATTCTCATGTGTAAATAAACTCTGACCTTATCAGGCTTAACAATTATCCAAGGTTCAGCCATACATATATTGATTGGGAGTCCTGGCTCGTACATCACCATGGAGGCAAAGTGAGACAGACAGTAATTCCTACTGGCAAAATGTCCATCTCTGGCAGGATCATTATGGAGCATTTGACTGACACTCTCCTAGTAGAGGTAGAAGGAGCAGCTTTTCAATAAGGTAACAAAATAGCATTGCTTAATTAGATGGAAATTAGCTTTTCAAGAAGACTCTTGTTAGAGATGTCAAGGCACTCAGAGTTCAGTCTCTCGCTCCATTCTAATCTGAACAGAAAGTTGCAAATTTAAGTCCTTCCAGAAAGTCCCTTAGCAACATCTAATCTTTATCAGTGTGCTAGAGTAATGAAATAAATGGTTCTGACTCTAATTTATTTTGCAATTTAAGTCCTTAACCTACTTGTTTGCCTCCATGATGCCTGTTTCACAGAATATGCTTTGACTTCTAGAAGAAAAGACATGAGGGCTTAAATTGCAGTGAATTTCTTTGAAGATACAGTATGCCCAACTTCTCCAGACTAACTCTTGATAATTTTGGGGTATAATGTAGCTCACCTTTTAACAACCAGCTATGACCAATAAAGGAACATGTCATTTTCCTTTTAGTAGAATCAAATACATTCCCAGTAGATTGTACCTTTTCATTTGTGGGTCCTAGACTCAACACTGGGCAGCTCTTCTCAAGTCAATGGGACAACAATAGGTACATCCCCATGATCCTTCAACCCTGCTGGTGAGTCTGATAGTCCATTTCCTGTGGCAAGCCCTGGGTAGCTTGGGTTTATATTGTACAGTGAAATAACACTCCTGATAATTTAAGCAGACTGCAAAAAAATACCCAGACATTTTTCTTGTTTAAGAAATTTGATACTTCCCAGTATTCTCCAGAAATGCACAAATTATTTACTGCCCAAGAACCTGAAGTTGGGTACTGATCAGTCAGATTGCTTCTGCTACAGATCTTCAGTGTCCTGTACATGTGAATTTTCTGGAAAAGCCTGAAAAGCTGGGTTTAGACTTTACATTGCAGCCACAAGCTAGAGCCCTTTTGTTGCTATCACTGTGTAAACACATAAAAAGAGAAAGCCATTCTTCCCAAGCTCTTAATGTGCATAACATTCCCTCTATCAAAAATTTATCGAAGTATGGGAAAGGCAAAATGTTGATCTGCAAAGTCATCATATAGCACTTTCCATTTTCCTTTAAAACAAACAAACGAATATAAAAACCCCAGGAAATAAGTTTTCATTCTGCAAGAAAATCCAAGTGAAGGCAGAGGTGATGTTTTATCTAAGTTGAGTATTCCACAGACAAGCATGGGTTGGAGCCATTCAAATGCAGCCAAGTTAATTAATAATTACACAGCTGGAAAACTTCTATCATCTCACCACAATTTACAAAATCAGTTCAGTGTGAGAACCACAGCTGCACAAACCCTAATCAAGGATATTCAAGCACATAGCATGAAAGGTGTTGACAGCAAGCGTTTTAATACATTAAACAAACATTTCTAAAGCCCCTCTTCTAATCATCCTGGGTGAGCATAGTTGTCTGCTGCATTTAGCTTTCCTTTTCTGACATTTTCCATCTTGAGCATAGGACAAAATACCCCTACTGAGTAGAGATTTGGGTAATTTGTGCATGCCTGCTGAATATAAATTAATATAAATATGGAATTCATTTTCCCCAGTTGGGTTATCACTGGTGTTCATGTGTCCTACCAGTGTGAAAACCTCTCCCTATTCAGCTACAGCCTTGTTTGTTTTTCATACTCTTCAGTTCTAACAAACAGATTACCAGTGATTTTAGTGTACACATGGTTCCACCGAAACCCACACAAGTCAGGCAAGTGTTTAAAGGCAGCTGAGTTAGGAATAAGCTTACTGTTAAGCTGTCATAAAATGTTCTTTTTCTTTATGTCTTACCCTTCTGTTTCCCTTGGATGTTGTTGTCCTGCATTAGAGGGGCAAAATAAAACCGCTGTGACAGCTCCATGAACAAAATGCTTTTCCCTGTGTGTATTTTCAAGATCAGTTTTCACTGCGATAAATCACATCTTTTAATGACATCAGCTTTTAAATTTCTTTATTCAAAGAGGGACAATTTTTTAATGGATGCTCTGGAATGCATTTAGACTGAGTTTACATCAGTTAAGTTTAATGAGTTTGACTTGAGCTAAGTCATTGTTAGCTAACAGCTAGGCGTATCGAGACAAGGTTTTGCATCAGTCTGAGTTGATTTCAAAACCTATTTTACAGAAAAGAAGTGTCCCTTTTATGTGTGTTCATTGGATCTGAAGTTTGAGCCTAATGACTTTCAGGAAAAAACGGTTTGCAAATACAGCTGGGCGAAACATCCAGGACTACAGAAGATTCATAAAGAAAGGAATATGTTTGGAGTCCTGAACTGCTTTGCCTCTGCATGTGACCTCCATTGTACTGCAAAGCCCAGTGGTTCTATAGCACTGCATTATAACCTTTTGTTGTAAAACAAATTAAAAAAAAATAGAAGAGTGGATTTGTGGGGACAGATACACCCCTCCAAGGAGTGGAATGTGCTGTTCTGGAAGCTTCTTAGAATGGTTATTAGCACGCCGGTTTTGAACCATCTGAGAGCACTTGCACAGCTCCAGTGGAAATATTCAGTCTCAGACTGTCTCGAACGCTGTGATGTAGAGCTGATTATATGGTATGTGAAAGAGAGGAGAACTTAATGAAATGGTATCTTGGGATAGCAGGGCCATGCTGAACAGCCTCCTGCTCCGCCCTCCTCCCTTCCCTTTCACAGCAGAGAAAGAGGAGGCACTGCAGCTGTGAAAGAGAGAACTCCCTCTGCACTGACATCAGCCAGAAGGAAGGGAGAGCGCGGTGTGCAGATTCCCGGGGCTTGCAGCTACACAAACAGATGGAATAAGGGGAGATGAAAGGCTCTACTTAAACTGTTGCTAGAGGGCAGATATTTAACATTTTGCTTGGTAGAGCTGTGACTTTCCAGATTCGCATGCAGGGCAGCAGGGTGGGTGAACAGGGAGTTTCTTCTCTTGCAGAAAGTGGTGGGTGGGACTCTGGAACAAAGTGGAAGTTTGGTAACTTGACATCTGTGTGCCTGGAGGTGACAAGTATCCAGGAGAATAGGGTGTTTGGGATTCCTGCATCACTCGCTGTTTCTCTGTCAGCTTACAGCTTGTTTTAGCTTGCAAGACTGAAGGACCATTAAAGATTTCCTTTTGCCTGGAGAACAAGAGTGAGAGAGGTTAAATTCAGTGTGGAAAGCTACCAAGCCCATCCACATGACTGTTTCTTACAAACAATTCCCTTTAATCATTTGGTGCTTTCCCCCCTTGACTGGGAATTAGCAGGAACTGATGTTTTTGAAGTTAAATCCTTCAGTTAAAAGCTACCATTTACTCACCACTTGATGTTCCTGGAGGATCACCTTCATTGGCAGCAGCACTCACTATTTTTGAACCAGGTTCTGTGGCTTTGATAAACAACCTTTGACATCTTTTGCATTCTGCTCTGGTTTCTGATTGTTGAAGGGAAAACTATCCTATCTTACATCAGTAGAGCAGATGGCATCAGGATTAGACCTTGAGTATTTAATAGAGCACTTGGCTTCAGTGTCATTTATGTGAATCCTTCAGCTCTTCCCAGATAAAAGAGAAAAACTGAGTGAAGGTCCATCCCCATGTGATGTATAAAACTGCTTCTGTTGTGCAGCTTGCAGTGGGAGTATGGGAATATCTGAGGATCTCAGCTCATCAAAATATGCACAGATTTTTTTAATTAATAAGATTTATTATTTCTTAATAAAGGGATTTTGTCACTTGATTTTGGCTGGTTGGCACTGGAACTGGATTTGGCATGATGTATGTTCCCACAGTCCTAACACAAATTCAGAGATTATTTCTTTGTGGATATGTTAGTGACACTTAAGGTCAAGTTTGAACACAGCAGGTATAATTTTCACTATTTCATTGACTGTGTCCCAGTTCTTGCTTTCAAGTCTATAGTAATAAGCAACTTATTTTAATGCTTATTTTATTTTCACAGTTTATGTTGTCTCTAGGAAGTTAAGATTTGGAGGGAGATTATTAATCATGTAGTAGCTTCTGGAACCTTAATTTCTGGTGTGATTTTGCAGAAGCAAGCACTACAGCTTTACTACGTAATATGGTCTGAACTAATTCTTCGTGGGTGGTTTTTTTTTTTTTTAGAATTCTATTTTATTTTAGGATAAGCCTAAGTTTTCATGACTGTTGGAACAGCCATAAAAACCTGCAGAAAGTGGAGATTCAGGAAATTAAGCCCACGCTGTTCCATTTGTCTCACCATTGTATAGATAACAATTTCCTGCACTGAGCTGTCCCTGACCCTGTTGAGCTGTAACACAACTGCCACTTTCAGTACTGGAGATAGTTTATAATAGAGTTGATGTATGTGCCACTTCTAAAGCCTGAGCAGAACTGGTACTTTCTGCTGTATAGCAAAGTCTTTCCCACATCTATGGCTACTGTGACGCAGAGCACATGCAATTCTGGCTACTGAGATTTTGATGGCAAAGAATATTTTAGACCATTTTAATACCAGAATAGAAGATGCTGCTCATCTTAAACCACAGGGAAAATTGATCTTATTCTACAGAGTAGGTAGCCCATTATAAACAGTGGTTCTGATTACCTACATAAGGCAAAGGCAACAAGCTTGTGAGGTGGTATTTTGGGGCTACAGAGAGATAATAAAGACTGCAAGATGAACATGTTTTCTGGTCAGTGTTTCAGCCAAACCTGCAGTTCATTTGAACTCTGCTGAGAACCCATTAAATAGAAATGTGAAATACACAGGCAGGTTTTATTTAA